>MU863893.1:0-356348 GCA_033296885.1 Triangularia verruculosa
AGGGTGCCCTGTGGGACTACTAAGCTATAGAGGGTATAGCTTAGTTCTACGGGCTTCGATTCCCTTCGATAGCTGACAAATCCTTGGGAGCCGAGGGCTTTGGTAGGTCTTGGGTTACGCTAGACCCGGCACCTCAACACCTGGGTCTTACCCGGCACCTATTATGTGCCACACGTTAACAATCTTTTACGAACGGAATTAGATATTATTATCTCGGCTTTTTAAAAAGATATAAAAGGAATCGTTAAATATATTGGCGGCTATTATACGTCGGAATAATCGAGTAATATTACTTTAATAGGCTCCTATTTCTATATTATTCCATAAAAGCGATATTTAGGAATTATTATTCTTTTTATTAAGCTCAAGTCTGAGGCTTAAATTAAGTATAAATATTATCGTCGTTAATAATAGAGTAGTAGTACTTCCGAGGACGATTTATAATTTTCGTTTCGGTAAATTTAATAATAGACTTAGTATTATTATAAGTAAGCCTGGTATTTAGTTCGTTATTAATAATTAAGATGTAGATTATAATTATAGGGGATAAATATTAATATTAGCAATATATATTTTGACTTTTAAAAGGGTATTATAGTTAATAACTTCCGGGATAAAGCTAAAAGGATAATATATTAATACTTTTAAATCGCTAAACTATCTAACTTCGAGTAGACTGTCGTTATCTACTGGTATTATATTAGAGTGTCCTTATCGATACAGGACGTTCGTTATATTATCTTTAAAGCTAAGTAGCGTCTTGGCATGGATTTGCGGTGTGTACGGTGTTTGTGGATATGTTAGTATTTTAGATAAACGCGTAAAAAGCATAGTTAAAAGGACATTAAGTCAACATTACTGAGTACCTGGGCGAGGTGGTGAAAAAGAGTGACAAAATGAAGAAAATCTAATCACAGTAAGTACGTGGGTTAATTGAAAGCTGGGATGCCGTCAGGATAAGCTTAACTGTGATCATTCGACCGCTCGTCATGAAAACGATACCGCTGGGCTGGAATGGCAGCCAAGGTCATGCAATACCGTATCTACTCATTCAACTCAAAAGTGTCAAAGCGCAGCGTTAAGCCTAAGGAAGTCAAGCAGCTTCGATCAAACCCAAGCAAACCCACCCAACCCGTCACAGCCGGACGCCGTTCCGCTGTGGTGGGCATGTGGTGGGCCTGAAAAAAGGAAGGAAATTGCGCGACAGGGGCTTTTTGGTTGTGGGGGATCGGTGAGGCTGTACTGGTAGAGGCTTAGCGCTGCGCTTTGACACTTTTGAGTTGAATGGGTATATACGGTAGCTGTGCCACCGCAGAATAACTGCAGCTTCCGTTAGCGTGGCCAGTTAAACTGAGATATTGTCCTGGACGCCGAAGGCGCACTCGCGCCATGTCTTATAGTGCTGATGATCTGCCCTAGTGGCGATCGTGTAATTGCGGGGGCTGTTATTTCAACATGGGCGAGAAAAGGAGGTGGAATTATGGGATGGGGGCCGCAGAGACTCTGAAAAGAGACAACTGCCGGCTTGCCGAGACCGACTGCAGTCAACAGCTACGATGTCTAATTGAATGCCCAGCCGGCCACACCTGCCAACCTGTAAAAGCAAGCCACTATTATTCCAGGCCACCCTTGGCCAGTTATACTGTGCCGCGATCCCCGAGTTTCGTAACACAACACCCAGCTTACATCTTACCAAGACGCTGAGTCAGATACATTAACGGCCGCCGCGGGTCCTTAGCTTATTCGCTCAATCAAACTTTGCGTACTTATCTATCCTCATGCATCAGTGTCCAGGACAGCACACCTTACTGTCGTATTCGGCCTCACCGCACCGCATAGAAGCAATTTCCAACACCATTGAACATCAATTCAAGGTTTCGTGGTGTAGTTGGTTATCACGTCAGTCTAACACACTGAAGGTCTCCAGTTCGAGCCTGGACGATATCATTACCCTTGCATTTTGTTCCCAATGTAGAATTCTTTTTCGACTAGAAAAAGGACCCCACTTTAGGCTGGTGATCACGAAAATCTTTCGAGATCCTGGCTCCTCTCCAGAAAACGGGTGGCTCTATCTGAAGTTTTCCAATCGCATGCATCCCTTTTCCCAATAATTTGCCTAGATATTTGCCTACTATTCTGCTACATGTATTGTTGTGTCGAGGGAAATCTTTTGCCGTTTTTGGACTCGCTTGCAGGGTGTGTAGTTAATGAGTCAGCACCCCACCCCTCTCTCCGCCACGATTATTTTCAGCTTTAAT
This sequence comes from Triangularia verruculosa, assembly GCA_033296885.1. NCBI lineage: Eukaryota > Fungi > Ascomycota > Sordariomycetes > Sordariales > Podosporaceae > Triangularia > Triangularia verruculosa. Next base: position 2,259 of record MU863893.1, read on the forward strand.
TCGAAAATAATATTCAGACTACAAGTTGATTTAAAATCGGTTTATAACGTTCAAGATATAGGGTAATTATAAAAAGCGCAGACGAGGCTACGAGGGATTAGTGCAAGGTGTGGTTCTCAAGTATAGACGAAGGGAGCCTGGAGGTCTGGTCGATATACAACCCCCCCATAGACAAGATTCTGCTGAAGAGCCTATTGGATCAGCCCAGGCCAGTCGGCCCAGTAGTTCTCGCAGGAGACTTTAACCTACACCACTGTCACGGCCTGGCAGTGAAGGATGACATGATGCAACGGCACAAGGATGCAGGGTTAGGGTTGTAGGTGGAGAGGGCTGCGGCTAATCAGGGAAGAGCAAGTGACAGGGATATATTCTGGAGCAAAGCTCGCAAGCCACACACTTAGCTTTCCTTTCTCTTCATCTTACAATTACTTCAATAGACTGGGATATTGGTATTGGCTTGACCTACTATGCCTTCTCCTTCGTGGCAGGTATATAGCTAGACTGGAGACTGAATTAGATAGCGCATGAGGCGAAGGTAGTTGAAAAGCTAAGGACTTAGGACTACGTACTATCTAGGATTGCAGCTAAAACCTAGGGCCTAAGTGTAACGAGAGGCACTTTTACAAGGCACAAAGGCATTGGTATAGTAGCTCAATTCATAGGATTTTTGACTAAAGAAGAAAAGAAGAGAAGAGAAAGAGTGAGCCCCGCAGCGAGCTCTCAGAATGATCTAATGTGACGAACCCCGATCCAGAACCTCTGAAAGGGATATTCAGTTGAAGGTGCTTCTAAACAATTGGTTCGGTGCAGCTAAACAGTGCACAACAATGGCTTATCTCAATCTAGATCCCAAATGACTTATGAACTAGAACTTGTATTATATATTGCGGAACTATCTACAAGCTATCTAGTTCCTCCGTATATATAGACCTGTGATTCTCATGGACCGTTGGACCGTTCATAGTACGTCGATCCATCGGTCCCCTTGTAAGTGGTTGTCCTAGACCGTTAGACCGACCTCCACGCATCGGTCCATCGGTCCTCCTCTGATTAGCTGTCTACCAGGTCCCCTGGCACCGTGATATTCTTCTCTTATTGGTTCATCCACCGACCCTGCGCCTACCCGTGTTCAAGGTTGTAACACCTAACCAGCCCCTCTTAGGTGGCTGCAGCCAACGTATATTATGTTGAAATAGGTGTCTCGCAGGCCTGTATAATGTAGGCCTGCGCTGGGAACCGAAGATATGGTGTCTCGCAGGTCTGTATGATGTAGACCTGCGCTGGGAACCGAAGATATGTGTCTCACAGGCCTGTATGATGTAAGCCTATGCAGGGATTGGCGTAGTGTACTCAAAATGAAGGAGGCTTTGTCTGCTGCCTACGACAGTGGCTTGACACTGAAGGAAGATGGATTGTAGGGACGGCGCCCTGCAATATACAAGGTGATCACAGTAATATAAGCTTGTGAGGTATTGAAAGATGTGGTGAACCAGTGTATTGAATTTGACTTATCAGGCAAGAAAATATCACAGTGAACAGTCCTGAGGGCAAGCCTCTTATAGATCTTCGGCTCCGCATTCCTCCCCCAATCTCTTCTCCGTTGCCGTGCGCTAAGTGTCTGGAACTCCGGACGCTAGCTATACGGATCTCCAGGTTAAATCGGAGGTCCGTTCGGAGGTCTGAAAGCTTATATAATCGCCACGGTAGAGCGTTGGTGAGCATGTGATTCCAAGCCATTGGTTGTTGTAGGCCTTGTAGGTTACAGGCCTAGATACACTGTAAAGTCCACAAATAAGTGCTGTACTTTAACAGATTTTGACTAGTATTTTACAAGATCCAGTCGTAAAAATAGTGTATTTGTTTATCGATGCGCTTAACGAATACGTAATAGACTTACTACGGCTTCTTAAACTAATTATCGAGATATTAAGTATATCTTTTTGCATTAGATAGATCGTCTTAAGTCGTAATTGGATATAAATCGAAGAGGAGTTGGAGATGGCTGTGTAAAATACTAGGTTAAGCTTCGAGCTGAATACCGAATCTATCGCTGCTGCCGTTAATGCATACATTTGCCACAAAGTTAATGATCTGTCGCGCCGGAAAAAGTATGATACTATTATAAAGAGTGAAGTACAAGACTATCTTTCTTTAAACGTAAACGGGACCTTTTTCTGGGTGGCATTGGTTTGCAAAGCGCTTACGGACGTTCCGAAGTGGCGTATAAAAGGAAAGTTAAAGACCTTTCCGCCTGGGTTGGACTCTTTATACGGGCGAATGATGTGGCGAATTTAAAACTCCGAAGATGTAGATCTCTGTAGAGATATTCTCGCCGTCGCTACGATTATCCGCCGACTTATAAGTTTTAATGAAATTACCTCCTTTATTAGGATGCCGGATGGCATTTCCGACGATAGGAGGTCCTTAGAGGAGATTATTAGCCTTTGCGGCTTATTCCTAACTATCCGAGAACAAACTATTTATTTCGTCCATCAATTAGCCAAAGACTTCCTATTTAGGGAGGTTTCTAACAATAACAATTATTAAGACGCCTTTAAGTGGGTCTTCCACGTAGGCAAGGAAAAAGTGAACCACGACATCTTCTCGAAGTTACTCTATATAATATCCATAGTATTACGACGCAATATATATAGCTTGAAAGCACCGGGTTTCTCGATCGACCAAGTCTCCGTGCCGAACCCCGATCTGCTAGCTTCGGTACGATACTTATGTATTTACTGGATTGATTATTTATATAACTTAATCTCCAGTATAAACGCTAAATGGGTTTATCTTCTGTAGGATAATAGGGATGTTTAAAAATTCTTTATAACGAAGTATCTTTACTAGCTAGAAGCTCTTAGTTTACTCGGAGCTTTCTCGAATGGAATTAATGCCGTCAGATAACTTCAGGGCTTACGGGTAAATATGAAACAGCCCAGATAATATATTCTAGGCTAAAAGTGATATAGGAAAGTAATAACGATAGGCAGTTAAAAGTTATTATCCAGGATGCATACCGGTTTGCTTAGTCATACGGACAAATAATACAGCGAGTACCTCTTCAAGTATATTTATCGGCCTTTGTATTCGCTCCGATTGGCAGCTTGATAAAGAATATCTTCAAGGAAGAAAAGCCCGGATGGCTTTGTACGGGATCAGTAGAAATGCAATGGAATGCCTGCACACAGACGTTAGAGGGCCATCGCGACTCCGTTTGGTCGGTCGCGTTTTCCCTGGACGGCCAGCGCGTGGCATCGGGCTCGGGCGACAAGACCATCAAGATCTGGGATACGGTATCGGGGACCTGCACACAGACGTTAGAGGGCCATGGCGGCTCGGTCTGGTCGGTCGCGTTCTCGCCGGACGGCCAGCGCGTGGCATCGGGCTCGGGCGACAAGACCATCAAGATCTGGGATGCGGTATCGGGGACCTGCTCGTGTAGTGGGTAAAAGTGCCCGGGATGGGACTGAGGATCCCCACATTGTCCAGCACTAAATTAACCGATAACGTGACATGTGTGGAACCAAAAGGACATCATATCCAGTAGATAGGGTGGTATATAGCTTCACAACATGCATACCATGCTTCGATGTCTTTGTTGAGTGCGATGATCGCAGCCTGGCCATGCAGGTGATGATTAACCCGGCTCTGAAACCGAAGAGGCATATTGACTAAGTATCTTTCTCACGTTGTGGACAAAAGAAATCTAGGCCTTACAAAAGGAAGGGGTCAGGGGATGTTTAGAATGTCACAATCAACCTGGAAGTCAACACACATCAAGCTGCCTCAAAAGATAGTTAATAGGCCTTAGCAATACATTAAAAACTATCTCTAACGTGTTAAAAGATAGGTAGTAATGAGCCCTTAGAAGATAGTTGATAGGCGTCTTCGAGAATTTGAACCTATCAGTGCCCCTCTTCCTCTTCCTCTTCCTCTTCCTCTTCATCCCGCGCACTGACCGGTACCCTGATGTTGTTGGTGATCATACGACTTGCCTGAAAACCAATAGGGAACGTATTGCGGGGGACGGGAACTGGGGGTCCCGTCAGCGGGATCTTGTATTTCTGAGGCAGACCCGGTCTTGGAACGTGACTGGGAACTGTTTTCGAAAGCCGGAACGGGGGCGCGTTGCCGACAGCGGCCATCTTGTTCGGGAACAAATGTCCAAGCTTCAGGGGGGGGTCCTTGCGCTTCTTTACCCAGTTTGCGAATAAATCCGACGTCTGGGGCTCCGTGGGAACCTCCGGGCCTGGAGCAACCGTATCAGGGCCTCGCGGAGGCAGCGCTGGCTGTGGACCAGCACTCTGCGGAGGTGTAGCCTTGGGAGCCTCTGGACCAGCACTCTGCGCGCGAGTAGTCTTGGGAACCTCTGAACCAGCACCTTGCGGTGTTGTAGCCTTGGGAGTCTCTGGATCAGCACCCTGGGTGGTTGTGGTTTGGGTAGAATCTATCGCCTCGGGGCTCTGTGTAGGCAACATGGTTTCGGGAGCCCCCGGGCTTGAAGCCATCGCCTCGGGGCTCTGAGGACGCGATGCAGCCTTGGGAGCGTCGATGGACGGCGCCTCTGGATCTTGTAAAAGTAACACGGGCTCTGGAGCCTCGAGATCATGGGATGCCATGTCCTCATCTTCCATGTCTATATCGGCGGTCGTCCCGCAGTGTTCTTCTTGCGAACCCGACTCGGTCTCGGCGACAGTATGTTGCGTTGAGATTGCCGTTGCGGGGACCTCGATATCCTCAGAGTCGTCAGGCCTGTCATCATCAAGAACAACGACGTCGTCGACCTCACCAGCCGGCTCGGGACTATTGTTTTCGTTCCACCTCTGTTTTCGGCGTTCACGCAGTTCGTACCACCACTGTCTCTCGCGCTCGCGAAGGATCGAAAAGGAGATGAGTTCAGTCATATCGGCGTCCCTGGGGTAAGACCGTGTGTTCATCCTCGCCTTGATGGCAGCGTAGTAGAGGTCTGTTGGGGCAAAGGCAGGGAAGCCCAGCACCGTCGTGTCGTCGAGAGCGCTGATGAGATCCTCAAGATGATGAGTAGTCACCTTGTAGAGCTCACTCGGCTTCCTGGTCGGCACGGGCATCGGCAGGCCATAGACCCTGGCATCCACCTTGCGCTCAATTTCTTCCAACAAATAGTACCAGATGGGAGTCTGGGCCTTGGAGGATTGCTCAAGGGCGGCAGTCGACAAACGCAGGCCTCCGCGCCCCACGGTTTGACGGTCTGAAAAGTCCAAAGCCAAGACGCGAGCTCTTCGCATGCCGACGAGGCTACCCCGATGCTCGTCATCTTCATGGTCTCGGTGTTGGGCGTATAGGAGGTCGATCAAGAAGCGGTCCGTGGTTACGATGTCCAGGTCATCCGCGTCATCATTGGTCGCCACCTTGACGGTGTAGACGATGGCAAAGGCCAACAGGTCCAGGTCGCCATGGAAAAATGGATGCGTCGACAGTCGAGCCAGGGCCCTGCAAAAGGTACCACTCCAGGCCTTTCTGCCGCCGCGGGGCTGGTCGGGATCAAACTCCATCTGGAACCTGACAGAGATCAGTTCGGTGGGGAGTATCCCAAACAGGTGAAGAAATGTTCTGTACACCGCCGTCGTGTCGGCATCGTGGACAACCAGACGATGACGGTCGAGGTCATACCCAATGTCCCAAAGACGCCTGACGGACTTTGCATCCGCAGTGCTCCAGAGGCTGCGCGGACCCTCATCCGTCTTCAACAGATGGTTTCTCCTCTTGACGTCCTCGATGCTTTCAAATCTCGGAGGGGCGTTCTTTCGGTACCACCTGGTTGCGCGGCGGACCCTGTCCTTCATTCGCTTGACATAACTGTCCAGTGCAACACTCTCCTTTCGAGCGTCAAGGACAACCAGTTTGCCATCAACAATCGCGATCTTGTCAGCGTTTTTGAGCTGTTCCTTGGTTCGACGGGCTCTTATGCGACGCTGAGCAGCGAAACTTGTGTCTTCCTGTTCCGATCCAGATCCATCGTTGACGACTGCTTACTTACGGGGGCGCCCACGGGGCCTGCGGGCGCTGCTCTGGGCCGTGGGAGCGCTGGCGTCGGATCTGGAGGCGCTCGCCTGTTTCTTGGGGGTGCTGGCCTCTATCCTAGGGGCGCTCGCCTGTTTCTTGGGGGCGCTGGCCTCTATCCTAGGGGCGCTGACCTGTTTCCTGGGACGTCCAGGGCGCCTGGGAGGAGTGGGTTCGGGCTCTTCGTCCTCATCTTCGGGCTCTTCGTCTTCGAGCTCTTCGGGCTCTTCGTCTTCGAGCTCTTCGTCTTCGGGCTCTTCATCTTTGGGCTCTTCGTCTTCTGATGAGCCTTTATCTTCTGGTGAGCCCTCATCTTCTGGCGAGCCTTCGTCTTCTGGCGAGCCCTCATCTTCTGGCGAGCCTTCGTCTTCTGGCGAGCCCTCATCTTCTGAGCTCTCATCTTCTGAGCCCTCAACTTCTGAGCCTTGGCCTTCTGGCGAGCCTTGGTCTTCTGGCGAGCCTTGGCCTTCTGGCGAGTCCTCTCGTACAGACAACTTTTCTTGATCCGAAGCTTCAGACTGTGCCGACCCGTCAGAGTCGGAACCGTCAGAGTCAGAACCGTCAGAGTCAGAACCGTCAGAATCGGAGCTGTCGGGCTCTGGATCAGACCTTGCCAACTTCCTGGTTGGCTTGGAAATATTTTTCTTGACATGGGTGATGCGGGCATCAACATCCAAGTCAGGCTCTTCTTGTGGATCTTCTTGACTAGACCTCTGGGATCGCTGGGCAACAGCCGCTTTCTCGCGGCGTTGGTACTCCTCCATTTCGTGGAAGATCTGGAACTGATCTTCACTCTCGAGGTTGGGCGCGGGATTCGGGCCGTCGTGTTCGAGGTCGTCCAACTGCTCTTGACTGTCTTGGATGACGTCTCGCCTGTCGCGGCCGCTTGAATGGGCACCCGTAACAACGGCTGCTTTGACTCGGGGGCGATTGCCTCTGAACGCCTCTGAGCGTCGACGGGCAGCCTCGGTACCCGGACTGGGGGTCACGGGCAGTGTGGGCAACGTCATGTTGGTAACATGCGAATCGTCATCGGAGTCGGGAATATTGTAAATATCGTCGCCTCGCGGGGGGGGTCGTTTTTTTGCGCGCAACGAAGGTCGAGCCATCTTGGTGATCTGGATTGGTTAGCATGCGGTGGTCGTGATGGGGGTCGAAAATTGGATACATACCGGCGATACTGGTTGGTTGTTTTGTCAAAAGGGAAAACCAGACTTGCAGTGGATTCCGTGGAATATTTTGCAGAGTCTGGGAGTTGCACCTTCCTGTCTGTTTGCATCGCCGGGACGGGAGTGGGGCCAGGGGTCGGCAGCCACACCAGGGATCTGAAATTAAGCAATCCAAAATCATTGGTGCAAGGATTGTTCACCAGACAATGCAGGCCAAGCAGCTGGTAGTGGGCGTTAGATGGAACAGAAACACATCACAAGTAGACATCACATCACAAGCATAGGTTTACAAGACAGACGGTCACGAGGAAAAAAAAAGTTTTATTTTCAGGTCATGCCCCCATTAGGAGGCATGAGCAACAGGATTATCTACCCAGCCCGCTCGATAGCAGGCCGGTTCCTGGAAGGGAACGCCAGGTCCATCCGGTCAAGAAGACTGCCAGGTCGGTAAAAGAACCTGACCTGGTTGTCCCTGCCAAAGACATCGACCAGATTGTACTTGCCTCCTTCGAGAATATTGATCTTGAGCGCCAAGAAACAATCACGAAGGGCGTTGACTTCACGGGTCAAGAGGATGTATGTCCTCCTGGGGTCGTTGGACTGCCATGCCGAGTTCACCGAAGAGGGACCCAGGCAAAGCTTGACGAAGGTGACGGACCCGGTTTCTGAATCACGATAGAAACGGATCCAGATCTTGACGTCGGGGTGGTACAAAAAGGGGCCCGTGTCAAAGTTGACGACGCTCCTGAGTTTCTGGCCATCTTTGCCATAAAACCAGTCGCAGAACAGACGGGGGGGGATCAAAACCTCCCAAGGCCCAAGTCTGGGGTCCTGGTGATGTATACCAATGGTTCTATCAAAGAAAAGAAACATTGCGCGTTGGGCCCCTAAAGTCGGGTATCGGCCAGGGTGACGGTAGCTCCTTGATAGCTGATCGACCATGGTGGCTTGTTCTGGACTGAAAGCCCATTCGGATCCAGCTCTCGATATGCTTCCATAGCTGTGCGTAATCGAGGGCACCGGGGACACAAAACGCCGCCGCCGGAACTCTCTGGGGAGAGGGGGAAGGGAGCCGAAGCTGCTGTAATCACCCCAGCTACTGCGGCGCACGGGGGACACGTTTCGGCCGCGGCGGGCTCTATTCCGATAACTCTCGGCGGGGGGGGGGGAGAAAGGAGAGCCGGAGCTGTAATCGGCCCAGTTCTTGGTAGCCCGAGAATGCAGCTCGGGCTCTTCCCGATCGCGGGAGGCCGTGACCTGATAATCCTCAGGCAGGGGGAGAGGAGAGTCGGTGCTGTACTCATCCCAGTTCTTCTTGGAATTCTTGGCCCGAGAAGGGGTCTTGGGCTCTTCCCGGTCGCGGGAGGCCTTGTCCTGATAACCCTTGGGCAAGGGGAGAGGAGAGGCGGAGCTGTACTCATCCCAGTTCTTCCGGACAGGAGATAGACGAGGGACCGACGGAACCTTAGTAGGGGTCTCCGGCTCGAGATCGGGAGCGCGGCCTACGCGTCCACTGGAAACACGAGAGGGAGAGGCGCTATAAATATCAGACGGGAGGGCAGAATCGAGTCTGCTCGCCTCAAACACCGTCTGGGAATCATGGCCAACGTTCCGACTCGACTCTGGCTTATGCTGGGCAGTCTGCAGCGACCGATACATGAAGCCGTACTGAATAGATGCAGTTCTACCGCTGGGATTCTTGAGATACTCGGCGGTTTGGTTGGCCCAATCAAAGGGGACATCTCTCTCGCGGAAAAGGTTCTCAAAGGCAAGGAGACGGAATGCCTCGACACAGACCTGATGAGGGAGGTAACCCCGCCGGTAAAGCGCTGAAGCCATATCGCGAGAGGTGCGATCGAGGGCCAGGCCGAGTTCTTGGTGGGACTCGAAATGGAGTCCGCCGAGGAAGACATCACAGAGAGCGACTCGCTCAACATCAACCATGATATCGTTAAAACTTTGATGTGCCGGTGAGGCAACATCGGGAATGATCCCAGGGCCTCGGTAGGCCCCAGGCGGAGTGTGGTTGTTCATTTTTAAATAAATCGATCCGAGGCAGAGAAAAAGCGTAGATCGAGAAATTCGTGGTGGTTATAAAGAGAAAAGTCAAGAGTCGCAGGAAAATGGCTGACCAACAGGAGGCTTATATCTCAAGAAGAATCTCTTCTAAGTACAAGGTTAGAAAATTTCGGGTGGGATAATTTGCAACTGTCTGAAATTAAGCAATCAACCTAGAATTCACAGGGCGGGAGCAGGAAGACATTCAAGGTATTTGAGCGCGCCCTCAGCCTTGCGCAATTCATGTATATATTATGGCTCTTCTACGCTCGTTTGAACATTCTTTCTTTTGCTTCAATACAATTGCAGGGTGCTTGGGGCTGCTCTGATGGGATAAATACGGTTTTAACCTTTTTGATCAGTCAATACAATAAATGGTTCAAGAGAACTACGTAGGCTCCAAAGACCCGAAGCATTATCATAGTGTTGCCAGACATCAGTCCAAGGGATCAAGCCATATTATGACAGATGAGCACTAACGAGACGGAATGGAAACACATTGGAAGATACCAGATCACAAGCACGTAAAAGGATAAAAGTCACAAGAGGAAAAAGAAAAGAGTTTATTAAAGTATGCCCCTCAAGGGGGGCACAAATGCCACAACTACTCAACTGACACACGCCTCAGCTCAAGGCGAGGGCAAGAGCTTTCGTCAAGCTCATCATCGGTTTTGGTGGGGACTTCGAACCAGTCCGGCAGTGGACGGGGTGAGCTGGTAGTCCACTCAGCCCAGTTCTCGGATTCGTTGGCCTGGTCAGGCTCAGGAGCCAAACAGTCCTCAGACTCATTGATCTGAGACTCATTGGTCTGGTCAGGTTCGGGAGCCAGGCGAACAGGCTGTGTTGTCGCTCTGAGCCAGCCCGGAAAAGGGCGGGGTGAGCTGCTGGTCCACTCAGCCCAGTCGTTGGACTCATTGGCCTGGTCAGGCTGAGGAGCCACATGAACAGGCTGTCTTGCCACTTTGAGCCAGTCCAGAAGAGGACAGGGTGGGTTGCTGGCCCACTGGGCCCAAGAATTGGACTCATTGGCCTGGTCAGACTCATCGGTTTGATCAGCCTCAGGAGCCAGACGAACAGGCTGTGTTGCCGCTTTGAGCCAGCCCGGAAGAGGACGGGGTGAGCTGCTGGTCCACTGAGCCCAATCACTAGACTCATTGGCCGGCTCAGACTCGTTGGCCTCTTCAGGCTGGGGTGTCCATTCCCTGGTGACCTTGAGCAGAGAAAACACTGCAGCCGGGCGGACGGGCACAGGGGCCTCAAGCTTGACTGGCCGGTGCAGATAGCCCTCAGGGAGAGGGAGGGCAGAGTCGGTGCTGTACTCATCCCAATCTTTGGTGGCTTTGACGACAGGCATGTCGAACCGAAAAACACCAGCATCGTTACGGACGTGCGGTGACCCAATGCTAGCCAGGAATTGACGGCCACTGGCTTGAAGCCGCATGACAATAGGGCGATCAACTGGTTGTCGAGCTTGTAGGGAGTCATAAAGACCGGCATACTGCGCGGAGATTGGCTTCCCTACAGGGTTTCTAAGCTGCTCGACAGTGAAAGCAGCCCACGGAAACAGCAGGCCACTGTCACGCAAGAGCTTTTCAAAGGTGAGAAGCCGAAATGACCCATCGCAGACGTCTCGGGGACGATAACCGTCCTGATGCAGCCTTGGGGCCCAGTGATGAGCAGCCTGAGAAAGGGCCGCGTTCATGTCATGACCGGACTTGAAACCAAGCCCGCCCAAGAACAAGGGACGGAACGCGGCGTCTTCGAGGCCCTTGATGAGGAAAACGGCTCGGTCGGAGTCGCTCATATTGTTGGATTTTGAAGATGCGGATGGGGCACCTTTGGGAATGGTTGTGGGGCTTTTGTTGGGCCCAGGGGGGTTGTAAATATTCATTTTCGATCAGGCAGAAAAATCGCAGATCGAGAGATTCGTGGTGTTTATTGTAGAGAAAAGAATCGAGAGTCGCAGGAAGATCTGCGTAGAGGAAGAAAGTGGGGCCAGGTCTTTCCCTTTTCGGGCAGGAATGACCAACAGGATTACAGGCACCGAAGCTCGCACAGCGGTCATGGGAAACCCCAGGGATATGGAGGTTTGTATCTCAAGGAAAATCTTTTCCAAGTAAAAGGTTAGGGCTCGCCTCTCACCAGAGGAGCAATCAGAAAACCACAAAGTCAGAATTCGACCAGTGACTGACCTTGTGACTTTGACCAAAACTCTGGCACTCCCACTGCAACTGAAGTAAGGAAAACTATAGGTGAAAGAACCCTAAAAGGAAGTAAGACAAAGATAGTGGTGGGAAACCGGGGTGTCAGATCCCATGTAAAGCTACCTACCTAGTCCAGGAACCGGTCTTAAGGTGCCCAGTAACTATTTACAAAAGCAAGCAGTCCATCCCCCCTCCACGAAATCATAAACATGATCACTGGTTTAAAGATAGGGAGAGGAAGTGACGCATAGTTAGGCGTTTCTCATGGAAGGGTTTGGCCAAGATGGGAATGGCCCCAAATTGGAACTAAGAGACAGAGCTCACAAGACAAAAGAAATTCCCAATACGAGACTTGATACCCGTTGCGCATTGCTAAGAGGTAGTGCCGCTTGTCACCAACTTGCTAAATTACATGGCCATCATCCTCGAGCACGGTCAACACCCTGATACTGTCGCGTCCAAAGAGCCTGCATAGGTCCAGATGCAACAGCCCTTGGTGATGTTCACGAGTCAGCTCTTCAAAACGGTGCCGCAGCTTTCCACAGAAGACCCGGGACAGTTAGCATGTTGAGTTTAGAACCCACGCAGTTATCTTGAAGCATATATTGAACTGATGATATTGACTGAACAAAAGAGTGTACAGGACCGTATTTATATACCTCCAAGTCCTTGTCCAGAACGATGTCCCGCGTCACCATCAAGTTCTGCCTGTCGGATGCATCGTCGTCTGCGGCCTCAAGAATTGCCAAATTGGCGAAGAGGAACACGAGGCCGCAGCAGGCTTGAATGTCTGTGTGCATTCGATCGTTGAGAGACACATCCGCAAGAGATGTGACGTTTCCATGACACTTCTGTAGAGTTGTCACGATGCTGCACCGCTGTTCTCATCCTTTCTCTCATACAGTCGGTGTGTCTTGGGGTGAAAGTTGGCGCAAACGATGTTGAGCATGTCGGTATATGACAGTATGTTCGGTTGGGTGTTTCGAAACTGCTCAACGAGTGCCGTGACAGGTTGAGCATGTCGGTGTGTGGCAACAGGTTGCATTGGGCGCCTCGGATTCGACCTGGTGAGGGATGAGGCACAGATAGTAGCGTGACATCGCACGCATGATGCCACCTTTTCTTGAATGGCTTGTGGCGGCACGAAGGTGGTGCATGTCCGTAAATGTTCGGTCAGGCGTCTCGAACTCGGTCTGTTTGGCCTGAAATTGTCCGTCAAGGCGTATATATATCGCTGTGTTTTCTTGGATAGCTTGCAGCGGCGCGGAGGTCGAGCATGTCGGATATGACAATAGGTTCGGTTGGGCGTCTGGAACTCAGTCTGTTTGGCCTCAGCATGATGCCACGTTTTCTTGGATAGCTTGTGGCGGTAGACAACACAAATAGCGTGACATCGTACGCATGATGCCACGTTTTCTTCGATAGCTTGCGGTGGCACGAACGTTGAGCACGTCGGTACATGACAATATGTTCGGTTAGGTGTTTCAAATTCAATCTTCTTGGCCTGAACTGCCCAACGAGTGCTGAAGGAAGGAGAGGTCGGCGGGTCTCAAGCAGTGGTTCATTGCCGCACCAGTGAAGGGGAACAGCGTGTAACGGTGATTCAGCGCATGACAATACGTTCCATTGGGTGTCTCACACTCGACCTTCTTGGTGAGGAACTGCCCGACGAGTGCTGAGAGAAGAAGAGGTTGGCACGTCTCGAGCAACAGATCGTTTCCGCAGCAGCGGAGGGGAAAGAGCGTCTCATCCTTCATAGAGGACGTGAATAGCGATTGCAGGCGGTCGCAACAGTAAGAGTGGCCGCACCCGGTACCCTGCGCGTGCTAACGGTGATCAGGCGTGCGCCAGCAGTCTCAAAGAGAAGACGTCCGAGAAGGATGTAAATGAGTTCGGGGCTACCCGAAAGATTAGAAAGCAAGATTCTGGCCCTGGTACCATATCGGGGATAATGAGTTCTTGCTCCGTCAATCTTTGTGATCTACACCTTGGGCCGCAAGTCGTCAGGCGCTTCAGGTCCTTCGAAAAGAGAACAGTGTCGATAAGATGTCCCACGTCATCGTGGCATAGACGATGTCCCATGTTACCGTTTAGTTGGGGTAAAGGTCGGCGCCGCGGCGAGGCGGGAAAGCGGTGCTAATTGCACCCGGTAGCTGGCGCGTGCAGGCCTCCAGCAGCGAGTTGTTGCCGCAGCAGCGAGCGCGAGAGGTCAGCTCTCCAGCAACTAGTCACCACAGCAACACGGTGGCGCGATAGCGATGGTAACCGCGCTTGGAGACGAATTTGCTCTGCGTGAGGTGCGAGCTGGTCTTTCATCTTCAAACCGTGAACCTTCTGCATGTTGTTATTGAAGTAATGGTTTAGAGTATACGGCTTCCGCTGGGTCTCGATTTCCACCTGGAGCATGGCCTGTTTCATGGCCGCGCAGTTGCTCCATGAACTGGTGGTTACCGCATGGAAACTGGAACCTGGCGCTTGGAGTCGGTCGGCAAGGTGACAAGATTGCTGATGAGGTGATCACCGCGTGCAGACTAAGAGATCATGCTCAGTCGCGACTCGCTTCAGACTGGACCATTGGATCACAGAGTGGAAGCAAGCACCTCGTGCTCGGAGACGATGGCCAGAATTCCAGCTCGGGTTCGGAGATGACGAGGAGGTGCCGAGGAGTGACGACGGAGTTACCCGGAACGAATCGGTGGTGATGTGGTTATTGCGTGCAAGAAAGGAAGAAACAATCGTCGTGATGACGAGAAAGTATTGTGTTGAATATATATATCGTAGTTGGGTCCAAGGTGTACGGTCGAGAAGACAGGCGTGCTGAGCACACGTCGAAAAGTATCAACTGCAGTAGTCTTGGCCTCATACGAAGATGAATAAGTCGTCTCTGTCAGAACTCTGTGGAATAGATCCTTGATCTGTTTGCCGATAGCCGCTGTCTGTAAAAAGCTCTGAGCCGAGGATCTGATCGTGGCACCGGATAAATCATGATTGTGCAGCAAACTTCTGCAGCCGACTCGAAATGCTGGTGCTCGGCTTCCTGGTCGGAGCACCAAAAGCGCTGCATTTTGGCTGCCGGTCTTGTCGGTGGACCAACAGTGCTTCCTTTTTGGCTGCCAACATTGATGACGATGTTTCTTCGACCCAGCCATGGCAGTTCCGCTGCCCAATGTGGAACCAATGTAGCGACATGGTAGAGGTATGGTTGGTGGGCGTGGTTGGTGATGATAGGTGGCATCGTTGGTGGCATGGTGCATGGCAGGTAACATCGCTGGTGACATGGTGGATGCATGGTAGGTGGCATCATTGGTGGAATGGGCATGGTGCATGGTAGGTGGCACGATTGATGAGGTTGTCGTCTTGACAAAAGATATGGTGTAATACAAGGTATCGTGATCGGATCAATGTTCAAACTACCATCCCCTCCGAGCAAAGAAGATGGGACCATTTGATGAGAACCGGAAGGAGGAGAGGAGAAATTAACGTCTATTTATCGACAGATGGGCTCCTGCATGCTCGTGTCAGTATTTGCTCACTGCGTTTGCGTCGATCGACTGCATCATACGGTCACCCGGTCATTTCATCGATCGGCTAGGGGTTCGGCTTTTGTTTCTCGTTGATGCCCTGTTGGCGTCTTTTGTTTCTCGTTGATCCTGTTGGCGGAGTGGATGTCAGGATGAAACCTGGAATGCAGATGGGACAGCTACAGGCTGCAGCTCGATGACCCCACCCAGCGCAGTCACCGCTGCGGCAGGAGCATCCCTCTTTGAGCCTCAGTGGTGACAATGACGGAGGAAAAATGTCATCATTCAGGTAGCTGTGATTCATTGATCTGGCCCTGTGACTAATCGGCATGTCAACTTAGGTAATGTGCTTAGACGGAGCTTGTAACTGTCTCACCCCTTCAGTCATAAACTGCTTGGAAGAATCACCTGGGCTTTGAACTAGTGGTCATCTGAGCGAGAAGATAATTCATCATCGCTGAGCCAGACTCAGAGCAAAGAGGATAGCTCCTCATCGCTGAACTGGGTCAGGCATTGGGCTTTGAACCAGTGGCCACCTCGTCTGACCAAGAAGATAGCTCCTCGTCGCTGAACCGGGCCAGCAAACGCTGGGTTCTGAACCAGTGGCCATATGCTTTGAGTAAGAAGATAGTTCTTTGTCGCTGAACCGGGCAAGGATCGTTGAACCAGTGGCCATCTCGTCTGAGCAAGAAGATAGCACATGGTAACTGAACCGGGCTACCTCAGATAGAAGAATGAGTAGGTATTTGAACCAGTGGTCGTCGCTGAATTGAGGCAACTCGGAGAGAGAGATCGCGTGGTCTTGGAAACTCGGTGACTGGAAGCAGCGCCCGCAGCCTGACAACCTGACCGATGGACACATCCCACTGCCGTAGCATCGGATGTTGTAGAAAGACCAATACTCATATACACACGGCAAAGACGGCACGGGGAAATGTCAAGTTCAGAGAACCCTGGGCTTAAACAGAGCGGGTGGGCTGGCAGGATTACCCTCGTGACAGCGCTACATTTTCTTGA
Organism: Triangularia verruculosa; assembly: GCA_033296885.1. Lineage (NCBI taxonomy): Eukaryota > Fungi > Ascomycota > Sordariomycetes > Sordariales > Podosporaceae > Triangularia > Triangularia verruculosa. The sequence continues at coordinate 18,270 of MU863893.1, forward strand.
TAACAACGGTCACAGTCACGGTCACACTCAGGGAGCAAACTCAGATACAGCAGACACAAGTTAAATTGAGCTACTAAAAAAAAAAAAAAAAGAGACAAGTCGAGTCCCTTCAAGCCCTCACGCTATCAGGGCCATAGTCATGTCTCGGATGAAGGACGCTGCTGTGCGCGCCACTTTTCCCAAAGTGCCTCGAACAGAACCTTGAGGCCCGGCCGAAGTTCAAGGGCGTCGACCGCGGCATATAACTTCCCAAGCAGCGTCTTTTTCGACAACAAGTCATCCAACCACATGTTGACCCAGTAGTGGATGGCGGGTCTGCTGAAGGAGAAATAGCTGAGGTGGCGCGCCCTGCGATACTCGCGGTAGAGGATCATGTCTCCGGGGCCATCTGTCCAACCAAACCAGAACCTTCCAAAGGCGACAAGTTCAATCTTGGGGGTTCCGTCCGCGTTCTTCTGGAATTCGGGGACCTTCCACGCAGCAGCCCTCGCCTTCGTATAGTCACCGACTTGCAGAAACTTGAGAACAGGACCGCCAGGATTTCCCGGGGCTGGACGTTCCGTGACGGCACCCCGAGCCATCAGAATATCGGTGGCCTCGCTTTCAAAGGCACTGAAAAGGTACCGATGTAAATCTGCCACCCCATTTTCAGGATGGAGGAGCTTGTTGACCCAATATTCGGGTATGTACCGATCGGTCACGAAAATGCTGTCCCAGGGGTAATCCTGGTTAACAACTTCTCGAATCCATCTGACCAAGACATCCTTCTTAGTGGTAGGATTGCTCCAAGTGTTGTCCCTGGGGAGTCTCGACTCTTGGTGATAAGTCGCATTGAAATCCCTAGGATGCATGTTAAGCAGCATCTTAGCAGATTCACGGCTCCAGGGGAGCTCGTACTGTGCTTTGAAAGCATCAGAGGCCAGCATTTGCTGAACCACAGTCTCCTTTTCGCCCAAGATCCCGGCGGAAAGGGCCAAAAAGTCGGAGAAGTGGTATACCCCAGACAGGAACTGTGGCCTGTTGACGCGCTCGTCCAACAAGGCAACTGCCAGCTTCTCATTGAGATCTCACGATCAGCCTCGGCGTAGTTGGGAGGCACATACTCGATCCTGACCCGGGCAAGGGATCCATGCGGATGCTTCCAGCCTGTCTGAGCAATGCTCGCGGCCAGAGCGTCGGCATTCTCGGCAGTGAGACCAATAAGGGCCACCTGGCGATTGGGGTGGCCGGGAGTGGGATCATCTGCAATCCAATTGACAGTGTCATCTTTGGACTGAATGTTCAATAAACGGCTATCAGCTCCAAAGCCTTTTGGAGCAACCCGGATTTCGGACGCATCGTAGGACTCGAGAACTTTACGTCCTGGCTGAGCCCACCAGGCCTTTTCTTCATCGGTCAAATCATTGGGATGATCTAGACCGGGGGGGTTTTGGATGAATGACGTCTGGTCCACTGCCTTCAAGACAGGGGGCTGGTGATTGCAACGAGCAGACGCCGAAGTGGGAACTCGAGCGTTGTGGCCTAGCTGTCGATGCTTGGCAGACCTCTCGTTGGAAGTAGAAGGGCTTCCTTCTCGCTTTCTGGATCGCGATGTCGAAGCTGATGGGGCAGACTTGTCGCCCGGGTTGGGATTGTTCGGATCGTAATTGTAAGCCATCTTGAAAAAACTCTATCCCAAAGAGGTCAGTAATTGCACAGGCAAGTTATGCGTGACGGAAAGTCGACGATTCCGCATGTTGGGGGCGTCTTACCTCGCGATGATGACTTGTTGGTATGAAGAGAGAAAAGGGAAATTCTGAGCGAGGCTGTGGGAATTCATACCACAGTTGAAAGAGTGGGCCATAGCGCAGGGGCCACACAGGGAAAAATTTGGCACTCTATTTGACAAGACATCACTGAGAGAGGGACATTGGATCACGGGAGCATATGCAGACAGAGTCAGGATCACATCAAAGAGAAAGTTCAACAACCCCTGAGATCTGGCCCAAGCAGCCATGAGTAGGTGCTCGAGTTCATAGGAATGTCGCCACAGAAAACACCTCAATGAACTGCTCCAACGAGCTTTACTGCCAAATCTACCATACTTCATATGAGAACATGACCCAGCCTTTCTCTCACCACTTCCGCGAGGCAAACCGCAAGCTCTCAGCGTAGTTCCTATTATCCTCGAATCTATGTCAATCTCATGCATCGTCAAGGCCTTCAGAATTCCCCAGAATAAAATGAATTGCCCCAGACTGGGAGCCCTCAAAACTTTGTCCACCATATCCTCATTCTCCTTACAAAATTTCTGTTTCCCCTTTTCCTCCTCAACAAAAGACTCCCACGTCTTCTCCTCCACAGACTCCCGCGTCTTCTCCTCCACACACTCCTACGTCTTCTCCTCGAAGCAAGTCTCTGCTGTAAGGTCGTGGTCAACTAGAACAGAAAGTAAGGGAACCCCACTGTCGATATCTGTGATCGTGGACCTTCTCGGACTCGGGCGTACAGCTGAAAATAAACGGAATGATCCCGATCCTAGACAGAAAAGTCAGTCTTGCAAGAACAGGCATAAAATAGATAAGAAGAACATACCTGGTATTGGAAGATAGCGATAACCCCTTTAAAAATAGTCAAGAGGCATTGAAAGATAATCGAGATGCCTTGAAAGCCTGTGAGACGTCTTGAAAGATAGTCAAGATACTTTGGAAGATAGTGAGGGGCCTCCAAAGAAAATAAAAAGGCCTCCAATGATGGTGAAAGGCATCTAATGATGGTGAAACGCCTCCAAAGATAGTCAAAAGGCCTCTAAAGATGGTAAAAGGCCTCAAAGATAATCAAAAGGCCTCCGAAGATAGTGAAAGGCCTCCAAAAATGATTGGAATGTCTTCAAAGATGGTCAAGGGGCTCTTCAGTCGAATTGAAGGCGTCTTGGCTACTCCGAGTGCCTTGGTCGTGGACTTCGCCGGTAATGGTGTCGGGGAAGTAAACAGGTTCCTGATCTCCTCCAGTTGTTCCTCGGTCAGTGGCACATTCTCCACCGCCCCCTCCTCCCCTTGCCCAGAAACACTCTCGCTCCTGGCCCACATACTCCCGACGGTGGTAAAATCTGTTCCTCATCCTTAAATCAGAACACCTTCAAACCGGTTCTCAAATATGACCTTGGTCCTTGGGCGACCTGTACGCCTCGTTGCCCAGAAACACTCCCGTCCCCGGCCCCCGCACTCCCCGGCGGTGGTCAAAGATGACCTTAGGCGACTTGTACGCCGCGTTGCCCAGAAACACTCCCGTTCCTGGCCCCCCTACTCTCCGGCGGTGGCAAAATTTGCTCCTCGTGTCATTGTCATGGACTCTCGCCGGTAATGGCATCGGGGAAGGGAACAGGTTCCTGATCTCCTCCAGTTGTTCCTCAGTTAGTGGCACATCATCCACCGCCCCCTCCTCCCCTTGCCCAGAAACACTCTTGATCCTGGCCCACCCACTCCCCGGCGGTGGTAAAATCTGCTCCTCGTCCTCAAACCAAATGATAAACCGGTTCTCAAATATGACCTTAGGCGACTTATACGCCGCGTTGCCCAGAAACACTCCCGTTCTTAGCCCCTGGTCCCCACAACACTCCCCTCCCCCATTTGTCACCCCCCTACTCTGGCGGTGGCAAAATCTACTCACAACTGCGTAGCCAAGGTCGCAGATTGCTTGTAATGCTGACTCCCGTCCTGCTTTTCTTCTTCCGCGGCCTTGTAGTGCTGACTCCCGTCCTGCTTTTCTTCTTCCGCGGCCTTGTAATGCTGACTCCCGTCCTGCTTTTCTTCTTCCGCGACCTTAAGATCTGCTTGGGCGCAGGCCAACCGCAGCCGAGGTCGCAGATTGCTTGGAATGCTGACTCTCGATGAACTTGATCTGGGTCTCGAGGGTTGTCACCTTGAACGGCCTGTACGCCGCGTTGGCCGCCTCCCAACAGTCAAACTTGGAAACAGCCAGCCTTTTTGGCTCGCTTGATAGCTCAGCATTTCGTCGAGTGAAGTGGCTAAAACGCCCTTAAGGCTGGGAGAGTGGCTTTTTATATCCTGGTGGTACAGATTAGCGGTGGAAGCGATCGCGACTTCAAATAACTTACATGGCTCTCAACACCGCGATTGGTGTAGCGTTCAGGCAAGGTGGCTGGCATCTTGCCGACCGTGATTTTGCGATCGAAAGGGTGCTGGCTCGCTTGATAACTCAACACATGGGAGCCATCGGAACTTTCGGCATATCAAATCTCCCGCCGGGTTCACTCTTGAAAAGGCCACCATGTTCAGGTCGAAGATTCCAATGATTCCCTACTAATCAGGCAGCCGAAGCAATACTGCTAGCTACGCAGTAGAAGCTCCCATATGCTTGTGCACACTGTGGACCAGGACATGATGCTGACGGTGAGAGTGCCGCGAGAGAAGACAAGCATGTTCAGGACGCTTCGAGAGACCTGAAAACGGTGGCTTTGTCACGGGTGAACTCCCTTACTTGATCCTCGTCAAAGTATTCCTGAACTTCCAACCGAGAACAAACCATCACCAAATCGAAAGTGCATATCACGTCTTGTCTCATGACAACCGCGGCGGTCGCCAGAGGGGCGAAGATCGGTCGCTTTTCTCGGCTGAAGGCCAGTGAACAGTGGGACCAAGTCGACTATTGTTATGGAAAGCATCCCAGAAAAGCTTTTGGCTTGCTTGATGGCTCAACGTCTCGTCGAGTAAGGTGGCCAAAACGCCCTTAAGGCTGGGAGAGTGGCTTTTGTATATCCTGGGTTACAGATTGGTGTCGCGTTCAGATAAGGTGACTGACATCTTGTCGACAGTGATTTTGCGATGGAAAGAATTCAGAATTGTATGGTTCCCGACCTGTCCCTCAGACCGCCGAGAGTTGCATGGCTGCTTGGGCAGGCCTTGACGAGTCCTGACTCACTTTGATAACTCAACATTTCGTCGAATCTCCGGGGTAATGGTGACCCTTTTCCCAGCGTGAATGCGTCTTGGCTGCCTACTGGTACTGCGCTCGCAATGCACCGGCATGTGTTTGGCCAGTAGAATCGGGCCACTTCGCCAAAAGCAGTTAAGCTGTCGCCATCAACATATTGCGATGGGATGGGACTCCTGAACATCTCAACCATAGTTAACTTGGTTCGATCACCCGCCGCCCCCCTCGTCAAAATTTTCTTCTGGAATGCTCGCCACAATAATAGTTGTCTTCGTTCGATCGTTGACCGGCCCCTCTTCCGAAAAGACCGATCGACCCCCGGCCCTTTAGCGGCCGCCGCGACTGGCCCTGAAGGAACTGAAAGAGTTCTGCCTCGCTTGATAACTCAACATTTCGTCAAGAGACGGAGCCAATGCGTCATTGACAAAGCGGCCTTCTTGAAATCTCCAGCTTGCCGTGAAAGATGGGAGCAACCGGAACTTTCGACATATCGAATCTCCCGCCGGGTTCACCCTTGAAAAAGCCACCCTGTTCAGGTCGAAAATTCCAGGTAAGCCGAAGCAATCCTGCTAGCTGCGCAGTAGAAGCTCCCATATGCTTATGCACATTGTAAACCAGGACATGATGCTGACGGTGAGAGTGGCCGCGAGAGAAGACAAGCATGTTCAGGACGCTTAGAAACACGTAGACTGCGGTGATCTTTGCCTCGTACGAAGACCTCATAGGGGTCTCTTGGCATTCCAGAACATGCAGCGTGGCACAGCTGAAAGATGGGATCGGTGCCTCTCGAGCGCCGCCGGATAATGTTGTCAATTCCGATCCGATGTAGTGCCATAGCGAAGGCTAGAGTATGCTTGACAAGTTATCATGCTCCTGTTTAATGGTATCCTTATAGTGGCTGCTGGCGGTAACTCTCGTGTCGGGGCTAATACGAGATGGTCCAATACAAGGTTAAAGGTGTGGTGAGGATGATAAGAAAGATAAGTAATATATAACGTCTCCCAACACTTTGGGTACCCTCGATGGTGATCTCTTGCTTCTTACGCAGGTCTTATTGGTGATATTTGGCAATTTCCACGGCGAGCTGTTCGGTTGACGGTATCCCCGGGACCTGTTGAGGGACCGATCTCCGCCTCCATCGACGGACTGGGGTGGTCTTGAGGAAACTCCGGCATGCCGTGAAAGATAGGAGCGGAACCATAGCAACTTTCGACATATCAAATTTCCCGCCGGGTTCGTCCTTAAGGAAAGATATTATTTGCCATGAGCGCGTTGACAGGGTCATGGCAACGCTCGTCGGAGCAGTTGGATATGTGGGCCAAAGAGCAGAGTGGTTTGACATGTCGAGACTCCGATGATTCGCTACCAACCAGACAAGCCGAAGCAATACTGCTAGCTGCGCAGTAGAAGCTCCCATATGCTTGTGCACATTTTGAACCTGAGAAGACAAGCATGTTCAGAACGCTTCGGAATGCCGATCGGTCTCCAGTTCCGGCCTGTCCCTAGACCGACGGTAGATATTCAGCTGCCTGAACTGACCTTGAGCGAACACCTCAAGAGATGGCAAACCCTGCTGAGAAACAGGTATATCTCCCATTAGCGCGTGACCTACCGGCGTTGACCAATGGGGACCAGGAAGGCGGCCAACGCGGCGTACAAGTCGCCCAAGGTCATTTTTGAGAACCGGTTTATCAAGGTGTTCTGATTTGAGGACGAGGAACAGATTTTGCCACCGCTGGGGAGTGGGGGGGGGGGGGGGGGGGTCTGCTCTTCTCCTGAGGTCGCAGATTGCTCGGAATGCTGACTCCTGCTTTTCTTCCAAGACCTGAGGTCTGCCTGGGCGCAGGCCAACTGCGTGGCCGAGGTCGGAGGTCGCGGATTGCTCGGAATGCTGACTCTCGATGGATTTGATCCGGGCCTCGAGGGTTGTCACGTTATTGACGAGTGCCATCCTGTCGGCATGGTTGCTGGCACTTCCAAACACCGGGTGGAGCAGATTTCGCCACCGCCAGAGAGTAGGGGGGTGAAGGAGGGGGAAGGGCAGTGTCGTGGGCTGATATTTGTACCCTGAGTAGGTTCATTAGCGGGGTCATATTCTCTGAACCTGAACCTTGAAGTGATTGCTAACGGTGACCAGGGTTGTAGCAACAAATTTGTGGTGGAAGATGATGATAAGAAAGATAAGGAGTATATAACGTCTTCCGATCAAGGGCATTGGAGCTTCTGACAGTGATCTCTTGCTGGGTACGTAGGTCTTGCTGGTGGTATTTGGCAATTTCCACAGCCTAGATGGTTACGGAGCTCCCTGAACATTCCCCTGGGTTGCTAGCGGCAATCAGGGTGGGTTGCAAGGGTGCCACGGTACGGGTTTGCGGCTGTTGTGGTTGTGGGCTTTTCTGTCGCTGCCTTGTGGGGATGAATTGGAATGAATACAGGCCGACGGAGGGGGTAGGATGCCGAAGAGCCTGACTCGATAGCCAGCCAGTTGAAGAGAACACGGACACGTGGACTTGAAGCGAAGCTGGGCTCGTCCTTGATGAAGCGACCCTCTTTTATCAAACCGAAAGAGGTCTGGCGTGGAGAGCCTTCGGTGTAGGTACCTGGCAGCCCAACATCCGTCGAGCGAGGTAGCCAATGCGCCGTGACTGGGAGATTCGGCGAGCGATAGGTGGCTGTTGACGGCATTTGGGGTTGTGGCAGCAAAGTCGGCTTCCAATCTCTCGGGTCAGGGCTGATGAAGGATGATGAGTTGAGAAAGATAAGGAGTTCGAACTCGCCCCAACCTACACGGTACAGAGCTCTGGTCGGCTCTGAACATGCCCTTGAAATGGTTGCTGGCGGCAATCGGCAAGGGTGTCCTTCAAGATCGTGGTCCTTATATTCCGAGACCTGGTACGTGGGGTGAAATGACAACGATTAGTGTCAGTCCTCATCCGTCACAGATAATTACTCACTCCACGTGCCTGACTCCTAAAAGGATGAATAGGCTTGTGTCCCGAAGCGTGGTTATGGCGTTGCTCTCTGACGTGTCGGGCCAGGGCTGATCAGGTCAAAAGTGTGGTGAAAAATGATGAATGAACAAAGAAGTGTGGGAGGTGAGCGTATGACGTCTCCGAACCCGTCACAACCTGGATGGTCACAGCTCTCTGACAGGGGGTAAGTCATGTGCCCTGAACATACCACTGAAGTGGTTGCTGGCGGCAAGCCTGAGCTGGCCATGGAGCGTCTTCGGCTTGCTTGGCAGCTCAACATTTTATCGAGGGAGGTAACTACCAGGGAAGAATATTGGCCCTGCCTGAGCTGGCCGTGGAGTAGCTAATGCGCCGTGACTGGGAGGTTCGGCCAGCCGTGGGCGGCTGCTGGCGGTAATCGGGGTTGTGGCAACAAAGTCTGCCTCCGCAATGACCTGTCGAATCTACTGCTGGTTTTGCCCTTGATGAAGGCACTCTCTTCAATCTCCCGGGCCAGGGCTGACAAGGGCAAAGATGTGATGGAAAATTACCTAATCAAGAGAAATGTGGGAGGTGGCCTGAGCGGAGCCCGGGCCCGATAAGAGATAAGGGCGTATGACGTCCTAGCAGTCACCACCTTGACTTCAGGCAACTTACAGGGCTCACGACATGCAGTTGGTGTCGTACTCAAACAAAGAGACTGGGATCTTATGAAAGGGGATAGCCGACACGCGAGCCCAGGCCCTTTGTTGGAGAACTGAGAGTTCCTGACGTTGGCCTGTCTGACCGATCCCTCAGCTACCTAGAGACTGCCGTCACCCCTTAAGTGATCCCCCACAGCAATGTCCACCGATACAAACGCCACGTACAACGCCACGCCGTCTTAGGGCCAACCCTGTCTCCCATAACTCAACAAGACGTTACTCAGGACTAACCTGGCATTTGGGCAACAGTCCAGTGATGTTCCTGCTGGCGGCACTTTCAATCCATATCACTGCTAACCCGAAGCCCTAACCGCTAACCCGAATCCCTAACCACTAACCCGAATCCCTAACCACTAACCCGAAGCCCTAACCGGCACGGTATCATTCAGGTTGGCGAACGCGGACTTTTAAGGTAGGAGCTGGCCAGTTGGAGACGAGGCCAAAGATGCTGGGCTGGGGAGAGCGGGCGGACCGATCAGAGAAAGGATGAGTTGAGTGGCAAAGCCAACGGAAGAATGCAGGCTTGGGCTCAACCGTGGGTGACGCCAAGGGGCTGATCAGAGGACGACGATGGGAAGAAAGTGCGAGACAACGATTCCAGGATCGAAACAGGGCAGCACAAGTTCCCACGCTCGTTCGACACAGATGCCGGGAGCTGACGATGTATGGGGTGGTTCTTTTGCTGCGACATAGAGTGACATTCGGGGAATCTCGTTCGAAGGGACTGGCGTTTTTGTAGGAGGGCTGGCGGTTGTGTTGGACAGAGGCTGGGAGTGGTAGACTTTGGAGGGCTGGCGCTTTGGTGGGGCCGTAACAAATCTTGGAGGAAGACGAGAAGTGGTTGCTTCTGGTGAGGATTGTCGAGCAATATTACTTTCGAGGGGGGAATGGGACACAGACGACGCAGGTTCTTGGAGGGCTGGCGGGTGGCAGGAACAGTGACATCGGTGCTGGTTCTGTTGCCGCAGAGCTTTGGTCAAAGAGGGACCGGCACTTTTCTTGAACATTACGACCCTGACGCCGGGCCCGGGGACTGCAAGAATTCTTCGTGACATGTCAAGAGGCCAGATGCAGGCTGTTGTCCAGCAGACGTTGGCCCGACAGAGAAGAGGCAGATATTGCAAAGTGCCTGATGAGCTCAGAGACGGCAGTGTAAATTCTCAGAGACAAGTCCAGCCCACCAGGCTTCATGATATTCGTGCCAGACCATCAAACACCTCTACAGCGCACAAAGGTTTTGCCGGCGGCCGCCGCGCTAGTTTTGAAGTCACCGCCGGACAGCCAGTGGCATCTCATGCCCTTGGCCCAGTGCTTGAAGAAATTTCCGCCACGTAAAGCGCTGCCGAGAGCTACCGCCGTCGCGCGGTTCTGAGGTTCTTCGCACTTGCTCATCGGTGTCTCCTCGGGAAGTTCGCCTAGGTAGATTGTGCTTTTGGAGTTTGAGAGGCATAGATGTACATCATCGTGTACTAAACTCCGAGGCCGATGTGACCATACCTATGGTCGTCGTGACGAGGAAGGAAGCAGTGGCTTTGACAGGCCCCCATCTCCTAGGCTCGATATGTATTGGCTTGCTTTCATATCTGCAGAGTCAGTAATGTTTGTCATGGGGGATCACTAAGACAACAATGAGCATCTGGCCTGCCTCTTTCGACAACCCGATCACGTTGTCACCTTTCTTCCGTTTGTACAGCCAAGCCACGGCAAGATCTGGCAAGACATCGCAACTCGTACGTTCGCTGGGAGATTGGCGTCTTCAGACCGCATCTTTGCTGCCATTCTTTGAGCTGCACTCGTCGCTTTTGAAGTGAGGCAGAAACATATCGCTTGTGGGATCGGGGCGATGTTTTGGTCAGCTCGCCCCGGTAGTCCTTGGGGTTCGGCATGTGCAGAACCGGCTCTTTTCCATGGAGGGGACGTAGCCAGTGCGGAATCAAGGGGCTTCCCGGGGCGATATCAGCCTCGTTGATGGGCCATCCCAAAGCTACAGACATGTCAGTAACTAGGCTATGGCGCACCGTAGTGAATTGTCAGCATTGCAAATGCAGCCTCTCACAATCGTCTTGTTTCGATGCCTTCTTTTGCGGGCGATGCCGAGAAAAGTGAAGCGCGGGAACCGCCGGAATGGACCGCATAAGATATTGGCAGTCGATGGCTGGTTCGCGACTTTGACTGATGACCCCGTGTGCTTCTTCGCCTCGGGTTCGATCCTGGTTCTCGCAAAGCTTGTATGTTGAGGTTTACTCCCATCAGCAGGTATGCCCCAAGAGCTTCTAAGGTCTCATAAGAACTGGGTACAGGCGTTCCTGTTCAGGCTCCGCAAGGATTCTTTGTGGGAGGCGGTCAACCGTTTCGTCATCAAACTGATTTGGCGAAAATTCTCGGAATTATATAAGCAACAAGTGGGTCAACCGCTGCTGCGTCGATCCCTTCAGGCTTAAGATTTCCCCTGTTAATCCCCCCGTAAACGAACATGACGATTTGCGAATTTCTCCACCTCGGCTCTTGCCCATGCTGATATTTGGCCAAATCCCCTCGGCGCAAGAAAAGCGAGGCATTCGGCAGCCCGGATCGGATCGACATCAGAAGACGAGAACAAAAGCAACTTGACGGTGATCCCCCGCAAAGGCCTGGACTTATCAGGCACCTCGTCATCAGAAGGGATTCCCTGGCAGCCGTCGATGTGGACAAGAGCTGGGCATGTCTGTTGAACCCTGCTGCCATGCTAGATCCCTGTGCTATGACCATCATGACCGACAGCTGACAGTTTGACAGCATTGACACGGAATGTGATTGGACCCAGCATGCACGGCTTTTGAAGCGCAGGGCGATGCAAATTTGCCACCATGTAGCCAGACGCTAGCCGCACTCCGCAATTGCTCCGTTGCGCCCGACGCCGAGTCTGAAAAATTGAAATCTTTACCACCGCTCATCCTTGGGGATTAGATCAAGAGTTGATCTGATGCCAACGCTGCCTGGTTGCTGCGATCAGTCCATTGATGGCTTCACGACTCCACACAAAACTGGCCATGACCCCTGTGCGCTATCTCCTCAGCTCTCCACCGTCTCAACTAGCTCGTCAATGATGGATCTACAGACGCCTGTGCGCCGTGGACCCTTGTGGTTTCCTATATAGCTAACCTCCGGCAATGTTTTGAACCTTTCAAAAGTCTTCAACATCATCAGACGGCAATATAATGGCAGGTCCGAGTCCAAACCCCGCCCTGGACGGGGAGTCTCGGGTGGGCGAAATCATCGCTATACTCTCGGTGGCCAGCGTTCTCTCGACACTGGTCGTCGCACTCAGGTGCTACTGCCGCGCTGTCATCCTGCGGAGCTTTGGGTTGGACGATGTGTTGATAGTCCCAGCGCAGGTACGGGGTTTCAGTCCAGAGAAGTTCATAGTCGCTGACATCCAATAGATCTTGACACTGGCATCCGCAGTAGCCATCGGTCTTGGTAGATACCACCCGTCTGAGTCTATTCATCAGCAGCTGACCGCTATTAGAGGCAAAATATGGCCTGGGCCGCCACATCTGGATGATGCCTGATGAAGACTACGTCCCATACATGAAGGTCAGCCTCGGACTTTTCCTCGAGAGTTCTTAACTGACGGCGAACAGTCCTTCTTCAGCTCCATCGTGGTTTACAACGTGGCAGTCTGCCTGACCAAGATCTCGATCCTGCTCCAGTACAAACGCATCTTCTCAAACACCATCCTGCGGAAAATCATCAAATTTGGACTCGGCTTCCTCATCCTCTGGGGAATCACGCTCTGCTTCCTCCTACCCCTTGTCTGCATCCCTACCGCGGCCTTCTGGGACCCTGACGTCGAGGGCTTCTGTCTCGACAATGCCACCATCTGGTACGTCATGGCGGGCGTCAACGTGGTGACCGACTTTTCCATCTTCTCGATGCCCATCCCGGTGATCAACTCGCTACATCTTCCCAGAGGCCGGAAAGCCATGCTGTTGATCGTCTTTACCCTTGGCATTTTGTAAGCTCCCCGCTGTGTTCATCCCTCACCAAAATCTTGAGGTTAATTACTTCTCAGCCCTTGCGCCGTCGCCATCTACCGCATTCGCACACTGCACGCGGCCGCGCAGTCCACCGACCCGACATGGGACAATGTCGACGCAGCCACCTTCTCTTTCCTTGAGCTCTCGGTCGGCGTCATCGCCATCTGCTTGCCCACGCTGCGGCCCATTCTTGCGCACGCTATGCCGCACATCTTTGGCTCTTCCCACCGCTCCGGGCCCGGTACCGGCCCAACCGGCGGCCGCGCGAGTCGCACACCATTTGGGGCTGCGGGGACCGGCGGCGGCGGGTCGTCCGCCAGGCGGGGGTCTATGTTCAAGGGGACGCTACGGGAGTCGGACAGCACCGAGGGCTTGCGGTTCGACGAGTCCATCACGCCGCGCAGTCGAATAGAGAACGATGTCGAGTTTGGCAAGTTGGATCCTGCGGGGCATGTGCATGGTCCCGGTCCGAGAAGATATAGTGTCAGTGTGGTAGCCGGGTGGGAGATGCAGAACATTAGAGAGCCGGGTCGGAGTGGCGATAAGTCGGGGATCAAGACGACTACAATAGTTACGCAGAAGGTGTCATTTGGGGCGCTGGACGAGGTGGAGAGGGGCCAGGCGCGGGAAAATGAGGTATTATGAGTGGAGGTGCGTCCTCTAGTACATGCATGTCGATGACTTCAGAGATACCCAGAGTTTTAATAGGACCTTTTAATTACTTGATATGAACAACAAGCCGTTTCTGACCGTATGCACTGCGACTAGCCTGCGATGAAAACAAGGGGACTGAGGACCAAGAGGGCGGAGACCAATATCCTCACCACAGCAATTCCTGAGGAGATGGTGGTGAGGACTGCCAGTGAAACCCGGGAGATTGTATTCGAGCCCTTTCCGGGACGTCAAGAAACCGAAGCCTATACGCAGACCACGAACCAAGCAGCAGATGGAGGAGGGAAAGGATAAATTTGATTGAGGGCCGGGACTTGAGTGCTCGAGAGCTACGTCAACGATTGCCCCCATCCATGGATACGCTTTAACCCTAAGGAATGCTGGACAGTCTTGCATTTCAAGAGAATTACACCAATATAATCATCAGAGTCGAGAAACGGCATCTACCCAAATCGGGCGAGCCTCCAATAGTTGTGACAAGTGCGGTCTTGGCCACCTATCCAGTGTCGTGTTGGACCAACATGCTTGAAACCCCAGCGCTGTAGGCCGGTAATATCAATCTGCGCTTCTCTCAGGGGGCAAGGTTCTACATGTCTCCAAAAAAAAGCAGCGTCTGTTTCCGAGGAGCTCTGTTGGCCCTGTGTAGCCTAGTTTTCTGGACTTGCATTACGCTCTAAAAGCAAGCAAGCAAAGATGAATTGACAAGACGCTGCACATCATTCCAAGTTAGTCAACAGCTACACAAGACAAAAGGTAAGCCAGCCAATGTTTGGCGGAACGTACAAGATGCAAAACTGTGAGATTCCCTAACCTTGAGAGCAATGAGGGTGAGCCAGAAGATGGGGTCAATCTAGTTGAAAATGAAGCTGGCTTTTAAACTCTTTTATTGCGCAAATCGATGTGTGTGCTCGGTAAGTACCTAACTGATAGACGATGATGATGATGGATTTGACTGACTGCAATGGCCAACTCTGTATTGGTAAAGAAACGGGTGAGAGGCGTCGAGGTGAGTGCACTTGCATAAACAATATCCATAATGTCAGCACGGGAAAAGAACGGGGCTAGGTTCATGTAGACCCCGGTCAATGAGGAAGAGCGCAATGAGATGCTCCCTCAGCTGCCATTTCATGGTGAACGAGGCACTTCATCTGCACATGGTGGAAGCTATTTGCTATCCAAAGCGAGAGGAGAATTATGGCGTCAGTCAGAGAGGGCCCTTCTTTTCGAAATCCAGAGCGAGTTTAATGTTAACCGGTACCTTGGAGTGTCCGGGGACCCCCTCCTCGTATCACCCGTGTTTACGGACCCAGCCACGTACAGAGAGAGCCAAGAATATCCACGACTTGGAATTACGCAACTCCAGACTTCCTACTCGCTAGATTAAAGCCCCAACTTGTGTGTTGTTGTTCCAATTCAGGTGCCACGACTGCCCATCACGGCGGAAACGGTGCGGTAGGTAATGATGCTGGCGTGCAGGGAGAGTTTGAGACCAACTAGCTGCCTGGCGTAGAGCTAGGGATCGGAGGAGAGTGTCGTTAGGGCGCTGAGTATGACATAGAATGACAATTTTATTGGGACAGGCCGTCGTGAGAAACGTCATTCAGCCGGCTGTCCAGCTAAAGAGGCTGACAAAGAATGGCCTAGTGCTGTCCCACTCCACCAAGGGCCCAGACATGATTACCCGCTCGGAAGAAAAGGGGCGGGCTGTTTGGTAGCAGCATCGTCGTGGGTAATATGTGACATTGGTGAATGTCGGGACAAGGATGGATGATCTGGATCAATTGACGGCGAGGAGGTGGTGTCCGGAAGGAACAAAAAGGGTCTGGTTTGGACAAAGGTTAGTACTATAGCTGGGCCCAAAGCGGTGGAGAAGTGAGCGGGGAGCATCAGTGTTTGGAGAGCGTGTTTAGGAAGAAGATCGATGATCGTGCTGAGTCTGAACCTGTCGCTAGTATCGAGAAACTTCGTCTTGCGCTTGTCTGATGGATCTATGCGTTGATTCAGATGGCTCGAGGTTGATCGGTCACTGGGTCATGTCTGTCGTGCCGTCCTGGGACAAGGAGAACGAATAGTGGTGCTGAGGTGACCCATGAAAGAAGGGAATCTGAGGCATTGTCAGAGGCAAATAGGTACTTTATGGCACGCCAGTGGCTGAGATTCCAGGCCACTGCTCTGGCAGGCAGCAACTCAGTGCTGGCCCCACTGAGGGCAGCGCAGTCATTCACTCATCACGAACTGGCAGGAGAGTAATGCCATCTTCTCGCAAAAGAGCGACTCAGATCACGAAAATACCTGTTTGCTCGACGACGAGATTCTCTTTCAGCGTATTCGGTTGACCAACGTCAAACAAAAGTGCATCAAGACCTTTGAAAACACCGGTCATACCGCGATCAAAACATGCAGAGGAGATTTCGAACGTCCTGGCTTTCTCGGGCAAGACTCAGTATTCCACAAACATCGCTGATACGTTGATCTTGACAAATTGTCTACCCATCGAGCAGCTGTGGTTTGATCCTCTTTGCATTCTGAAGCTTTGGACTGGCAACGCTGCCAGCAGTAACTGTCTCTTGGCGACCTGGATGCAGGAACGCGTGCTTTCCCCCTGCAATCTCGTCTTCACTTCCGAGCAGGTTGTTGGGGTGAGCGGCGGTTACGCTTGTGAGAAATCCTGTTTTGAGCCGCCACCTAACAACCTAGAAGGCAACAATGCCACCCTCCGAAACTTATCTCCGTGTCGGGCCGTTTGGGGACTGTGTTAAAGCCGCCATCGATGAAGTCCATTTCGGGTGCCGTGCCCAGGAAGAACTCCACTGGGGCCATCCGCGGTCCAGATTCGAGCTTTCTGTCGGGTGGCAATTCACATATAGCCTACACCGTCGGACTGAGCTGTCAACCCGAAGTCTGGGGTTTCTTTTCCCAGCTGGTCCTGGATGGACAGTGACAGACTGGTCTTGCAGGTAGCTGACATATCTCGAGTAAATCAACGGCGATCTGTTGCTTCGTCACAGGTCAGAACTTGTAGGCAACACGGTTACCGTGCCTGTCTGCCGGCCAAGCGAGGAGTAAATGCAGGCCTCAGAACCGCTCAAGCAGGAGGCCGCAGCCATTGATGAATCTGACCCGAGGCAGAGAACCGTTTTACTAACTGACGAAACGAACCGCAACACGAGTCGCTTTTACGCTATTCCCAACGAACAAATTCTATTCTCTGGGCGAGTTACGACCTATCCCCACGATTTCAAAGGGTCACTTGAACTTCTATGAATCAAAAGTCCCCAGCCATTATCGACTGTTTCTCACAAACGAGTGCAGGTGGCGTTGGATAACAAACGATGTCGAATTCGTCGTGATTGAAGGCGACATATTCCGGACCCCCCTCAGTTCCTGGCTAGGTACGGGTACGGTGCCGAAAGGCTGAATATCAGCGAAATTCAAGAGGAGGCTTGGCCAAAGGATGAAGTCTAGTTGGTCTCGGTTCTGTTTGTCTTCCTTGCGCTCCAATACAAACGCGAGCCGCTTCGACTAAGCAGCCAAGATGCACCGATGCAACGCAAGTTTAGCCAAAAGCCCCGATGGACGCTCAACTCCCGAACCCGAATACAGGCTATTTACAGTGGTTCGGATCAGGGCATGATTTGCGACACGTAGTGTACTGTAAGGACCCGAAATCCGGGGTACGATCCCTGTTCTGCAGGAAAATCCGGGGCATGATCTTGGGTAGACATGCATGAAAATCCGGGGAACGATCCTCCATTCCGCATGTGCCGAAGGTATAGCAACCAAAGATAGTTAGCCGATGGCAAGCCAGAAGTCTACCATCGCCAAGTCAAACAAGTGGCAGTGGGATGGAACCTCGGCTTCATACCGACAAAGAGGCTCACCGCTAAGAAAGACCTCTCCACCGAAATCTAATTAGCCAAAATCCAAAGTCGAATCTGATAGGTTGAAAGATGCTTGGATGATGTCTCGTTCTAGAATCCCTCCCTAACCTTCTATCGGAGGAGTATGCCCGGACAGGAATGTGATTAGGAAAGCAGATCGACAACTGGCTCGATGACAAGGCCAGGACGCTCAGATATATAAGGCCGGATCTCTGCTCCTTTTGAGAAGAAAACATCACAGCATCCAGCTCCAGTCAACAGCCATCATTCATCATGGTCTCTTTCAAGTCCCTCCTCCTTGCCGCCACGGCGGCCACCTCTGTGCTCGGTCGTCCTTTTGACTTCCTCGACCAGGACAATGGCAACTCGACCGAGGTCTTGGAGAAGCGTCAAATTACTCCCAACTCTGAGGGCTATCACAATGGCTACTTCTACTCCTGGTGGTCCGATGGTGGCGGCCAGGCCACCTACACCATGCTTGAGGGTAGCCGTTACCAAGTGAGCTGGAGAAACACTGGCAACTTTGTTGGTGGCAAGGGATGGAACCCTGGCAATGGACGGTAAGTAATCTTGTCTTTGGTAGTCACATTTCTCTAACCGTCCCATCACAGCACCATCAACTATGGCGGCTCCTTCAACCCATCCGGCAACGGATACCTGGCTGTCTACGGCTGGACGCGCAACCCGCTCGTCGAGTACTACGTGATCGAGTCTTACGGCACCTACAACCCCAGCAGCGGAGCCCAGCACAAGGGAAGCTTCCAGACCGATGGCGGTACTTACAACATCTATGTGTCTACTCGTACCAACCAGCCTTCCATCGACGGCACCAGAACCTTCCAGCAGTACTGGAGCGTGCGCACCTCCAAGCGTGTCGGTGGCTCAGTCAACATGCAGAACCACTTCAACGCCTGGGCCCGCGCCGGCATGAACCTCGGCCAGCACTACTACCAGATCGTTGCCACCGAGGGCTACCAGAGCAGCGGCAACTCCGACATCTATGTCCAGACCCAATAGTACGTTCTCCTTTGCTGTTATCGTGCATGGAATCCAGCTGACCGTTTAGAATGCTTGAATCAGGAGCCGAACTCAGCTCCAGATGATCTCGTGCACGAGCATATTGAATGGTTGTATCAAAGGGCGAAGGAGGAGTTTACATGTATATACAGAGGCTGTCGTTGTCCTCCTCCTCTTTTTCCTTTCTGTATTTAGTTCGGTACAATACATCTCTCCCTCACTGTCTTGGAAACCTCGAGTGTTTTTCTTATGCAAACCATCAACAATCACTGAGGATTACGGTCTGTCTGCATTTCCCCCAAAGTGTTCACGCTTTTCCAGCTACTTCAACGCTTTTCAACATCGCCGAAATCACCCTTACCAACGCAGACACCTCCTCTGGCACGCTTAGAGGTTCCGAGCCACAGTAAGGCCAGGACGATGGAGTTTATGCCATTCGACATCAGTCTGGACCCGGTAACTCAGGGGTTCAAACTTGTCTCTTGCGACCTCGTCACTGACAGATTCTTCTGCAAGAGCTTTCCGCAACCGCAAAGTAGTTCAACCACACCATGGGGCCGCTGTCCGGTTGGTGGTTGGGTGAAGCAGATGGCCGGCCTGACGAACCATATGTCGGCTCGCAAAGATGGATTGATGAGATGTCCAGGGCTGGATTTGACCACGCCCATTCAGTCCTGTCAATGCAGCAAGAAAGCCCCGTCCCCAAAGGCACTTCGAAATGATAACGTTGAAGGAGTAAGTTTCTTGGATTGGGCGACACATCAAGGAGCGACATTGTTGAGCTTGGAGCCCACCCAGTTATCTTGACGCATATAATGAACTGTTGATATTGAGTGAACAAAAGAATCTTCAAAGAGCGTACAGGACCATATTTATACCAGTAGAGAATCAAATCCATCTACTAAGCTCCCTACCTTGAGCAGATATAACCACCCTCGATAGCCTACGCCATCTGCTCCCAAAAGCTTTGCCTCGATACCTGTGATACCATCCTCTCTACTCTTGACCTTGAGACGGGCAGACCTTCCTAGATGACCTATCTCCATCCCAGTTCCAAATCTCTATCACAAACATCGGCAACGCAGACAAGTTTAGCATGCTCTGGTTGACCAAATCATCCCAAGTCCATAGCACCCAGCCCGAGTATTCACGTGTTCTTCGTCTTGCTCGGATGATCCGCGATGAGCTGCTTGTTGACTTTGCCAGGCTCGAGGTTGAGAATCTGGATTTCCTGGCTTTTAGACACCATCTGTCAGGTCCCAGATGCCATTAGCGGCCTGACAGTGGATATGCTTTGGTCAACAACACCATCCATGTCCCACGCTTCCACCCCTTTTCTCTCGAAGACAGCCTGACTCTTACATGCCTCGGATTCCAATGCCGTGATTTGGAAAATACATGCGACCAAACGGGACTCACTCAAAGCTCGGCGCATCCGTCAAGTCATTATCGACACGAGAGCGGCAGGAATAAACTTCAAAGACTCTTGCCGCCATGGGGTGATTGACGGCCAAAAAGTCGAAGGGGCAGGATTAGGACTAGGATGCGCCGGCGTCATCAGCACTGTTGGGCCCGCCGCCGCAGCCAATGGCCTCGCCAAGATTGTGAACAAGATGTCAGATCAGCTATCGTTTGAAGAGGTTGTGGCAATGCCAATCGTGTATTGCGCCGTTGTTTATGGCCTGTGGGGCCTAACAAGACTCGAAGCTGGACAGACAACTTGATCTGATTGCTGTTTGATCAGTCCAAAATGCCGACGAATCCTTTCACATCCTTACAGCCTGCGGCAGCAATTCATGTGGCCCGTACGGTGGAGGCAGATGTTTATGCCACAGTTGGCAGCGAGGGAAAGGGTCAGCATTTGGTTGACACCTTTGGCATCCCGAGACACTACACCTTCCGCTCTCGGGACTCGAGCTTTGTGAACGGCGTGTAAACAAAAAGAAGGGGCGTTGGTGCTGCTCTGAATTGGACGTCGGGAGGACTCTTCAAACTTCGGTTAGTACCTAGGTACGCACTGGAAATGTGCTGCGGACGGGGGAATCGGCAAGAGGGCTTTCATCGGTCATGGCAATCTGGCCACGGATATGTTGCAAGAGAACCGGTCCTTTTACCGTGTAGTCTAGGGCAAAGGCAACAGGAAAGCAGGAAAATACCTAGGTGGAAAATTGATGAATAGGTGAAGCTATAAAAACAGAGAAAAACCACCAAAACCAACAAATAGGTATCCTCCAGAACAAAGGTGGGCCAAGAGCATCCACCCACAGGCTGACTGGCCCACTCAGGGCCAACGGTCCCACATGTAGACCTTACGCTCATGTACGTCAAGAGACCAGAGTTGGCCAAGAGGTGAGACATCCGTTATAGTTGCATGGCCCAGTGGCTGACACCAGCAATAGCTTGCTGGAACGAACCATGTCGTTTTTACGAGGCAGAAAGATTCATTTGATCCGCCCAATGACTTGTTGTGACTGATCCGAGATGGAAGACGGACTGCGGTTCATGCAGACGGGACAGCACGCCGGGAAACTGGTGTTACGGATGCCTGAAAACTCTTCGATGCTTCCTGCTACAGCCGCTATTCGAAGCGGCTTCTCCCTGCGTGCGGATGTGTGGTTTCTGCTTGCCGGGGGATCGGGCGGGCTGGGTTGGTAGGTTGCACTGTAGATGGCAGAGATTGGCGCAAAGAATCTGGTTTTCTTGTCTCAAAGCAGCCCAGCTCGCGGAAGAAGTCTCTGTTAGACTGGTCAAGGGGAGTGTGCAGAAAGTCGCTACTGCGACAAGTCCCCGCGTTGCCGGCGTCGTTCAGTTGATCATGTCCTGCGGGATGCTGCGTTTCCCGATGACGCACGACGGCTGGGAAGCAGTCATGGACCCCAAGGTGGAAGGGACATGGAACTCGCACCGGGCGTTCTCTGACGGTAATCTCGGCTTTGTGGTCCTTGTTGGCTCTTCCTCTGGTGTCTGAGGCAACCGGGGGCAGGCCAACTACACGGCTGCCAACACCTTGGATTCTTTCGTTCGGTAATTATCGCCATCATTTTGGTCTCTACGCATCCGTCATGGACGTCGGCATTGTCGGGGGTGGGGACTATGTGAACCAAAGCACGGCGGTCAAACAGCTGTTCCAGTCCAAAGGGCGCATATCCTGGGCGAGCAAGAAGTTCCTGATGCGCTTGAGCTTGCCATCAGAGCATCACGTCCTCCTGCTCAAAATCGGCACGCAAATACCGGATCCAGGCCGTAGATGAACAAAAGTTAACGGGCCATTGAACTGAGGGTGGACGAGGCGCGAGCTTCAGCCCAGGGACAGAGATCCCAGATTTGGTATTCTTGGAAGCCTTGGGAAGCGGGGGGCCGGCGAATCAGGTGGTATGACCAGAAGAGGCGGATGGGGGCACCATCCATTGAGAATCTGGGGAGTGGAGAGGCTGCTGGCTGAAAGTCTGTGGGGCTGCGTGGCTGCTGGATAATATCTGTGTAATTCTTAGATCTTGAGCACGGCTGTCGATTTGGATGATACCTGAAGGTCTTCGTGAATCCCGACGGAGTTCAGCGGCCAGGCCCACCAAATTCTAGATTCAGTAACCCACTCGTGGTAATATGCGTGCATATTCACGCTAGGGCCATATCCGGTTAGCCCTCCTCGGCAGTGGCCCGCTGTGGATAGCCATGGTGGCCGATAGCCACGTTTTTGGTGATAGAGTGAAGTCGAAGAGATTCTCAATTCGTCCGATGCTTCTTGTGATGGAAGATGGCAGATAGCAGCAGCATAGGGCCGTCTTAGAATCGATCTTCCGTCTCCTTCTCTGTATCTGCTAATAATGCCAAGCCCTTTTGCCGGATAAAGCGACAATCCTGTTCCAAGGCGGGACCCCAAGTCCACGATCAAAGGGATCCAACGACGATCTCACCTGCGGGCACAGCGGCTGGGAGATCGTGAACTAGACTTGGCACTCCTCGACTGACGATCAATCAAAATGTCAAACAGTCCCCTCGGCACCTTTTTCACCTTTTGTCCATTAACGTCGCACAACGGTTTTTCTACAAACACCAACTAAGCTGCGATCGCCGTGCGACTGTCTCATCGGCAGGGTACGACCAAAATGAGCGGTACGTATGACATTGGATGATTGAACCTGCGCAACCCAACAACGTCACTAACCTTTCTTCTCCTCGACAGGACCACCACCGGGCATCGACATCTCTTCCGCCGGCGGCCCCCCACCAAGAGTCAACACCGGCCGAGGCGGCTATGTTGATCCCAACTGGCCCTTCCCCGGCGGTCCCAACGATGCGCCCGTCATCATCTACGGCTACACCCCTTCGTTCGCCCTCGCTCTCTTGGCCGCCATCCTTTTCTGTCTCTACTTTGTCGCCCACTTGTTCCAAGTCGTTCGATACCGCACCGTGTACTTTTGCACCTTCCCGATAGGTCTCGCCTTCGAAATCGTCGGCTACATTGCCCGTTGTCTGTCCGCCAAGGTCAACCCATACAACCTCATCTTTTTTATCATCCAGTACTTTTTCATCGTCACCGCCCCCGTGTTTCTGGCCGCCGGCATCTACACCATCCTTTCCGCTCTGATTCACCGATTGGGAAGAGAATATTCTTTGCTTCCACCCAAGTGGATTCTCTGGTTCTTTGTCACCTCCGACGTTGTCGCCACTATCACTCAGATTACCGGCGCGGCCCTGATCGGTGTGAAGCAAAAGAAGAGAGAAGACCCAACTGCCGCCAACAACATTCTTCTAGGCGGTCTCGCCTATCAGGTCTTCGCCATCGGCCTGTTCATCATCCTGAGCGGTGTGTTTATTTTCCGCGCGAGGAGACAGATCAAGCAGGCTGGCCTGACGCTCTTCATTGCTGCCTTTTCTGCCGCCACTCTCCTGATTTATCTGAGAACCGTCTTCCGTCTGGCCGAAACTGCCGAGGGTCTGGGCGGTGACTTGAGCACAAAGGAAGTCTACTTTGGTACGCTCGAGTTCTTGCCCGTGGTCCTGGCCGTGCCTCTGCTGAACGTCTGGCACCCCGGCCGTTGCGTTGGACGGAGCATTGCGTCTGATTCAAAGGAGAAGGCTGGGATTGTTGAATTGGACTCTAGAGGCTGAATCTGTTTTGTTTCTCTGTTTTAGAGATTAGAGCGGAGATGTGTTTTATCTTCCAGGTTGTGGCACATTGGTGTGTTGAAGTCTTTTTTTTTGACATTCGAATTTCCCAGTAATGAGCCTCTACGCTACCAATAATTTCCAATGCATGAATAATCACTCATCCAGCTCACTTGCACTGCCGGAATCGTCGCTGCTGCCATCCCGTCTAAAGGCGACACCGGATCTGCCACCCTTCTTGCCCTTGCTCTTGGCTGCCTTGCCCCTGAGACCGGCAGGGATCTCCTTCTTGACCTGCCCGTCCTCAAATAGCAGGCCAATGTCTGGTCGCCTGGCTACGGATTTATTCCACAGCGACTTTGGCACCTCGTCCGATGTGATGATCATCCCCGTATCACTTTTTCTCCAATTGATCTTGTGCTCCGGCTGCAGGGCGCTCTCGAGATGAATCCATATGCTAACTTCAGCTGCCTCTTGTCCAGGGCGAATCTCGTTCCCCTCTTCATCAACAGACACGGGAACAAAAGTATGGTACTCTGCTCCACCGGGAGCGCGAGCGATGCCACCAAGGATGACCAACAATGAGTAGCGCTGGTATGAGGTTTCGTAAATGACAAACTCGGGGCGCTCAGTGTCATCGACTGTCAGCTTGTTGCCCACTGAAACCGGCGAGCTGGCTTTCTGGGGTCGTCCTCCAATTCTAGATATCTGCCATGATTCAGCATCGTCGCTATTGGTGTTTGGCGCTTCTCTCAGCTCGAACCGAGCCTTGACAGCATTGGAAACGATGCGCCGGACATCAGAGAGGGAAGTGTTATGCTCTCGAATACGTGAGTGTGCGAGCTATCAGACATTAGAATTTAATCTTGTGCGTCCACGAGAAATGCAACGACGTACCACATCACTCAGAGCAATCCAGCCGTCTGCATCTGCCACAAGACACCCCCGCTCAGTCTCGCCCTCGTCCTCGGCAGCCTCTTCTCGCTGAATGGCCCTCTTGATGACAAACATCAAAGCCTTGGCGATGGTGGTGTCCCTCTCTTCCACCACGCTGTACCGACGCCCCTTGACACTCATGCCCCTGCTGCGGCCGTGGCGAGCAGAGTTGTTGGCCAAGGCGCTGGGGGGAAGGACACCACCGAGCTCATTGTTGATAGCAGAAAAGGGGACTGCGACAGCGGTGGCCATGTTGCGAAGAGAATGAAGAATCTTGTAAAGTTGGATGTGAGTTGGAGCTGAGATGATCTCGAAAGACAAGTCTCGGGAAGCACAGCCCCTGGCCCCTTTTTGAACATGTTTTAGAGTTCCTACCCCTCACTTTGGGTCGAATATCGCAAACATTGGGCACTGCTGACCGCCCTGTTAATTTTGATGGTGCAATAGCCGCTTTCTGGCTATCGTGGTGGCATCAAAAAGTCTTTTCGGTTGACAAGGCGGGATGAAAGCTGTTGATACCCCTGTATGGTTGGCTGGTCAGGGGAAGTGGGTCGCCCTCCTGACGTGACACCACGCACCACTCCCGCCTTATCGACTCAACCCCGCCCCCGCCGGTCTTATCGGTAGGTACCTTGATGGCTGCTTGTCTGTTCTCGCCTTCAAATTTCCTGGGATGACTGGACTCACATCGCGACAGACAACAACTGCGGTTTACCATTTCTCGGGGAGATATTTGTCTCAAATCATTACCCCTCCGCGGGGTGACCGACCTGTCGTCTCCCGATTGGCATGGCGGCCCCCTCACTTTGCACACATGATACACACCGCCTATCCGTCTGGTTCAGGGTCGTCTACGTTGGCTTGCATATGCGAGTCTTGCTGGTGTCAGTAGGGATGCTGCTTTGTCCCGTGATATCACGGTTGGTAGCATGATTTGGACCACGCACTCCAGCCAATTGAGATGACGAGGATAGTCCATCTTGACAGCTATTCTGATCAGGGGACCATCAAACAGTACATACAACTACAACACTATGCGGCCAGTCTCCGCCCTGTCCAACCATCCCGGTACCAATTCGCCCGGTCCCGATCTCCAAGACACTGACCAACAGTGACGAATTCTAGCTTTTTCGCTTTGGCCTGGCTGATCATGTGTTTGGCCAACTCGAGCGTCGCAGGCAGATTATCATGCGCAAGGGCAATTACTCTCCCATGACCGCTGTGGTTTGGATCCCAGAGCTCCGCGCTGAACTTTTCAAACGATTTCCAGATATTCGAAGCAGGTTGGTTCTTCCTATCATCCGTGTCGAGATTCCACATCACCACGGTGTAGCCCAGATTTTCCATCTGCACAAGACAATCACCATCGCAGTTACCGCGAGGAGGACGCATGTAGGTGGGAAAGAAGCCGAGGATATCTCTAAACATGATCTCGTTCCACATCATCTGTTGGTTCCTGGACTCTGCCGACTCCCGATCAAGATTCTCGACGTGTCCCCAGGTGTGTGATGCAAGCTGGTGTCCTTCGTTGACAATGCGTCGCAAAACACTGGGCCATACTCCCGTGCGGGTGTCATAAGCCTTGGGTTGGCGGTGTTGGCCATTGACGAAGAAGGTGGCCTTGACGCCTTCCTGATGCAACAAGTCAAGAAGAGGTCCGGTCTGTTCAGACGGCCCGTCATCAAAAGTTATGGCTATCGTGTTGCGCCGCGTGCAGTCATAAATTTTCTTTCCACGATTTTCTAGCCGAAAATTGTCACGTCGAACCCGCCGGATGCCGTCACTGGGAGATAAATTAGCCATGGAATGTGAAGATGTACAGAATCAAGTCTCACATATCACAATACCCACGGCCAGCCTGGCAATACGCGCCACAGTGAGCGGCAGAATACCCACAATAGCCAGCCCAGGAACAGCATGACGAAGACGGACAAGGGGCCAGCCCAGGTCCGCAGCGAATCTCACGACGTTCTTCGGTCGCCGAGTTGTTGTTGAAGACTTTGGGTTGGTTGGCGGTAAGAGCGGCGACGCTTTGGGTAAGAATGAGCGCCACCGAGAAAGCCAGAGAAGTGGTCAAGGACGTAGTCTTGATCATGTTGGCGAGGGATCCGATAGTACACAAAGGAGAGCACTAGAATCGGGGACCTAATAGCTTGATGCTTGGGTTGTTAGAGAGCGACCAAAATACCGTCCGGACTTGAGGACGTCATGGCCGCCGCTTTCATGCATCGTGGTCCCATCGGACTGTTTAAGTACTTGACGCCATAGGCGTCATCATCTCCGCTTCACGACGCCACCAAAGTCGCCTGGCATCAATACGATGTTTTAGCACCGTGGATGGGCTGCGGAGTTGGTGGGCTGGATCTTGGGCAGCATGTGTTTGACTTATCCCTTGGACTAGGTCTTACTGTCCCGGCTTTTGTTATCCAGATACCTAGCTCACACTGCCCTCCAAGCGTAGTTGTTGGAGGTACTTTGGCAATAATCCAGTATTCTTTGTACATACGAAAGACTTTCTCCTTCGTTCTGCAGCTAGATCACTTCCTTGCATCGCTCCCCTGCGCCCATATCTCTTCTCTCGCTTTGACTTACACTCCATCGGTCAGTCTTTCCTCCGGTGCGTCCCATTCCCTCAATTATGAGGTACAGGGAATGAGAAGCAATCCTGGTCTCCAAGTGTTCGACCTCCAGTGGCTGAGGCAATATCTCGTACTGCTCGGTTAGCGTCGTTCCCCGCATCCCAATCAATATTGAGCCACCAAGTACCCAATGATTGGAAGACTACTCCAAGCATCATGTTGTGATACAGTACAGGGTTTGAGCTTAGCATGCTCCGACTGGAGGGTAGGCAGATCCAGCCTAATATGGGCAGGGCCCATCCGTAAGGTCTAGAACGCCGCTAAGACACAGCATCCCAGGTCTTGACGATATTCAATTACATCCTCGCCCTGGATAGGTGGAGTTTAGGGTAATCATGCGCTGGATGTGTAGTACAGATTTAGTTGGGAAGGTGAGTATGATTTTTCTTTGGACTCCGGCGACATTGATGACCCGTAGGCTTGGGACCTGTGATGCTAAAGACGTCTATAAGAGTCCATGTCTTGTCTTGAGAGAATCCTTTCTCATCGCAACATTCAGCCACAAAATAGCAACACCAGAATTCTTCTTCATCATGCAATTCACTGTCGCACTCCTTGCTGCACTTGCAGCCCCGGCCCTGGCCGCAGTGGGGGGCCGCTGCTCCAACAACTGGGGAGGCGATTGCATCTGCCTCGACTCTGGAGTCTGCCGCAATCGTTGGGGTGGTACCCCTTACACTGGCTCTCCAGGCAACTGGCCTTGCCCCAATGATCCCGACAACATCATGGCATGCGTCGTCAAACCGTGTCCCGGCCAACGCAGTGGCACTCAGTGTTTGTGGAGAAACGCTTGCCGCAGCCCCAACGGAAGTAAGATTGCCTATCCAATCGACTTGTGTGTGCCTCAAACTGACTGGTGCTGTTAAACAGACCCTGTGTGCCCGGGAGGCAATGACTTTATCTGCTGCAACCACCAGTGGTAGAGGCGGCGGCTGCCATGTTGTTCAACGGTTGACCGGGCAGTTTTTTGATAAAAGCTCAATTCACACATGCTTCAACTCCGGTCTCAAGTCATGTCATCATCTTGTCATTACTAAAGATCGCTACCTGACTCCAACACGCCAACGCCTGTAAATGCACATGATATCGTACCACAAAGATCCACCTCTGTGACCGTAAACAAGAACCGATGGATACAATAACTTTTTTCGTCTTATCATTACACCTCTTCCGTCGGAGACACTGGTCTCTTCTTCTCGAGCAGCCCATAGTCGCTGTCCAACTCCTTTCTGAGCGCAACGTGTCTCTCCAAAAAGGTCACCGTCGCACCGAGGGCTGCCATGACAAGGAAAATGACCCAGACTACCTTGAGACTGGAAGAAAATGCGTCTTTGATCTGGTCTTTGATATCTGGCTTGTGAAACGACTCGATAAAGATGGCCGACGCGTGTTCATATGCCTGACCGAAGCCGAGTGTGTGCCGGGCAGACTCGTCGTGGATGTTGAGCAGTTTGGCGTTAAACTGGGCGTTGAAGGCTGCGTTTGGAATGGCCACGCCAAACAGGGAGCCGAGTCCTCGAAGAAAGGCCCATGATCCCGTCGCCGCTGCATTCTCCTTGTCTGTCAACTGGACCAGAACGGTGGGAAGGGTCGTGGAAACGATGATGCCGGAGCCAATGCCGACAAGGAACGAAAACAAGATCCACAGGGCAGTCGAGGTGGAGCTTTCGTAAACCACACAGAGCAGCAACCCGGCCCCCATGAGCACAAAGCCCACGCGGTGCATAAGCCTGTATCGACCAAACCTGGCCAGCAATGGTCCGCCCAAAGCCGCCATGATGACGATGGTGAGCGTGCAAGGCAGAATCAAAACTCCGGACTGTGTTGGTGATGATCCCAAGATGACTTGGAAGAAGGGCGGCAGATAAAACTGGAAGCCATAGGTGATAAAGCCGTGTATGACAGTGATGGCAAAGGCGGCCACTGTCGTCCGGTTGCTAAAAACGTGCGGGGCCATGATGGGATTCAAGCACCGGTCGCTTCGTTCCCAAAAGGCAAACCCAACGATCCCCAAGCCTCCTCCCACCAGAAGCAAGACGGTGGAGGACGAGTTCCAGGTGGTGATTGTGCCTGCCGTGGTGAAGGCAACAAGTAGCACGATGACGCTGGCGGTCAAGACTGTGATGCCCAGAAAGTCGACCTGTGAGACCTTGCATCTCAGCTCTGCCCAGGTTCTCGAGGGATTTCCATTGTTGAGCTGCAGCCAGAACCACATGAGGATCAGAGCCACCAGGCAGATGGGAATGTTGATGCCGAAGCACCATCTCCAGTTCATGGTGGCAAACACGCCCCCCAAAAGAGGCCCAACGGTTGTCCCGAGGGCGTAGACGGCCGCCTTGATGGCGACGTAGTGGCCCCTCTTTTGTAGAGGAATGATGTCGCAGAGAATAAGTTCGGCAAAGAGGTCGATGCCTCCCGAGCCCATCCCTTGAATCACTCTGCCCGAGATCAAGACGGCACTCGAGTTGGCCCAGCCGGAAATGGCGCTTCCGATGCCGAAAATGACGACGGCGGCCATCATCAGAGGTCGGCGGCCGCAGATATCGGCAAGCTGACCGTACAGCGGCTGAAAGACGATGGATGCCAGTAGGAAGGACGTGGCGACCCATGATGAGTTGGATCCCAGACTCAAAGAGCTGGAGATTGTGGGCAAGGCGGTGCTGACCACGCTCCCTTCAAAGGCGGACAGAAGAATGGGTATGCAAACGGCTGTGAAGCATCTCCAGAAACCAGCTCCCCGACGCCATTCTCCAGCCGGGGTAGTTGCCTTTTCCTTTTCCGTGTCCCACGAGTCCAGGGACGAAGAGGAAGAGCATTCTGGGGAGGTCAGAGGGATGGTGGAGATGACAACCCCTTTCTCCTTGGATAGGTAGGAACCATAGGATGGTGGTGGTGGTTTGACCTTATCGTCATCATGAACAGGGGTTGGGCAACAGTCAGACCGGGTGTCAATGCCGGAATCCGAGCTGGTGCGGGCAAGAGTCTCGGTCTCGGACTCGGTCTCAATGACGGTGTCGGCATCATGGTGTAGGTGAGACTCCTGATCGATTTCGACTCGGCAGGCCGGCCGGACACGCGGGCGGAAGAGACCCATGTTGAGTCGGAGTCTTCCCCGGGTGGGGAAACCTGGTCGAAAGAAGAGTAGTATCGGCAGGGACCGAGTGGAATGGCTAGAAGATGGGACGAAGTGCGGGCGGCGCCAGCCGTTGGACAGACTCAAAGTAAGGTGGGCAGTTTTTGTACCGAGCAGATGGAACGATGGAGGTTAGAGCATAAATGGAACGTTTTGGATGAAAGATGGTCTTGCTTTTTAAACCTGTGTCGAGCTCCAGATCATTCGCATCCTCTTCTTGATCTCCCGGTAATCAACATACAGCTAGCTGTACATGTAGTCATACCTCAGCTTCGCGTGCCAAGTCTGGACATATGCCCAACATCTGGTCCTGGTTTCTGCCCTGAACACAAAAAGGTTTAATATCTGGGACTCGCCTGTCACATTGTCATCTCTTGTCCTTTCAAAAGAGCCACGTACACATGTCCCTTTGCCATACGGGCAACCGATCAGACCTCACAGTGACCCGGTGAGAGCGACACTAGACCATGATGACCCATCGTATCTCTGTGATGGATGGCTGCCAGGAATACTTGGTCATAGCTGAGTTTTCGCCGCGTGAAACGTTTACCGTACACTTCACGTCCCGCTATCGGACGGAGAAGGACGGATGCTTTGTTGTCGTGGAAGCCCATTCTTCTTGCCATGCTGTTCCCTGAGGTGTCTGAGTAATCTTGCCGTCAAGAGTCGATCATGATCCAATTCCGTACTGGTTGTGCCACCGATGACTTAAGAATATGGGGATCGAGAAGGGAGTGGAGAGCAAACAGAGAGAAGAGTTCGGGGGACACACAGTACCTATCCGAGGCCAAGCTCCCATTGGGTGGTTTTGTGATTCCGACGGGCACGGACAGGGTTCTTCTTCCGCCCATGTTGATTGGTTACCCAAGAGTTGGCAGCTCTTGGTGCTGCGGCGTTGGGAATGGATGATCCTAAGAATACGGCCAAGAGGTTATATATCTGAGGTGTACAGCTTCCCTGAGCTGCACTCGGCTTCCGCACGTAAAGCTCGGGTTCCCCCTTCCGCGAACCATTCCTTTCAGGTGCCTTGATTTTGATGCCTTGGCTGATCGTCAGGCCACACATGGCGCGGCTCAACAGCACGAGGCAAGAGAAAAAAGAAATGGAACTTTTTCACACGTGGTGGTTGCATTGGTGTTCGGATTCATCTTCGTATTTACAAATTCCGTGCCTTATTCTCGCCTAGACAAGGCTTGGCCCATTTCGCCCTGCTTAGGCTAAAACTGCTTACTGTGATAGTAAATACTAAGAGACCCTAGGAAAGTTTGACAGGCCTCCTAGTCAAAGGTACCTAGGGTTGTGTTAGACATTCTAAATGCAGAAATTATCTAGGCAAAAGAGGTCTAGGTTCCGAAACTACTTCCTGTGGCATGCTCGCTTCCACCTTTTGCCGACACTGGCGGTGTCGATTCATTCCAGATGGACAAACTTTCTGATCCGGTCCGAGATAGTGCTTACTCGGAGGATTGGGACGTAATGCGGAACAAAGTGCCGAACTGATTCAAGGTGGATGGGTGGGGAGCCAAAAGTCTATATCAGCCCGCTTTTCCACTCTCCTGTCACAGACTCAAATTCGTGATTTGACATCCCAAGCACACCACCTCCCCTTCTCCATCTTGTTTCAATATGGTCTCTTTCCGCCTCATGATTCTTGCCCTGGCACTTGGTGCCTCGGCCAAGCCGGTCGACTCGGACGCCGCTCTCGAAGCCCGCCAGGATGGAGCCGACGCCATCAACGGTTGTGCCACAGTCCGTTGCGCCAAAGGCACAATCTGCAGAGTCCTCCTCGGGCGCCCGCTATGCGTCGCCGTCAATGCCCGCGAGACCAAGTGCGGTACCGCTGTCTGTGCCGCCGGTTTGGTCTGCTGCAACGCATCTTGCAACCTCTGCACAAGACCCGACATGATGTGCACTCAACAGGTGTGCGAGTCTCCCGACACCAAGCCTGCTCCCATCGTCGAGGAGCGTGCCCCGACTGCAGTCGAGGATCGAATCTGCGGAACCAAGATCTGCCCCGTCGGACAGGAGTGCTGCAACGCCAGCTGTGGTTACTGCCGTGCTCCCGGTGAGGGATGTACCAAGGAGTTCTGCGCTCCCACTGGCACTCGCGTACTGTGTGGAAAGGTTGTGTGCACGAACGGAAATGTGTGCTGTAATTCTTCATGTGGCATCTGTACACCGCCTGGAGGCTTTTGTACCCAGCAGTTCTGCACCAGTTAAGCCATGCCAAGTTTTGGGAGCGGTTGTTGGGAACAGCTTTGACTGGGTGTGTTTGGTTTGGGGTACTCTAGTGGTATTGGTACGAAAAAAGGGGTAAAGGGGCAAGGGGGTCACTGGTTCATATGTATCGATACAAAAAAGGGGTTTGTTTACCTACCTATCCCGCTGCAGAGTTTGTTTTTTTATGGAAACCATCAACCACGTCTTTCTACCGATACACGGTTGCACCCGATCCAAGCCATTTCAACATGTGATTCGTCGTTCCGAGCAAGCCTCACATAAGCTGGGTGGGATGCGTCAAGCAAAGTTGCGCCGATACACCGAACTCACCGCCCTAGCTTTTCGTCAGCAACGGGGAAATTGTTCCGAAAAGAAAAAGAAATGATCTCGATGTCGAAAATCCCATGTCAGCCGATCGCCTTTCTGGGACAAATGAGATAAATTCCCCGGTATCCCTTACCAAGTCGCCGGTACCGGCAATCCTCAAGAATCGGAGGCGAAGGTAGGCCATCAAGGAGGTAGCCAACTTGCACAGGAAAGCACAATGCTCGGCAATATCGGCATAGGAGGATTTCGACTCGGGTGTTCCGCCTGTCTCAGTACCATGGTCTATCATCTTGTGTAGAGGTAATATACTCCGTGATCGGCGGGGTTACGGATCGTCCTAGTCTACAAGTTTAGACAGGAGAGATCTATTGAGGACTAGAACTTGCTGTGTATCCCGTCTTGTCTTGGAAATTCTCCGAATGTACTCTGCTGCGCAGTTCTCGGCTGTCGAAGCCCCCAGCAGTCCGTTTCAGGCAGACGTTTCCCGGTACCATTTTCCTTGAAACAGGCACATCTGTTTACTATAAAATGATTGTGTAGATGACAACCCAAGCTCAAGATAGATTGCGTCCGACTCAGCCCACCTGTATTGTACATCTGTGCTTCCTCCTGCTTGTGGTGTCCCACCTGGGCTGTCAGGCTTTATGTCCACCTTGGGCCCTTCGTTATCACATTTTCTCTCACCCGATCTGGGAGCCATCCCGAAGTTGACCCATCACAATCCCAACGCATCGTACCAAGCATATTGGGGACCGGTTATAGCCCAGACGGTGTGGTGGTATTTGTTGAGCGCGATATCGGTTACAGGACCTGAAGCTTGAGTCTCTGCAAGAGTCTGGAGTAGGATCTTTGAACTCGGTGGCGACCTGACCCCCGGAAAAGGATTTTCCGGGGTCGTACACTCTGAAACAGGGATGACAATCACCATGGGCACATGAGATGAACCAAGCACGCGGCAGCAAACTCTCTCAAACGGACTCCAGCAATAACTCAACAAAGGTGACACTGTCTATTTCGGTGTCCAGCACCGCTATCCGAGAGAGATGCGGGCTTGCCTTTTATTTTTATCCGGTCACCACGGGGATTCTGGGGTAGGTCGGACTGTTGATCTGCCATTGCTGGAGATGATCAACACTTCCCCGCCCCTATGGGCCGACGTCTTGAAAGATGAAGAAGGGCAGGCCGGCTCTGAGGATCCGTAAACTTCGCACCTTTGTTGGCGTCGCTTGAAGCATGCCATCTCCTCCGCGCTACTCTCAAACACAGCTTCGCACTGGTCACAGTACTGCGGATTGTCCCTGATCCATGAGCTGACATGAAACCCTCTAGACTGGTTCGTGGTGGCCATATAGACAGCCATCTTGCCGTCCTCCTCGTCGTCGCCTGTACCAAAGCTCAAAATGTCTCTCCGTAGCTCTCCGAAACCAGGTGGCACCTCTTCAGGCAAGTCGTCCGCCAGCTTCAACTCCCTATGGGCCGTTACGGTGACCTCCCACCCTTCGACGCTCGGTATCAGGACTCGAAATGTGTTCTTATCTGCCGAAACCCTTAAAAACAAAAGCTTGGAGATGGGATCTTTATCGGGGTGGTCCTGGTAAAATGATGGGGTCCCATAAGTGCGATGGTGGATGTTGGCATCAAGGAAGTCAACGAGAATCGAAATTGACACCCTACATCCACGAAGAATCGAGGTCGACCCCATTGTCTGCTGGATTCTAGACGTGAGAGAACAACTGTGATGAACTGGAATATTTTCAAGAAAAACAGGGTGCAAGCTGTAGGATGCTGTGCTGAAAACTCCAATTTATTGTGTATTATAACGCCCCCTCCGTATCCAAGAAACAATATGGGTTATAACGCCCCCTCCGTATCCAAGAAACAATATGGGTATCAATAAAATATCCTCCTTTATGCTCGGCTCAAAATCCTGGCGGCAGCCCCTTGCTCTTCACGGGCTTCCCCCCATTCTTCTTGAGCTCAGCGCTGTATTCGCTCCTTTTCCGAATCATAAACGCAATCCCCAGCAACAGGTCTGTCTCATACTGTTGCTGCTTCGCCGCCGCCTTGCCCATGGCGCTGACGGGGACGAAATGTAGCAGGGGCCTCATGACCCTTCCGGCCAAACGCTCGGCCGTCATCTCGTTCCTCTCGGCCTGGTCGGCAATGTCGCCCCACAGCGTCAACAGCAACTTGAAAAGCCCCCTCTCCGGCCCCTTGATGCCCATGAGTGCTTCCTCCCAAAAGTCAATGCCCTGGTCTATTCTCAGAGCCATGCTTCCCGCCACATTGGACTGTTTGCTCAGCTTGATCCACCTCTTGGCCAACGTGTCTGGGACCAGTGGTTTGGGCAGTTCGTTCAAGTACACCAGAATGAGATCGGCAGCATCATAGACGGTAAAATCTCTCCAGTCCAAAACCTTGCCGTATCCCGTCTGCGGGTTGTTGAAGATCTCTCTCAGGTCAGAAACGCGGTAGCTATCGCCATCTTGGCCGAATACATGAGGACATTCCGCCAGTCCCATGTCTCGAATGTAGTAGACGCAACGTAGGATGCAGAGAGGATAGTCCCGCGCGCTCTTGCCGCCTGACGAGCCTCCCTCGTGCGATGTCGAGGCAACACCTTTGGCGACCTTCATGGACTGGGCGATGGGCACTCCAAAAACATTGGTAGAGGTCAACGACTCTGTAAGCGAAGGAGTCGACGTGGAAGAGCTGTGCGAGTGCGTTGACGCGGCAGGCTGGCTTTGCTTTGCGGGCCGGAGACCGAGGCGAGAAAAGGCACTACCCAACCTGGACGAGCTCCTTTTTGCACCTACTCCAGAGGTACTCGTGGAATCTCTATCTCGATTCCCAGTAGGCGTATACGGGCTCTGGGGAGGAGAAAACACAAGGTTGCTACTCGAAGCTGTCGGTGGACGTACCATGCCAGAAGACGACATGGGCGGCAGCGCAGGGACAGGCGGCGCTGGGATTTCGGTTCGAGGATTCTCAAAAACGGAGTACCTAGAAAGAGAGTGAACAGATTGGTTCATGCCGCTTGAACGCCTCGAATCGGAACCGTGAAACGAGTTGGAATCGCCACTCTGAGAAGAGTGGTCGTGGGAGGAAGCATAATAGCCATGTTGACTCCCCTGTGGTGGTGGGTGACCGTGCTGAGCCAGAATGTGTTCTGAAACGGGATGGAGGGCCGGAGGGGAAAAGCTTCGGATTCGAGACATGGAGTCCTTGCGGTTGAGGCTCATGGTGGCACTTTGTCCGCTTGCCCTCGAGGCAACGCTGCTGCCTGCGTTGGAGGCCGAGGCATAGTAATTGCTCTCGGTATCAGACATGCTAGGGGCCTGTCGGGTATGCTGTGGGTGGTGGCTGTGGCCGAAGTTGGGAACGGCAGTCGAGCTGCTGCCGAGACGTGAGGCGGATCGTGGTGGTGGAGGCGGCACGCGGTTGCGCACATCGCGAACGGGCACCATGTTTGGTGGCATCTCGTGAAGCTCTCCGGAAAACTCGTCCATTTCGTCGAAAAATGTGCCGTCTACCGCGGCGTCTGGCCTGCTGGGCCGTGGTGGTGGCTTCAGACCTTGTTGTTTCGTCAGAAAGGTGGACGATTCATCGCAGCTCATCTCGATGGCGCTGTCGGGGGCCTCGCTTGCTCGTGGTGGTGCCTTTTTCTGGCTTTCGCCCTTCTTTCTTGTCGACGGGGGCGCCGAGAGGTTGGCATACTCGCGCAACGTGTCGAAATACTGCTGCAGCGTGGTCAGAGCCCTGTTGGGGCGCATCTCGGGTGGTGGCTCGCACGAGGTGCTGATGATGCGCGCGGCCACCTCGGCCAGTTCATCCACATCCTCGGGGGTCGCATCGTTGTCGTCTTGGGTTTTGCTTCTGAATGGCATCACAAATGTCAGCGCCTGGCCCGGTCCAAACCTCTCGAGACAATAACATACGCGTCCACAAAGTCAACAGCCAGCCCGAGGGCATCTTTGTATCTCCCAAGCGTCCAGTGTAACCTGTTGATATGGTCGCGACTTGCCATCCACCGCGCCTTTTTGTCTGCCCTGGAGACGCCAGGCCGGTTGAGCACGGCTATACATCCTTCGAGCTCGTTGATCAGCGTGAGGCAGCAGTCGAGCGCGCTCGGGGTCTGCTCGGCGAGGAACGGCGGGAAGGAGGCGGCATCGTCGCGCAGTAACTGCAGAACGCCGTCGAGCGAATGCAACTCGCTGGAAATGCTGTCCAGCTCGGACCGAGACTCGCGCACTTCGCGAACAAACTTGTTGAGGGCAAGCGAGGTTCTCGCAACGGCATTGCTGGCGGCGAAGCAACCAGTGTTCATGGACCTGTCGAGTCTTTGTCAGCACCCGGCCTTTTCTCTCTTCACCAATTGTCTTACACCCAATCCAATCGCTGTCCGGCACTCGGATCCATGGCTGCAGCGTCGGTCGTGGCGATCAGCGGCACCTATTCAGCAAACAAAACCAAGTCGCACACGGCCGGGGATGGAGGTGCAGATGGTATAGAAATAAACAAATGCTTCAGCACGGGCAGCTCGGAGGGAGCACACACACGCAGCGTTCCATGGCTCGGATATGCAGGTCAGCCTGCGACCTCGAGAATCATCCAATGCTGTTCCAGGTTGCAGCCCTCCATGTTGTTCCCAAGAAGTCCAGGGTCAGCCAGCTCGCCACGCGCTTGGCCGGCGCCAGTGCCAGTGGTTCGCGTCCATCTCGGCCCTCAAGGACCCTCCATCAGGCCCCACCAGCCGGTGCCCGTTTCTCTTTTTTGCAGCATCAAACTGCAGATTCCCAGTCCGAGGGATTGGTTTTTCTTTTTGTCCCTCTCGGGGGTTCTACCCCAAAGCACCAACGTGCAGCGGTTGAGCGGATGATTGGGAACGTTGCTGCAGAATAATAAAACGTGCACCTGCCGTTGCAGGACAAGTGTCCCAAGCCAATCGTTTGACGTGACCGGGAAAAGTGTCGACAGCGGAAGGCCATTCGATGCGATGGGAGTGACGGCCCGTGGGGACCCCTTCACGACTCAGACCCCTGAAAGACCCACCGCCTAGACCTTCCCTTGGATGCGGGGAGGGCGGGGCAAGGCAGAGGAGCTCAGAGGCTCAAAACTCAGGCCCTCGGGCCTCACACTCGCAACTCGAAAATGTTACATGTGCTGTTTTCAATCGCAGCATGTGAATGGTTTTCTTTCTTTCATGATCCTTCTCATGACGAAAATTTCTCTCTCTCCGTAGGGCCGACCACCACTCACCAGCGCTGTGGGTGGTTACACTGTCACATCGGTAAAACTCCGAGGTGGAGTTGCGCATAGACGCAGAGCAACGTCTTCAGGGGGCCCTGAGGAGAAACATCACCGTCCGTGCCCGACAACCGTTGAAACGTTGATGGAACTTTGTCATTTGATCGTACCAACGAGCTGGCATCATGACATGACATTTCGCGTGGCAACCTGGTCTTTATTTCGACACATTGTGGCTCTTGATATTGAGGCTCGATAAGAGAAGACAATTGGTTCATCACACCTCCTGCGGAGAATCTTGAGGTGGCATTCCAGGGGAAAAACTGGCTCATCACAACAACCCAACGTCAATGTAACAGTTGCATGGCAATAGGCCCGTCACCCCAGTCTCTTAACTCCGTTGATATCAATCAGGAAAAGGATGATATTTATTCCGTTGCATTCCCGTCAGCTCGATGGCAACCTCTTCGGTCTCAGCAGCCAACACCAATGCCATATGTCGGGATCGCTCTCTAACCTTTTCGGACCAGTAGCCACCTTGGTCAGCACCGACACATCAAAGAGCTCCTGCACCCGCTTGCTGTCCATCTCGAATCTAGAATCCGAAAAGCTCAGTGTCACCCAGACGCCCTCCTCCTTGTCGAGCGTCTCGTGTATCCTCTCTGCCATCTTGATGACACTCTCGTCCCCTCCGCAGGAAACAGCATCGACGGTGCTTTTGTCAATGACCATTCTCACTTTTCCCATCTGCTCGGGCCCCAGCTCAAACGGCATCGTGACGTCCTGCACCTGATACCCCATCTTCACGTCTCCAAATTCCCTCATCTCCATCTCTTTCCCCCGCTCCAAAGCCAGAGGCTCGTAGTCCATGTTTATGGTTTGCAGCTGCGAGCAGTGACGTCGGAAATACACATGCAGATCGCTCGTCCCCGAGCCGAGGTGCAACACTGTTGAGCTTGGTGGCAATGGTGTGAGAAGGGGCTCGAGAATGGCGAAGAAGGCCGAGGATGATGTGAGCCACTCAAAGGATCGCTCCGTCGTGAAGCGTTTGTGCCAGTATTCCACCTTTTCAAAGTCGGCCGGCATTTTGTGTAGTTTGATACTCTTGTTCTGATACCGATAGGCGATAACAATGATTGGGATGAGGGTGGCGATACTTGTAGGTGACACGGGCGAATGTAAACAAAGATGGGAGATAGGAGCATCGGCTTTTCATCAACTGCTTTATCTTGTCGCCGTGCCTGCAGATTTTATCGCCATCCGAGGTTATGCCGGGAAAGAGCCTCTCAGTTTATGAGGCTATTTTCTTTAGACGAGACTTTGGTGGCCCACCTGTTACCTAAGATGTCACCAAAAGTCAAAGAGTTTTAGTCAACAGACAGGCGAACTGACAATTTTCAGATGAACAATGACAAATCACGCAGAAAACTAGTACCGTACATTGAGCCTCGCAGCACAAAGGCCAAGACCGGCCTCCATAGTTATTCTGTCTGCGATATCAAAATGCTGACGCTCCGCGATGCGATGCATGACTGATAAGAACAAACTCCAAACTCCAGGGCAGACCGCTGCCCATGCCTTTTCGACATCTTGTCCCTTGACGCCTTGTTCCCATCTGTTCTTACAGGCTCCCAACCATCCGTCCTTAATGGTAACCGCTACCTAATCCATACCCAACCATAAAACAAAACGCCAAACATAAACCTTGGACCCAAAATTTCACTGCCCCAAGCCCTCACGGTAAGTCTCCCAATCCACGATGCTGATGACATCCGAGATCTTGCCATGCTCCAGCCAGTAAAACACATGCTCCGACCATTCGACCTCGTCTCCTGTTGGTGACGCACCCTTCCAACTCTTGACCGGCGTCCCCACAAAATCGAGCCTCGCCGCGATCATTTGCATCCTTTCGTCCACGGCGCAAGTGTGCACTTGGAACTTGAGGTCGGGAACGTGGTCCATGGCGTCTCGCATCAGGTTGATATACCTGTCCACAGATAAATGCACCCCGTTGTGCGTCACTCCACCAGTCTTGCAGAACGGTTTGACTTTTCTGTGCATGTGGCCGACCCCAGAGTTGATGGCGTCAATGTAATCCTCATAAAACGTCGTCAGGTCAGCCGAAATAGGTGGAGGTGGTGGTCGTAGTGTGGGCACTGGCAGAATCTTTCTAGACTTGCTGGTCGCCACCTTGCGTCTCGGTATCCTTGGTGGCTCTTCTCTCATGTCGTAAATACTGGCAAGCTTTCCCTTTTCAAAGTGGACCACCATGTGCCTGGCGTACTCGATCCTTTCGGGACGCCGCATGCTGCCAGTCTTGCCTCTCTCGGTGGCCAGGTCCCTGACGCATATCCTGGCCGCCACAGGATCTGATCTGAGCCTGCTGCTTGAGGAGTTTGCGTGACCGTCTCCGCCGACCAGGGCGGCAATGTGCAGCTTGCTGGTCGAGCCTTGGCCGAATTCTTCTTTGAAAACGTGGACAAGGTCATGCAGTGAAATTGGCTCTCCATTGTATGAGAGCTGCTGGGCGATGAGGTTTGGCAGAAACGCCCACTGGCGACGGTTGATGCGGTCGATAAACAGACGAAATCGGTACTGGTTTGTTAGTGGGGGAGGTGGCCTTACGCCGAAGCGCTCGTAGCGGGCGTTGATTTCCTCGGCGGGTTCCCGTTTGCGCCTTTTCGAACTGTGGGAGCTGTCCGAATCTGGCGTTCCTGGCGATGGTCTCTTTCTTGATGGCGGTGACGGGGTGGGTGATGATGAAATTGTCATATCCAAGGGCGGCGACATGGTGGACCGCGATATCCGCAACTCTCGCCGGCTGTACGACATTATGATTTTTGAGGCTGTCCACTGATCAGAGGATGGTCTTTTTGGTCTAAAAGCGGCAAGACTCTGATGACAGGGATGGCGCGCGGTGTGGTGATTGATGGATTTTGGCTGGTGGTTCGCTGTTTGATGCTTTGGTGAGTGAGTGGAATTAAGGTTCGCGCGACTGCGCGCCCTCACGTGCAAAATTAATCGAGGCACAGAGCCGCAGCCTGGCGCGTCACAGGCGACCAGCCCGAAATGTGGTCCGTGCACATCGTGCCTGAAAAGAGTGGGGCGGCCCCTGACCAACCTACCCGAAGCCAGGACGCGTCGTGATACGAGCGGCGGTGCGTTCAGCGATACGTTTCTTCACCCACAGCTAACACATCAACTCGACAAGATCCACCGCCAAGGGCCTTGCCCTATGCCAGCCCGGACACCAAATCATGCACGGGCAAGAAGGCTGTGACCCTCAATCTAGACAACTGAAAGAGCATGGGCGGAACCATTCTTCAGCATTACGACTTTGGAGGCACCTCGATACGCCTTGGAGTTGACAAGACGTCTCATCCCTAGCTATTGGCGTGGGAAGTGTTCGCAGTCGCACTTCTCCAAGAGTCCGTTTTAGCCATGTGTACAAATAGGTATCAATTCTATCAAACCGCGTTATATGGCCCAAGACAGGTGGCGGAAGTGCAAGCAATCAATGTGTTGGCTAGCTACCTAGGTAAACACTCACAGCTTAGCCCTAACTGGCTTCCCGGTCTTTTGGCCATCATTCGTCTCTTCCTCGGCCTTCTTCCTAGCCTCTTCAAACCCCCTGAGTTTGTGTACCACCATGCCCTTCCAGATCGTCAGCCACTCTTCGGGAAACTTGGGCAGTGCTCGTCCTGTCGTCCCCTCCGCCGGGTCTCCTGCAAGAAATTTCAAAATCTCAAAAAACTCCTTGTAATCAGGAGCAATGCTGTAGTAATCTTTGCCTCCTCTTTTGGCAGCCACCCGCTTCGCTTCCCAAAGTTGCTGCTCAGCAATCGATGGGAGCGGACGAGCACGGCCGGCCAGGTGACGAGCCACGGCAACGGCCTGCCATTCATACACCTTGAAAGTAAAGCCTCCCCCGAGCTGATGTAGAATTAGCAAAGGTTCCCATCAACACAGACGAGAGAGCGGAAAGCATACCATGCCAACAAATGTGAGGGTCGGGTCAAGAATATCAAATGTATGCTGATAAACACCTGGCAGTCTTCTGTATGCCTTCTCTACCCGCCTCTGAACGGCTGGTAGAAAAGGGAAGCTAAAGGTGTACCCGGTGGCAAAGATGATGTGCTCCACATCTTTCGCTTCGGATCCGTCCACAAAGCAAACCGTTCCTGTTACCGCACATAAGCTGGATATCTGCTTCTTGACCATGATATGAGGGTGTATAAATGGTGTCCAGCCAAACGACGGTATGGGATCGCCTCTGATGGAACAAATGACGGGCTTTTCGGCGAAGGGGAGGATCTCATGCACAATTTCATGAGCAGAAACCGAGCCTCCCACCACAATGACTTTCTGTTATCTGTCAGCACCAGGATCAAGGAGAAAACCAAAGAGGAAAACATCGGTACCTTGCCCTTGTACTTTTCACCCTTGCGAAAATGCTTGCTATGCTGAATCTTGCCCGGCCACCTCTTGTCAAACTCAACCAAACCCTCGGTCTCTGGGATCCAGGGAACATTGTAATGCCCGCTGGCGACCACCAACCCGTTAAATCTCTCCTGCCACCAATAATCCTTGTCTCCTTGTCCCTCTTTTCGAAGAGTCAAGACCCACTCTCCGTTAATCTTTTCAGCCCTCTCCACCGTCGTGCTCAAGCTCAAGTACCTGTCGTGGTCCCCCCGCATAAAAATGTCTTCGATCCATGTCCTGATCACCTCGCGATGCCGGAACGGTATATCCGAGCCAGATTTCTGGAGGGGCTCGTTTGTGTACCCCATAATGTCCGGGTGGATGTTGCTGTGTAAGTGCTCGTGCTGCGCCGAGTCGCTGAACCTCAGTTGGTGCGAATTCACTGCCTCGCTCTTGGAGGTTTCGGTTGGGAATTGTTCTGGGACAGAGAGGGCGGCATCTGCCTTACCCGACAGAAGAAGAGGGAGTGATGGGATGGCGGCTGGCAGATGAGGTGTGTAGACCCTGTGACTCTCTGTCAGTAGCTCTCCACTCAAATCCAGAGTGGCACACCAAGACGTACCATGTCCCCCCAATAATCGGCCTTCTATCAAACACCCTAATCACATCAAAAGCCTGCTCTTTGGTGAGGGCATCAGCGGCAATAGCACCTGCTGGACCAGCGCCAATGACGGCTACCCGGCGGGTTGTCGGGGCGGGCGCCATGGTGACAACAGGAACAACAAGACATGGGAGTGTCTCGACCTCCGAGAATGAAAACCCCCTGTTGATATACTTTTGCCGCACTTGTCCGTGTCCGATATCCGCACTCAGAAATGGCGTCTTGCTGGCTCGGCATCACGCAAACATCACTTGCAGACACTACAGCGGTGATACCACCCCAAGAAGCAGTGACGAAAGCCTTAGATCCGGATTGAGGGGTTCTTATCCCCGTTGAATGATAGCATTATAAAGAAGTTGCCTGCCAGCGTGTGCTTGTTTCCTATAATAGTGTGGTACAAAGTGAAAGAAACCCCCATGCTCTTATATATGTTGCCTAGAGATATGTTCTGCCATTCCACCTTCCAAAACTCCCAAAACTCCGTCGCTTAATACTCTTTTTCAGCCTGTCCGTTGAATCCAATACCGTTGAAAAAAAACATCTCCCCCACGTCTTAGGCACCGCCTCCACCACCTGGCACCCCTGCGCCATCATGGAATAGTAACAGTGGCCATTGCGCACCAGAATGGGCATTGCTAATGTTCTCAACACCCATTGCATCGCCCTGCGAGGGTAGGCCCCCGACAACATGCTGGCCCAGCTGGGCGTCGCCGGGCCTGCCTGACCCGAGGGTGAGCAACGCGCTCGCACTGAAGCGCTCTTGACTGTTGGTCCCGGCGGCACCTGCAATGGCGGCAGTCCAATCTTGCCATGTGTTTGCCGCATTGTGCGCCATCATTTGTGCGGCAGCTGCTGCCTGGGCTTGGGGACGCCAATCTTCTGTCGACTGTCCGGCCACATGTTGTGTCGCTTGCGAGGCAAAGGCGATCAGCGGATTGGCTGGCTCGACAGGTGTAGAACCGTTGGGAGAAGCGCTTGCCGCTGTTGCTGCCGATGCCGCCGCGTAGAGGTACGACGCGCCGTCCGCCGAGTCAAACGTTGCAGCGCCGCCGTTTTGATGTACGGTGCCGCCCGAGACGGCTTGATCCGCATACGTAAGAGCCGGATACGGCATAGTGGAGCTGGGTACTGCACCCGAATCATAGTACCCACCGCCGTTGATGGAGGCGGCCGGTTGTTCTGTTTGTGACCCCGTTGGTAGGCCTTGGTTCGAGTCCTGTTGCTCCAGTGATGGGTTATCCTTGCGGGCCATGTCTTGCTCAACCCAGCCCAGTGTACGCTCAATTATGGCCCCCACTTCGGTTGCAAGTCGATTTCCTGTGCCTGACGTCTGTGTTA
Organism: Triangularia verruculosa; assembly: GCA_033296885.1. Taxonomy (NCBI): domain Eukaryota; kingdom Fungi; phylum Ascomycota; class Sordariomycetes; order Sordariales; family Podosporaceae; genus Triangularia; species Triangularia verruculosa. The sequence continues at coordinate 62,478 of MU863893.1, forward strand.
GCAACGGTTACTCAACAAGACGGAAAAGCAAACTCACCGAGAAGCCGTCCGATTTCCCCAATGATGGCCAGCCATGTGGTCATGTCCTCACGGGTACTGGCAACCTCCAGAGCCGACGTCTCATACCGCCGTTCCCATTGCGCAACGAGCTGTGTGAAGATGGCGGCTACGTACACGGCCAGCTGATACCATGTTGTGTCCAGCGACTTTAGCTTGTGCAACGTGGCCACCACCTTGAGCAGTTTCTTTGCCGTTTCCTCGCATGCCCTGGTATTTTCGGCGCAAAACTTGGGATCGTCCGTCATGCAGACCGAAGGATGTCTAAGACACAAGGTGAACTCGAGACAAAACGCCTGGCAATAAAGCGCAAACACCTTGGCCTCTGGTTTTGCCGTTTCTACGTTTAGTTCTTCAGGAAGATTGTCGAGCAGGGTGCGCATCCCATCCTCCAATTCTCGAATCACATCAACGTACGTGCTTGGGTCCCGTCGCGCGCCATACAACTTGGAATACATTTCCATCAACAGAGGCGTCACCTTGAAGCCCATCAGGCCAACTTGATAGTTGCATTGTCCCACTTTGGACTCGTCCAGCACCCCTTCCTCACCCAGGTACTCGTCTGGAATCGCAATGGGAAATTCCACGTCAAACTCTTGAATAGACAGCGGCATTGGCCGGCCCAGACGACCGTTGAGAGTGCTGTACAAGGCGAGGATGGCCCACCACACGCGTTTCCTCGTTTCGTTTTCCAGCGTCGTCCCCCCGCCGGGAATTTTGACCGCGCGATGCAGGTTCAGTTCGATTGCCTTTATAAAGGCAAAGCTTGCCAACGTGAGTGCACAGCCGGGCTTGGGAAAGTTTCGAGTGTGGGACATCATCATGGCGAGGGCTTGGACGGCCGTGACGGACTGGGTTATGGCGAGATCATAAAACTTGCCGAGGCACCAGTGGTAGTGCTTGTTGGATAGGTCGTTGAGCTGAACGTATTGCTCCGGCTTTTCTCGGTTCCGGACGCCATACTGGAAGTAAATGGTGGCAAAGACCATGTGGGTAATGACCAGCTCGGGCACCGAAGGCTTGAAGTTTGGTTCATCGTAGATGCGTTTTAACTGTGTTGGTTTTGTCAGATCTTTTCTGTCTACGTCTGGATGGGTTGACCTACCAGCTGGAGAAAAGACGGCTTGTGCAAGATGGGAAGAAATGGTGACAGGGTCAAAAAGTACCACTCGGCATAGGTAAAGGCGTCATGTCGGGAAGGAAGTTCGACATTGGGCGGCGCGGGGTGGATGTTGAGCGCGGTCTGGAAGAACGCCTGGACCGACTTGTTGTACAGTGGCGAGCCAAACGTGGTGCCCGGTGGTGGTTCGTCCATGTCTGGGCCATCAAACGAGGCTGTTATGTCGAGCGTGGTGCCGAGAATGGACAGTGTAGTCCCCTTTATGGAGCTCAGCGGCTCTTTATCTGAAGACACACCCAGGTGGCTGTCTGCGGGTCTCGCCTCGACCAAGGAATATCGTGTGCTTGAGCTGCGCTCCGATGGCTGTTTCGTCCGGCCTCCTTTCACCCAAACCAGGCCTACCTGGGTCCATTGGTCCTTCACAGGGTTGCCCACCGCGTCAAAAACCATGCCTTCGGGGTACGTGTTGTTGTACCCGGGAAACTGCCACGGCCTGACCTCTACACCATTGTTTTCCAGCAGCTTCTCTAGCGAACGGATATGCGCCAGCATGGCACCCTTTTCACGCTCCAGCTGCTGTAAATACCCCCGACGCTCGGTGCGCCCAGTAACACGGTCGGTAACATAGCATTCGAGGTTTTGGTTGGTACAATGGGAACATCCTTCGGGGAGCGCATCGCAACGAATCTTTCTGACCTGAACAAGACACAAATTCAGCCGCTTCGTCCAGACCAAAGAGAAAGAGCCAAAGACCGTACCTTGCACCTGTCACAAGCCTGACCTGTCCGGGTATATGACTGCAGCTTGCTCTTGACAACGCTTGAAAAGTCCTCGGGACCGCGTTCGAGACGCGGCAGCTTCACCTTGGTTGAAGCACCGTCGCCTTGGTCCGAACCGGTGGAGTCACTGGCCCGCTTCAAGGTGTTTGGCCGGCCTGCAGGCATGGTGATTGGATATGTATTGCGCCGCTATTTTGGCGACAGCTCGACGCCTGGCTTTTTCGTTCGACCGACAGGCTGTGGTGGTTTTCTGTGCCGCGCCTGCGACGGGGCGGCGATGGGACGGATGCGACGACTCGTCGAATCTCTTCTCCTGTCTGTTATCTGATGTCGTCGTCAAGCGTATGCGCCTCCAGTGGAGGTGGAGGAGGAGGGAAGTTCCAGCGGGTTTTGCCGGTGTCAATGGGAAAGCTGGGAAGGAGAATGCCAGTGCTGGTGATGGCATGACCCTGCCGCTGCTATCGTGCGGGAACGTCGCGTCCAAATCCCCGGGATTGGCAGCAGTTCCTGCCGCCGCCCAGGCCTTGGACAAGGAAGGTCATCACAGCTGCATCCGGCGAAAAGTGGACCCCGGCAACCAATATTACAAGCGTAACGGAGAGGTCCCTTGTCTTTGCTTCATCTCAGCGTTGGATGTCGATGATCATGGCATGCAGATTTTCTGTAGGCAAGGTCATTGTCTTTGCGGAAAGCTCTTGGAGTAATGTATAATGTGGTATGTTAAAATACAATCTCCTATTCTTTGATGGCAATACAGTGCTTGTGTACCTATTCATGCCAGTACACCAGTCGGCCCCACTTCTCCCAGGGCCGATTGAGCTTGGTGCCCCGCCCGTGATCTGCCCCTCCAAAGTTTTGTTGATCTGCAACACCAATTCCAGCGACAATTGATCTCGAAATTAGCGGCCTAGGCAAATAACAACCGACTCTCTATAACCGCAAAATACCTTTATATTCCCCCACCAAATCCATGAGCAAAAGACCAGCGACCGAAACCTCCGACCCCGCCCTCACCTCGAAACGTCCCAAGCCTCCTTCTGGCGTCACCATGTCCCTCGAGCGCATCCGACTCGAGCATATTCCTGAGAGTTACAGGGTCTACGGTGCCCTCTTCCGCGATGTGTCCAACGCTTCTTTTCTCCAGGCCCAGCTGATATCCCGAAACCCCGAGTTTGAGTACGCCTTTGTCGATGCGTCTACCGTCTTGTCCCGCGCCCACCTGCTTGCGGCTGTGTGGAACGCAGTGTATACCTCGGTGGAGGGAAATCTAAGGACGCCAAATGTGCACTCCGAAGTGGTGGCTTCCTTGAACATCAACAACAATGTATGATTGGGCGCGATGCTTTCAGCGGCGCGACACGCTGACACCACAGACAGATTGCCGATGGGTATAGACGATGGGGGATAACGCCCGACAAAACCAAGGATTTGGTGGTGGTCAAGATCCTCTCTTCGCCCGACACTCTTGGAGATGCCCAACAAGAAAAAGACGTCTGGACGCGTTTGACAGCGCAGGTCAAAGGTCGGCCGGTGCAATTAACAGACCAAGAAATTGCGCAGGTAACAGACTGGCAAAAAGTAAGAAAATACTACAAGATGAACGGGGCGCCGGTCTTGGACCAGACAAAAGACGAGGCGGAAAAGAGAAAAAAGATGGAGAGCCTTGCCATCATGGGCATGGCACTGCGGGGGCTGTAGAAATGATACCCAATTGTTGCTCATAAATCGTGATCGTTATCTTGCTATCTGATCCTGGTCTAGGTCTTGTCCGTGTCTTCGTTGCCAAGGGAGTAAAATTAAAAAGCACGCTGGAATCATCAAAGGTATCAACAATTACAAAATTTAGGCAAATCCAAACAACGACTTTAGTCTCCTCATGACCTCCGCTCTCATGGCATCTCTCGATCCAACCGTCCGCTGTACCGCATCTCTATTCTCATACGCCCGTCTCAGCAGGTACTTCATGCACTCTCCCGTTGAGCCCCACACCAAGTACTTGTATGCCTTTGCCTTTTCCTGCTTCTCCGTCGTGCCCTGCCTGTTGGACGCAACAAGCTCGCAGCTGACCTCGTCCGCCATTCCCTGCAACTGGGCAAAGGCGACATCGCTCGTCTTTTGCTCCTGCTGCAATATCCTCTTTGCCTTAATCACGGAATCCCGGTTGTGTGTAGCCACCACCATGGCCACCTCTGGGAATCCGCCCTCTCCCTTTAACGGTCCGGCTTCCCAATCCTTCTTGAGCAGGGACTCGGCAATGCCGTCAAAGGCTCTGTCTGTGTCTTCCTTGGTATCGTGGATCAGCTGCCTCGGGTCGCTCCCCAGATACGCGCCTCTGACCAGCTTGACGCCCAGCACAAAACTCTTTCGGTTGGCTTCTCGTAGATGCCGGCTGAGTGTCTCCGGTGCGGATTTGAGGTAAGCCTGATATGTCCCGTACACCACCGGTTGCGTTTGGTTGTATCTCTCCATAAACTCCAACGTCCACTTGTCTATCCCGCCTTGTACCGCGGCCTGCTCGGCGTCAAACAGTAACCTGACACCCCTTGACTGAGCCAACACACATATGCTATCGATCGCCTGCTTCAGGTTTGCTGATGGATCCGCTCCTTGCCGGAGGCACTGTAGCGCCAGCACACCCGCTCCGGTAAACTTGAGCGCCACATAATCCCCCCTGCCGGCCAGCAAGACGGTCATGAGCGTCCCTTGAGCCCAGCTGTCAATCTCTTCCACATCAACCGCGGTTTCTTGGGGTTCCTTGGATACAGACCCAGGGGCCGCTTCGTGGCTGTGCGGAGCGACAACCTCTCTGGCATACCCCAGGATCACTCCCTCAAACCCTACATCCTTGAGCCCCTTGATCGTCCTCGCTACCTCGGCGGGCTGCTCGCCGGCGCAAAACTGAGCATAAAATGTCTCCTTCAACAGAGCCCGCAGCAAAGGGTTGGAGTCTGGGTTTAGTACCGGGTTGCTTGTATGGGCTAGCATGGACATGATGGCTAATGAAGGGGGGAGCAGGAATGGCGAGGACGAGATGGTGGCCGTCATCCACGATCTGAGAACCGTGAGTAGAGGAAGGACCGAAAGTGGAGCGGGTTTGGGTGACCCCATCTCGGCGTCTTGTGGCTGTCGGCGATTGCGCTGGTGATTGGGTAGTACCTCTGACAGGGTAAAGTTACTGGATGGTGATGATTGGGTTGGCGAAGAGTGTAACGATCGTGTCGGTGTCGACGATCTCGATGTGGAGGATGCCTCTCTGGCAGGCATCAATATGATATTATGGCGACCGTAACGAGCCAGGAAAGCTGCCTGTCCAGTGGCATTGATGGCAGCAATCGCCCGTCTCTTGGACATGCTCCGTGGCAGGAGCATGCCGGGCAAAGGTCTGGGAAGCGATGCCATGGTCACCGGTCCGGAAGGTGTGCTCTGGCTGGGTGTCTATCAATGACGCAGGAAGAGAAACACCAAAAGAGTTGAGATGAAAACCCAAAAGTCAATTGATGTCGAGGTTACGCTACGGGCACCTTATATCAGAGACAAGACTTCCCCGGTATCGCACATGCAGTGACGCAGTCCAGCCAGGATTTCATCGAGTCCAAAGCCGACCAATCCCCTCTGATACCCCTCGACGTTGCTGCAATCGCTGATTTGCCGTTGGATTTCAGACGTCTCCTTTGTCAAGCTTTCCCTTCGCTGCAGGCCATGATGTTATCGTCGCGCCCTTATCAACCGGCGGCCCCCCACATCCCCAACCAAAGGCCGCCGGTAGCCGCAAATGCAGGCGGCTGTGGGGAAAGGGCCCTCTGCCGTCATCGACGAATTGGCCCCGCTCCTCTGCTCCCACGCAGGTCTCGATTCATTCCAGTCGAGCTGCCAGTCCTGCCAAGCCCCCTAGCGTTGCTGAATGGCTTCCGTAACCCCTGGTGAGCCCCGGCTCTCCTCGCCGCGGCCGTCTAAACAGCGACAGCCCCGTGACAAAGCCCACGCCAGCGGCTTCGGAGGGCGGTTGCTATCGGCGCTCTCAGGAGGACGTTGATCCCAACCATCTGCTCCAATTGAGGAGAATGACTGGGTCATGTGGTTCCGTAGTGCGCCGTGGGGATGCAGCCGGGAGATCCCTTCCCCGACGAGGGCCGAAGCGGGAGTCTCCTTCTCGAGGTGGTGTGTTGAAGCTTGTCGCCCCTTTGTGTGTGTATATGAGATGCCACCCTCGATGAGCGAGCGCACTGGCGGGCCTCGCTGGCATTGCTCGCGCTCATGCCTTTTGCCTCACTGCCCTGATCTTTCGCTTGATGTATTCCACATATTGGAGACGCCGCCCCCGTTTGGTCGCCAGGAGATCTTGGATACCGCCGTAGATGGTACCCACAACCAGGGCTGTTTTGGTAGTCCGGGCAGCCAGTGGTAATGAGTAACGGTCTAACATGGGGGGGGCTTGTCAGCATTGTTCCGCACTCTTCACGGCTCGCTGGCAGTCAGAGAACATACTCCAGAAACTAAAAACCCCAGCACAAGTCACCATGGACGTCACGGTGTTGAACACATCTGCGGTGCCTCGGTATTCGTCAAACATGTGTTCGATCGCAAACACGGCCGTGGTCCACACGCCGATCTTGGTTCCCATCTTGAGTCCCTCACGTAAGCCTCCTCGGGCTGCGATGTAGTTCTTGCTCTTGTGGTAGAGGTACCAGCCAGTGGCGGTTGAGGGAAGTTTGTGGGCGTGCTCGGCGCGGAACTGGAGACTGGCGACTTTACTGCCATGGCCTGCTCCGACGAGAAATCCGGTCCCAAAGGACAGCATCGTGGCAAGCGGAAGTCGAATCATAGGAGGCATGGACAGACGCGAGGAGAGGTAGAATGCCTCCAGTTCTTCCTTGGTGGGCTTTTGGTAGCCCGTGGGAACCTCGTCTTGCTGCTTAGCCGGAGCGGCGGCGGGGATATGCGGCTGATGGCTAGCCATTTTGCAATGTTCAAATCTCGTAACTATCGTCTGCCGGCAAGTATTGGAATGGAATGTTGAAGAAGCTGCGATAGGTACTGGGCTGTCAATCTGCTTCTCCCGGTGATGGATTGAAAATGTCAGAGGTCCAAGCTCCCTGCCCCACCTCCGGTTTCCTGCTAGGATCATGCTGCTTGGCCATCTGGGAGGAGCACTCCACATCCACCAGCTCTCATCCAGCTGCCACTCACATCACACTTGAGCAGGAACGTAAGCTGTTGACCCTGTTCGCTTTGACATATTTCTCTCAAGATGGTATGTAAGCATGCACAAATATCTCAAATTCCGAACCTGACACAAGATTCGCAGCCTCCACGCTCCGCTGCCGTCATTGACGACTCGCCCACCGCTCTCACTCTCATTCTCAAGCACGGCATTGCCAGCGTCTTTCTGTTTGCGTCTCCTTCGTGGACGTTCGAAAAGCTCTCCACAGAGCTCCTAGAGATCTTGCGTGATCGATACCCTGAGGGCCTGGCGACCTCAACTGAGCCAGAATCCACCGTCACACCCATTCCAGCCGATGACGCGGATGTGAAAGTAGTGTTTGGCACACCCAGAGATGTCGACGACCACACAAAGGGGTTCAAGAAGTTTGACGTGGGCCCCACGGATACCTTGGGCACGAAGGGCTTGAAGAAGGTCACTACGTTTGCGTTTGCACTGCTGGGCCCAGATCAGGATGAGGATGGGCCTGTCAAGTTCGAGGTCGCCTTCCCGGCTAATGATGTTGAGGCTTGAGGTCAGGAGACGGGGTGTCTACCACATGTTTTTGGCGTTCCTGAGCGGGTTCTGGGGCCGGCTTGCATGGATATCGTGGCGTTTGGTGTTTTCTGGGTCAGGAGGGAAGAACGTATGGGCATTCACAATTTCACGTTGACTTATTCCTTGATGTTACCGATTGCTCTAGCTCAGGGACACCGTCTACCTAATGTAAACAAAGAGGGGCCTTTCCATTTCAACACAAAATGTAAAAGGGGAAAATCTTCGTTGATCATGAAGCGGTATTCAGATCGGGTCCAGCAGAACCAAAAGAAAAGGATGAGGTCGTGCCCGGGTTCGAACCGGGGTTACTGGAAGGTTTGATTGAGAATCATCAAAATCCAGAGTGATAACCGCTACACTACACAACCTTGGATGACTGCCCCCTTTTGAATGCGGGTTTATGTCGGCTACCAATGGCAGCTCCACCTCGTACCAGGCTCTGGCGATGTTGAACCCTATCAGTGGCTTCCGAAACTGATCTTGTCTTGAAATGACCTCAATGTGCAGCGTGTCTCGGTACTAAAATTAGGCCATCTTGGCCCACTCGGCCAGGCGGTCGGGACGGTTTCCGGCGGGCGTTATTGGCACTCTGGAAGCAGATACTCCGCTCTCGGCAGGCACGGCGTCGCTTCCAGGTTGCCTCCAGACACCTAACGAACACCCAGTAAACCAACAAAACGAGGCGCAATCAGAAGCACGACGGCCATATTACCGTTGGGGCCCTTATCTGCGACTTTTCACAATGCCATCATAGCTTCGAGTTGCGCGTGCAACAATAACGAAACCGTTGAAATGGAGCCACATCTTCTCGCACTACGGAACGACGGTGCGTCTTCCCTTTCCCTTTGTCTGGCTTCTATCTGCAGCCCATGAACCAGCACTGACAATGCCGCGGAAACTCTAGAATGGTCACAAGTTCCAACATCTCTCCTCCTCGCCGAACTCTCCCGACGCGAAGATGCCGGTCAAGACCAACGACCGGCCTGCGGCTCCGGCAAGAATAACCATGGCTACGACACCCCCCTTCACGTCTTTGCGCTGTTTTTGATCCTCACCATCAGCACATTGGCCTGCGCCTTTCCTCTCTTTTCTCAGCGAGTGACGAAGCCGGGGAAGCGCCAAAAGAACATTTTGTTTGTGTGCCAGCATTTCGGCACCGGGGTCTTGATGGCGACGGCATTTGTGCACCTGCTACCCACGGCCTTTGTCTCTCTGACAGATCCCTGCCTGCCTCATGCTTTCAGCAAGGGGTACCGGCCTCTGGCAGGGCTGATAGCCATGATAGCTGCGTTTGTGGTTGTGGTAATTGAGTCGATCCTGTCGAGCCGAGGGGCCGGCCATAGCCACTCGCATTCCTGGGACGACGAAGGGTCGGAAGAGGGACAGGAGGAAGCAAAGAATAACCACACTCATGGGCGCACTGGGCATTCAAGAACCCCTGATATCGCCATGGACGATCTCGAAGGGGCCGGAGAGCATCAGGGCTTGGTTTCTGGGGCGTCACCTGTTCCTGGAGGCACGCCCCTGGTGCGTGCCAAGTCACGCAACAGTGGGGACTCGTTTGAAAGGGAGAGGGAATCCTTGGAGCTGGAGCTCGGTCTGGATGAACTCAATGACAACGGGCAGAGTGGATCAACGAGGCTGCTGGCCACTTCGAAACCTTTGCCAGCACTTCCTCAACATGCGGATGGCGGGCATCATCATCAGGGCCCACCAAACGCGGAGGAACAGCAGCGCATGATGCTTCAGTGCGTGCTGCTGGAAGCCGGCATCCTGTTTCACAGCGTGTTCATCGGCATGGCGTTGTCGGTGGCCACTGGCCCGACGTTTGCCGTATTCCTGCTGGCAATTTCCTTTCACCGTGAGTGTGCCTGCTACTATTTTGGATCTGGGAATGCTAACAAGGACAACAGAATCTTTTGAAGGACTTGCCTTGGGAACACGCATTGCAGCCCTCCACTTCCCCAAATCCTCTCCCCGTCCCTGGCTGATGGTCTTGGCCTTTGGCCTGACCACTCCCATCGGCCAAGCCATCGGGCTGTTTGTTCACAGATTCTACGACCCCATGAGCCAGACCGGTTTGCTCATGGTTGGCTTTATGAACGCCATCTCTGCCGGTCTGCTGCTTTTTGCTGGACTTGTCCAGCTGCTGGCAGAAGACTTTTTGAGCGAGAAGAGCTACAAGACGCTGACAGGGAGGAAAAGAGTGAATGCATTTCTGGCGGTGGCCGGAGGTGCAGGCTTGATGAGCCTCGTGGGGGCTTTTGCTTAGACATAGTACTGATCTCGATTGTGACATGTAGACATATATACTAATGACGTATTCCTGCATATACATTGCCAACCGACCTCTCCCGTCACGACCGTTTGTTTTGGACATACCGTGTGAAGGTGGCCCTGTCATTCTTGCCGAAATCCAGCGTGTTGCTGAACATGCCTTGGTTGTTGTGCACGGGAAAGCTGCCGGATGGGTTGGATGGCTGGGGCACGGCCGTTCGACTGATGGCCCAGGCAAACGTCGATGCGCTGCCGGATTGGGTCTCGAGGCGCCCGCCGTTCTGCTGGCTGTTCCACCTACTGCAGCCGGTGCAGACAACCTCGACGGTCCAGTGCGTCGAGTTGCGCGCCGTGGAGAGGGTGCGGAGGGTGGCACTGCTGTAGATGCCAGGAGTTGTGCGGCCGCTGTTTGGTCAGTTTCTGCTTGCTGCCGCATGTATGTAGAATAAGGCACATACGCGCTCCACCTAGAAGACACAGACACCTGACCTGAATTCCCGTTCGGCCACGCGACCGTGAGCGGGTTGTTGGTCATGCCGCCTCCCCAGGCGAAGCCAACCCACGTTTGGGTGATGGGTGAGATGATCTGGAGGATGGTGTCGTAGGCGGCATTGTTGGTCGCGTCAGAGGGCAAGGCGACGCGGAAGGTGGGTGCGGTGGCGGAGATGTAGTACTGAAGGAAACAAAGACTCGGCACGTTGCCCGAGGCGGTGGAACAGTATTTGGAGGTGACGCCGTAAACCTGCCGTGGCTCTACCTCTGACGTAGAAGCCAGAGGGGAGGAGGCGGCCAACAAAGGCGTGGAGAATAGAGCGATGATTGATGACAGGTGCATGGTGTTGGCTTCTCAGGGGTAATTCAGGGGTAATTTTGGTACAGTGTCAAGGGAGGGAAAGACTTGGGCTTTATCGTCTTATTTCTGTCTGCTAATCCCCTCCTCTTCTCGACATAAAGTCGACTCCTCCGGGTAAAGTCCATATGAGGCATCACCCTTGCCATCCATGTGTTATATAGAGTCATCTCTAGTGTGATCGGCAGCAAATCAGATATCCCGGCCGGTGGGCGAACAACAGCCTGAAGGACCTTTGTTACCCTCACCACGCTGTATTGTTCGAGCTCACCTTCCGAGATGTAACCCCCCTGAAGGACTTTCTCTTTCATTTGAAATAGGTGTACTATGATTCAATCAATCAGCAGTGTTCGAAAACAGGCGGGAAAATCTAGACCGGAATCACCACCCAGCAAGGAAGGTCCTAAAAAACATTAAAATTGATTTCAACATCTTCATTATATTTCTAAAAAAGCTTCTGTCCCTACATAACAAGCGCGTCCACTCAGCCTCCCCTCGTACCAAGCGTCTGTCTAAATAATCTCCTTTTGCTGGACCTTGGCGTCCTTTTCCGATGCCGCGGGCGCATCATCTCCATCCACCGACGCCTTTTCTGGAGCGTCTGTCATGCCAAACAATTTGTCCATGGCCTCGAGCGAGATGCCCTTGGTTTCTGGAATGAAGAACCACACGAATACAAACATGGAGAAGCAGAAGCTGCCAAAGATGAGGTATGTTCTATTGCAATGGTTAACATATGCAAGCCGATACACAAGAGAAAAACATACCCATAGCCGTCGCTGCCGACAGTCACCAACATGGTTGGTACAGCACGGGCGACAACAAAGTTGAAGAGCCACTGAGTGGCGGCGGCATACGAGACGTTCAGAGACCGAAGGCGAGCGGCGGGAATTTCCGAGGCATAAATCCAGCAAGCCGGACCCCATCCGAATTGAAAGAATCTATCCAGACGCATTAGTTGACATGACAAGGCCATGAAATGCAAGAGATACATACGCAGCAAACAGGAAGATGGACACGAGAGCAAAGTAACCGGCTGGCGGGACATCCTGGCCGGCCTTTGGTGGCGCAATGCGCACGTACAGGCCAATGTAGAACATGGCCAGTCCTTGAGCGATACTTGTCCACAGCAGCGACCGTCTGCGACCGAGCGAGTCGGCCATGAACAGTAGGAAGCAGATGCAGCTGACAACCTTGACAATACCATAAATACCCGTACTGAAGAGCGAAGTGGAGGTTCCGGTCAGGCCAAGATTCTGGAAGATGGTGGGCGCGTAGGTGTTGATGGCGTTGGTGCCCGTCATTTGCTGGCAAATCATCAAGGTGATGCTGATGAGCACGCGCTTGCGGTTGCCAGGGATCGTCCACATTTCTCGCTGTAGATTCCAATAGGTAGCATCGCCAATAAGTCTCCGCTCGTGCTCCAGCTGGTCGACAATCTCCTGAAACTCCTCCTGAACGTAGGGGTGCGTGGGTGGCAGGTTGCGAATGTTGGACAGGATGCGCTTGCATTCCTCCCATCTGTCCTGTCGTGCCAGCCACCGGGGCGACTCGTGGCAGAGCAGCATGCACCCGCACAGCAGCACGGCAGGCAGGGCTTGAATGGCGAGCGGGAAGATGTACATGATGGGGGCGTGGGGGAAGTGAATCGAGACCGAGTAGTTGATCCAAAAGGCAATCATGCCTCCCGTGACGATAAACAGCTGGTATAATCCGGTGAGAAGACCACGAATGGCGCGTGGCGAGTTCTCGGACACGTAGATTGGGTTCACGGCCGAAGCAGCACCAACACCCACACCGGCCACAAATCTGCCCACGTACATGGGCGCCAGCTTTCCCGAGGCAGCGGCCTGCATGATGACACCGAGGACAATGATCAAGGAGACTCCAATAAGACACCATTTGCGACCGAAACGATCTGTCAGGGGCGAAGCGACGAGGGCGCCGAGGAAGCAACCGGCTTGAAGCGTCGACACGATGTTGGCAGCGAGATTGGCAGAAGCGACGGATTTGGGATCACCGAGACCAAAGTCCTGGACAAAAGGAGGCAATACGATAACACCGCCAATGACAGAGGAGTCCCAGCCGAACGACATGGCACCAAAGCACGCCTGAACAAGGCACGGTCAGCACTGGAGAGAGAAGACTGAGGAAAATGGCAAGCTTACCGAACAAGCAAGCAGATATACCCTCCATCCGTAGATTTCGGCAGGATCCGTGGCCATGGCCTCGTTCCGCACAATCTTGCGGAGGATCTTTTGTGAGAACGTCATGATGAGCAACAGTCTGTTGTCCTCGTCGTCTCTGGAATGCTGTGTGAAGACACGGTCGGTCCCGGAGTCGAAAGGTCAACTCCTTGCTTTTGTTGTTGCTGCCAGAAAAAGAACAAGGGCAAGCAGCACCGCAAGAGAACAGCTGGAGACCGGACGCTCCATCCCCGGCCTTTTTGTAGTTGCACCGCAGCCATCTGGAATCACATCAATATACCGTGAACGGGTGAACGGGACTGTCTCTGGCATGTCTCTCCCCTGATTGGACTACACCCCCAGGCGGTGGGGATGCGGAGAGGCATCCTCTCTGGAAGATCATGGGACGACTTCACATTCGGGATGGAGAAAAAGTCTTGCAGCGAATGGTGTAACGAGGACGTGGCGGTTGAGAGCAGGGGCCGAGAGCAGGCGAGAGATAGCCGCAGCTATGTCGTTGGATAGTCGTATGTAGGTGTGGCTTGCCATGCTTTCGCTACCTTGCAACGAGTACGGATAGCCCCAGGGTTGTCCTTTTTTCCACCAAGAGGAGGTGGTTGAGGTTGCGCTCAGGGTGGGTGCTGCTACAAAAAGCCGAGTAAACAACGGTTTTCCTGTCCCGTTGCCAAGACGGCATCTTTTACGCCAAAGATGTCTTGATTCTTAGCCAGAAACGCCACATCGAACTGTTGACCCCGTCTTGAGACTGTGAAGAGGCGTCTTTGGTAGTGGAACAAAGCGACGGTTGTACCGCGATGCCAAGTCGATTGCTGGAGAAGACAATTGACATGGTAGAGTTAAGGTATTGTCGCTTCCAGTGCCGCTCGGTATTAGCCTATTCGTAGCATGGCAGTTGGAGAGTATCAAGGGTCGGGATGTTCTCGGTGGTGTGTGACCGACTTGGCTCACTTGGCTGCGTCTGACAGGGGGTGGATGCGGGATGCGGGGAACCTGGACGACGAGCTCTGATATCGTTGGGGGAAGGGCGATCAGCTCAGGGCCGGGTGTGACCTGCTCCTTCTCTTCTTCTCTCAAGCAACGTGCTTATTCCCGCCATCACTTGGAGGGAACAGGAACGGGAAGATACGAGACGAACCTCTCTCACTTTGAGGCGGAAGACTGTGCGTTTGAAAGACATCTGACCCAAATGTATCGGCAGTATTAATCTCCAGCTTCCAGACCTTCTCCAATCATCCAGAGCTGCACATGAAGCGACTCGAGACGAGGGGTCAATTTAGCCAGGCCTTGAGAGCGTGGCAATGGCGACCGACTCGCACATGGCATCTCCCGCAACGCTGGGCCAGGGTGCTGCTCACTCACTATGCTCGCCCATCCTGCCATCCTCCCTGGCTTCATCCAGGAATTTCTCCACGAATGAGAGACGGCCATCTCCATCTGTGCCAGCGCGCGTCGACGTATGGCTGATCATCTGACAGAAGAAGCCTGGTGCACTGCACAAAGCAAGACCACAGCTGGTTGCTTCACCAAATCCCAAGTACCCGGTCTGTCACCTATCACGAAAATGCTATCAGATCCCACCTACACGGTGTTGGGCTCGGATCCCACCAACCGGAAATGCAGAATCAACTGCTATGCGTTTCAGCAGGATGCCATTGTTTCCTTTCAGGACTGGCAGTATGCCGCCTTCTACAGTCCTCTTAGCCCAGAAGCACTTGAGCCGCTTTATGTGCATCTCGCCAGGAGGCGTCTTGGTTCGAAAGCTCCACCTGATGACGGAGACTGGCAAGTGTTGGTGTTCACAGACTACCCCCAGACAATAGACGATGGCCACAACACCGTCCAGCTGGGTATTTCTCCCGGCGACGGAACAATTCATCTGTCATATGACCACCATTGCGATGTGTATGTCCATGTTTTGTATGTAATGTATCTGATTTCTGGCCATTGACACGACTCTAGGCTTCGCTATCGTTATTCGTGTCGAAATCTTGGCTTGAAGCCCGCTGAATTCTCCTGGACAAGCTCAAATTTCACAGCAACGCTCGACTACCTTCCCGGTCTACCGGCATCCCACCAACCCTTTCATTACGTCACTTACCCTCGATTCTGTGCTGCCGGACCCGATCTCTTGTTCACACTTAGAGATGGCAAAGCAGGTCTGGGAAATGACCATCTGTATCTCTACTCATCGGCTTCCGGCCATTTTTCGTATGTTGGCCAGCATCTGACCGGAATCAGAAGCAATCCATACATCCATGGCTTGAGCTATCGATCGGGAAGGCTGCATGTGACTTGGGTATATCGCGGCTTTGTCCATTATGATGGGTGGGATGATCTTGCCGACACCAAGCACAGGCAGCAGGCCGGGCCCAACGGAGCAGAAAACAATCATGACCTGTGCTATGCCTACAGCGATGATCTCGGAAAGACGTGGAAGAACGGCCAGGACAAGGTGATTTCATCTGAAGGCTTTGGGCCCAATACGATTGACAATGACAGTGAGGGCATAGTTGCTTTCCACATACCGAAAGGATCAGGGCTCACCAATCAGGAATCCCAAGTTGTGGATTTGGAAGGGGGTGTTCACATTCTGAATCGGAGCTCCTTACCAGTTGGTTCTGATGAAGGGACTGTAGACACTGTACGCTGGAAGCATTACTACAAGGCGCCCGGTGACGGTATGTACTTTGAGTATCCTATGAACTTTGACGTGCTAGCTCTAACATGTACAGGGCCGTGGATTGAACGTGCTCTACGACCAGTGTATGGTAGCGCCAGAGGAAGACTGGCTGTTGCTAACACGGGCGATATTCTCATAATTCTTCCCGATGCGGAGAAAGGACACATGCACATTAACCGTGCGACCAAGGGCAGCGGGTTTGCTGCTTGTGAAGCGGTATGGTCTGGGAAGGGCCTCTGGGGTGAACCGCTTGTTGATCAGGCTCGGCTGGAATCGGACAACATCTTGTCACTGATGGTTCTGGCGGATGCCCAAGAGGCATCGACGCCTCAGCTTGGAAGCAAAAATGTTTTGGTATTGGACTTTGAATTGTAATGTGCCTTCCCCTATATTCTATATACGTGAATTTAACCGCCTTCCTTTCGTATGCTCCCATGGTATCGTCGAATATCTCCCCAAACAGAACTAAGAACAAAACAGGTATCGTGGCTCGTATCGTCATTACAGAAAAATCAAACAAATCCGGTCAAAGTCTCCAAACTGGCCAAGTCGGCTCTCCCACTTCGGCCTTGATGTCCTCTCAACCTAGCGTGCACGTTGATTCTCCCATATTCTGGACCAGTATCAACAGTTCGAACAACCCACATTGTCCTCCTCTTTTTGATCCCTCTTGGCGACTCAAAGCCTGTTCCTTGGTTAGCTCCGGTCTTGTGTCGATTCTTGTTGGAAAAAAGACGAATGTCTCACCTGGTGTTTGGGTGCATGGCTCTGTGTTGGCTCTGAGAGGGAATCCCATTCTATTTGCCACATTCTTCGCGGGCTGAGAGTGCCTGTCATGATCATAGCTCTCAGGCTCTGCAGACGGCATGTCCATGTCCAGATAGGACGTTGGGTTCTGGTCCCAGTCGTACATTCGCTCGTTTTGGAATTGCGAGATCTCGGGGTCAAAAGGCACGGCAACCAGGGGTGGTGGGGGTTCGAATGGCCGTTCCGTCCTCGGTGTTGAGTCGTCCCAGTACACAGGGTTGGCGTCCAGCATTCTTCCTTCACCACCGGGTGCCTGAATCTCGTCGTTGGGTGGCGTCATGATCATTCCATAGCCCCATACATGGCTTCCCGTAGCCTGAATGCCGCCCGTTTCCCCGAGCAAAGACGGCGATATCCTTCCCCAACCTTTGGCAGCCCATTCGATCACCTTTCTCTCCATTCCCGTATCCATCTTAATGCCGAGTAGACCACCCAGATAGATCAAATGGTGGGCGAGCATCTGACACAGGTGGTCCCGCATCGCCAACCAAAGCGTCGGGCTTTGCAGCAGCTCCCAGTCCTTGACCGCCTCGTTTCGTCGTGGTTGCTGCTGCATTTCTCGTCCCATACTCCTGCTCGAGTACCCAACCCCCAACACTGCTCCCAACACCACCAAGAATAATACCTGGCAGCTCTCTCTCGACAGTTTTCCCAAGTATTGCGGCGTGAGTATCCTGTCCAGCGCCAGCAGCATTCTCGACCCCGACATCCTCCCTGCCGTCCAAGACTCCTCTTTTGATACCATCCCTACCAACCTGGACTCAAAGTTGGTATATTCCATCGAGGCGGCCATGAGGAAGCTTCTGAAATCGTGTGTCAGCTCCTCCAGCTCTTGCTCCTTTTTGGTGGCGCCCTCTGAAGCAAACGACAGCCCCAGCAGGTTCGCACACATGCCGGCCACCACGCTCCCTCCTTGCAACTCTGGCAGCGCGTATGCCTCATCCAGCAGCCACCTTGTGATATTTTGGTTAAAGGACGACTCGTCCAGGCTGGCAAACTGGGCCGGCTGCGCGATCCGCTCCAGCAAAGCGCCCATCTTGAGCATCAGGGTTTCTGTCCTCATCTTTTGCTGTCCTTGTTGTGACGACTGGACCTGGAAAATGTCAACGTCGGCAAATCTCGTCCGGATGCAGTAGCTCCAGCTGAGTACTTTTCTCTCCGTCCCCTTGAGGGCCGAGGAGAGGCAGGCTTGGCAGGGGTTTTCAAGCGAGCACTTTTTTTTTTGTTTCCATGTCAGCCATGACCATGATACTTTTTGAAGAAGAACACACAAACCTCAATCTTGAGCATCCTACACCGCAAACACGCACCCTGTCGTCTGACTCCTAGGACTTTTTCCTTGGCCTGATCCGTCAACCTCGCCCTCTTTGGTTTCCTTGACGGCGAGGACGACGTCGTGTCCTGCGGTGGTTGCTGTATCCGAAAACAGTGAATGTGTCGTGCAAAGGTTGGTATACTTCGTCCTTCGACCTGATGTTGCTGAAAGGAATAGACACCACCCCGACGTAGTTGTTGTTCAGCCACAAGCTTTGGCTGTTGACCTGGCGGGCCATTCATTGGTATATGTAAATAAAAAGGTGGGCGGGCTAGAACCGGCAGAGTGGGTAGGTGGTGGCGAAGCTGGCTCCTAGTATGTATTACAACGATCCCTAGTAACTTTCCAATCCCAGCTGAGACTGTTAGACATTTCCAGGCGATGGATCGATCACCAGAGACAATTTTCGGGCAACAGAACCTGAACTCTGCAGATTTTTCTCGACCGAATTCCCATGGCGACCTGAACCTATACTTTATGACTAGTATCGCACTAGCAATGGTTGCAGGTGGCCCAAAACCTGTTCGAGGCTGGCTGACGGTTACACGGGTTCTCGTCGATGTTTCCCCCTAGCCCACAAAATAAGCATCACCGAGCTTCCCCAAACAGGCCTAGTGCTGCAGACCCCTGCCAGCGAGCTGGTGCCAGCAGACGTACCGCATGGTTGAGGCGCTTGGCGGGAGCTGCATGGTTCGAGACCCTGTTTCGTGGCGGCAGCGCGAAGGCTAGCAAAATGAAAAAGGCCCGTCATACGCACAACCCAGCTGGACAGCGATTGACGATGGAGTCTTCCAAGAGCAAAAGAGGCAATCTTCTGGAAAGAGGCTCCAGCTGTTAGGGAGACAGCTAGATGGGCGTGGACCCTGATCGTCATAGTGGCTTAAATTCCCTGGATCAGAGCGACGAAGATTCTCCACTACCAACCCTAGCCCCGGGTTTCATCTTGCAGCCGACTGCCGTGAGTTGATGAATCTCCAGTGCTTCAGCAGATCCAGATTGGGCAAAAAACACATCTTACCGAAAGATCATGCGGCTCCAGGGCGTGTGTGTTGGCGGTGTGTGTGGCTGCTTATTTCGTCCTGTCACTCGCTTTCTTTTTGCGGGCAGCAGGGATTGGCACCCCCTTTAGCCGGCCAATCGGAGATATACCAGGATCTCACCCAAGCTGAAAAGCCGTTTGGGAAAACACCAGGCCAGCTGAAAACCCCTGCTTTGGCCAACAAGGTCGGATTCCAGGCGCCACTGCCATCATTTCCCTCTCATGCTTGTTGCCAACCGCTCCTTTCGCGTCGTGGTCTCGTCTCGTCCGGAGTCGTGTCACAAAAGTACCTATTTATCGCCGCCTCCTCGGGTGCTTGTGATCTTCTGATCGCAGCCTCTTGCATGCAGGTCATCGCGCGGTCCTGCTTGGCAGCACATTTGGCATCCACTTTGCGCATCAGAACAAAACGAATGAGTCAGATAGATTGCTGTCTTCTCGAGAAATAAACTACGTGCACAAATAAAAGCCATGCTCGCAACATTCCAGATGATATGCTAAAGAAGCTTCTCGGCCCAGCCCAGCTGCTCATTCCCCTGGTCAAACACGACAAAGGCGGCTTTGAGGGCAACGTCTCCCCAGATGGTGAACCCAACACCGCTGTCACTTTGCATCCCCCCAAAGCATCTCTGGCTGCTGGTGTCGGTCTTGGAGTACGACATGTAGCTGCCAGGGATCCTAATCATCTGCCCATTATCCGTCCCAAAGTAAAAGTCGGGAACTGTAGAGTCGTCACACTCGAATGTGTATCCGCCCTGGGACGGCTCATACTCGGCGCTGGCGATTTGGCTGTAAAAAGCTTCGCATACGCCGTCAGGCAAAAGGAGCAGGGTAGTACCCGTGTCCGCAATGCCGTGAATGCGTGTACTGTTGAAGCTGCCTGTCGAACCGACCTGGAATCCGGGTGACACCCACCGCCAGAAGCCGTCGGAGCTGTCAACCGGAACATACGTGATATTCCCCAAATAGGCATCGTCGTCAATGTACCCAAAGTTGTAGCGGCCGGCTATGCAAGCAGGTTAGCAGGGCGCAGCGCAGTGGCTTGCACGGCTTGCAGAAAGTGGCTTACGGGCACCAGCCTTGAGGTCGGCTGTAAACACTGGCGAGTCGAGGCCGGGCATGGCTTTTTCAAAAAACGTCTTTTGCTTGTAGGGCTGCACCGTGTTGATGATGCCAAAGCCAAGGCCGACCAGACCGTCATTGTCCGAGTCGGCTGTAAATTCCTCCGAAACCACCTTTGCTGCCTCGACAGCTTGTGTCGATACTGTCAAGTCACCAATCGTGACGGTGTCAATGTAAACATCGCCGCTCGAGTAACTTTCATCTCCGTACGTGATCTTCCACGTGTATCCCTCCATCTTGTCCGACGTGGTGCTCGTGTTGGGATCATAGAGAGTCTGGCCGTTGATCATGCTTTCTTTGAGCAGTGTGCTAAAGACCCAGAAGTCGCTGGATCCTGTGTCAAGATCGAGGTTGAGTTGCTGAGCTGGTGTGCCCAGGGAAACGGGCATCAGATACTCGACATCGTACGACTTTGGGAGGTTTTGAACGCTGCCTCTGTCATTTTTTTCATCATCGCCATCATCCGCTCCCCCGTTTGCGGCTCGCTTTTGGTTTCTTGCTCTTCGAACCCGCTTGACTGCCGTCTTGAGGTCGTGGGGAAGAGGGGCACCGTATTTTCGCAGAGTTCTTGCAAACTCAAGTGGTCCGCTGCGTACAAACCTGGGGTTGTGCACCTGTGTCAACCATGTCGTGCCCTTTTGGGCTGTGTTGCCGATGGCGACAGGTGATAACGCCGTGGAAGCAGTCAGGAGACCCGCGAGAACGAGAGACTTGATGATCGCCATGACGGACGACCGGCACTGTCGAGGGTGTCGGATGGAAGAGGAAGACGAAGAACCGACTGACGACAAGATTCAACGCATCAGCTGTTCTTGTCTGCGGAACTCTGAAATAGAAGAGGAAGGGCCCGACCTCAGCCTCAGGAAGGTATTCTCCCCCCTGATGGCTCTTGCGGCCGGGACATATCACGTTCGCTTCCAGCAAAGCAGTGTACCTTGAACGTGTTGCACCTGCTGTCGTGTCGGGCTTGCCTTCGATTTCAAACTCAGGTCGTAGCACACAATGTCTCCTGTGACCGCCAGGGCAGCTCTACCGAGGCTCGATTCGGGGGCAATCGGACCTTTTTCTGTTAGAGGTTGCAAATGGTTGCTGCCAGTGTTGAGATCGAGAGGAGCACAAGTCGACAAGAGGAAGGGAGCCATTGGCCAGGATGCTCTCGACTTTACACTCTTGAGTGGGTATGAGTGCGTGTTACCATCCCCCGAGTACAGACAGACTCAATCGAATACACGTGGCCATCGTGTATCACCAAGAAGCAATCAAAGTTGTTGTTCTGATTTTCCACAACGGAGGGAAGCTAGAAAGCGCGGGAAAACCTTATGAGGATCATTTCAAGACGCCGGGCCCGAGGGACCGGGCGGGATGTCGGACATGCATGCAATGCGATGCTATAAGTAAACCGGGTCGATTTATCTGCCAGTTTGTCGGTGCAGCGGACGGGTGGATATCTTGATTTCAACGTTGGGTACAATCGACAGCAAGTTCCTGCAACGCGACCCTGCAGATGCGGTCCCAAACTTTAACGACGACGATCATTCTTGGGAGGGTCCAACGGCGGTGGATGGCATGTAGACATCACGGTGGTAATCAAAAGAGCAATCTCATAGGATACGTGTGGAAACCAAGATTTCCGTTGTCTTGTGTTGTATCAAAAGTGGCAATCGTCGAGAAGGGAAAGTATACTGTCAAGGACCTCTTGATCCGCGCGCTCTTTATCAAGCACAGAAAGGCTCGTCGGTTGCTCACAATGAACGAGCCGAGGTGATGACACGATCTTCCTGTCCCATGAGGGGGCCCAAAAACGCCAACCCAAGAAAGCCACTCCAACTAGAAACCCACCCGACTTTGGACCATGAGGCATATTCAGTGTATCACCACTGGCAGCACCTGTGTCAATGTTGGTCCGGCTTCGGCGGTGCCGTGGTGCTGGTCGGGTCTGTCATGTGCTTTTTGGGGTGGCATTTTCCACTTGGGGGCCATGCTCCATCGCCTGATGTGCTGTCACGGATTGCATTCTGGGAAGGAGGTCAGGTCCGATATCGTATTTTCTCCCATCTTATTGACGGCAAGTGGGGGAGTCTCCGTATGGAGCTCCCAAATGTCAGAAGCGACCTTCTTGTTTCGGACGAATCGGCTCAGTTCATAGGCCAGCAGTGACGGGAAGGAGGCCCGCGGGGACAACGTTTGCCAGGGGGTTTTAGCTCCCGCAGCCAGTCCCCACCCCCGCAACACAGTGTCCGACTTGTCTCTTCACGGTGAAGAGCGTGCCTCCCAACGCGTTCAGCAGGAGTTTCAACCCAAGGCTCAGTAATCGTTGACCCCCGTTCTCACGTGGTAGTCTTTGTCCCAATCGACGACCCCTGATGTGCAGTCGCGCAACTGCCCGGTTCGGCCTGCGATGCCCAGATCGCCAAGATAACCCTGAAGGACCAACTCGCAGCTACGCCTGATGAAGCAAGAGCATAGAGAACTCTTTGCTTTTCTCTCGCCAAATCCCAACGTGATGAATACTACAACACCAGCCGAGTCCAGAAGTCTGATCCGACTCCCTGGCGTCTGGCTTTCAAGTCGTCCCGACCAATGAAACATGGGAGCAGCCGAGGGTTGCACGTGGAGCGGGGGCAGGTCGAGCTCGCTGATGAGCCGGCCAAGCTTCCTTCTGTTCTCGGCATGGCGGCAGCCACAAACTCAAGCGATGGCCAAGCTTCTTACGCAAACCCTCCCCCTGGCGAACCAGATCACGACAGCCAATGGCGATTGATGTCCATCGAGTGACGATCTATCTGCCCCCCATCAACATCCAACAGACATCGTCAAGCATCTATGCGAGACCCAGCAGCCAGGTTGTTATCCTTGTGGACTGTGGAAAACAGCAGCATTCCTCGGTGAAACAGCCGTGCCCAGACACATGCCCCGACAGGCGAGAAGGAGGAACAGGCTAAAGCCCCCAGGGATGACACTTGCCAGATCGGCCGAGAATTCCCTGCGCCGTCTGCAGCCACACAGCTCTCATATCATGTCCTGGCTCCCGACCTGCCTATTCTGGGAATCGCACTCGTTCCGGCGAATCAACTGACGGCCGACTGGTTGGACGGCTACATTGCCGTGCATACTGTGGCAGATGGGTTGATCTGTTTGACGGCTGCGGTTGGTTGCCCTTCATGAGCTTCTCCAACTTCCAATATGCGTCTGGTAGACCGTTCCATCGGCGCCTTCGCTGCTTATCTCTGCGGCGGCTCGCGGATCAAGGTTAACACTCGCCTCCCGTGGCAACGGCCGATGTGGAACGGCACCAGCCTCTGTCCCAAGAACCCAATTCCCACATGCAGATAACCACCTCCCAGAGCAAAAGCACATTCTGTTTTCGGCCTGGCTTCGTTAGGAACCTCGGTCAGGGTAAGGCCAATATCCCCATATCTCGCGGTGGTCTCCTACATCGTACCGTGCCGATCATGGCTGGGGTCGAGTTCCACTCGTTGGAGACGTAACACAATCATTAAATACCCAGCCATCCGACCCCAAATCTGTTCCGCTGGGCTTTCTCTCCCTTGCGTTCCAACTCTCTCGATTACTATCCCGTCGCCTGTGGGATATTGGTATTGTGGAAACCATTTTAACAGCAAACACCACACCACACCGCCGTCATGGCTGACGAGGAGAAGAGGGCGCTCGAGACCAGCACGGCCTCGGGCACCATACGCCCATTCTCTGAAGGCCAACCGCCGATCGAGGGTCCCAACGAGCTCAAGACGGAAATAACGGTTGGAAACTCGGAGAAGGATCATGGATCTGAGGTGGAGGAAGAGGAGGATTTATGGCAACCTCTGAAAATGGATGCCGATATCCCGCATGAGGAAAATCCCCTCACCATCAGAGCCATTGTTGTTGGTTGCATTCTGGGTTCTCTTGTTGCCGCTTCCAACTTGTACCTTGGTCAGTATCTTTTTGGGGGGTTGTATTCCAGGCGAGCATGCCCGCTAACCGCCCAGTACAGGTCTCAAGACGGGCTTTACCTTCAGTGCCAACATGTTTGGTGCCATTTTCGGTTATGGTATTCTCAAGTTTATGGAAAAGTCGGGTGGTCAAATTCCCGTCATCGGTGGCTTCTTCGGTCCTCAAGAAAACTCCATCGTCCAGGCTGTCGCGACCGGCGCTGGTGGCACGGGCGGTATCTTTGTTGCTGCCATCCCCGCCATGTATCGTCTCGGAGTGATGCCCGAGGGCCACTCGCCCAAGGATGATATCGGCGCCATCTTCACCATCACCCTGGTTTGCTCCTTCGTTGGACTCTTCTACGTCACGCCTCTCCGCAAGTTCTTCATTGTTCAGGTCGCCCGTGAGCTCAAGCTCATGTTTCCCACACCAACCGCCGTCGCTCTCACCATCCGCGCCATGCACGCCGGTGCTGCCGGTAGCATTGACGCCATGAAGAAGCTCAAGTGCCTCATGATCTGCTTCGTGGGCGCTCTTGTTCACCGTGTCGTTTCGTATTACGCCATCGGCATCCTGTACGACTGGCACTTCTTCACGTGGATCCACATCTGGAGCGGCTACACCAGCTGGGCGCTCAACATCGAGTCTTGGGGCTGGTACTTTGAATGGACCCCGGCCTTTATTGGTTCCGGCATCTTGATCGGCCTCAACCCGGCCATTTCCATGTTCGTCGGTGCCGTCATCGCCTGGGGTCTCATCGGCCCCTTGCTTGTGCACTATGGCGAGTGCATTGGCATCCAGCTGTCTGATGACCCTCAGTGGGACTCTTACTACAGCTTTGCCTCCCTCTCCAACCTCGGCCAGGTCACCCCTTCTCCTCGGTACTGGCTCCTCTGGCCCGGCGTCATGGTCATGGTATGCTCGTCCATGGCCGAGCTCTTTGTTCAGTACAAGGTCATCTGGAGCGGCTTCAGCACCATCTGGAACCAGGGATGCGGCGGTGTCAACAACATGTTGATGAAGCGCGGCAAGTCCAGCAACTTCTTCGCCAAACACGGAGCCCCCAAGGTCAAGAGCGAGAACATGGTGCAGGATCCTTTCCCGCCTGAGCAGCAAGTCAAGAACTGGATGTGGCTTCTCGGCCTCCTCGTGACGGTGGTCATCTCCATGATCATCTTCCACTTCCAGTGGGAGATGAACCCCGGTCTCACCATCTTGGCCATCCTGCTTGCCTTCCTCTTCTCGTTCCTTGCCATTCAGATCGGCGCCGTCACCGACACGACTCCCCTGACTGCCGCCGCCAAGGCATCTCAGCTCGTCTTTGGTGCCGCCACCTCTGGCGGCGGCTTCACCGTCCAGCACGCTCAAAAGCTCAACTTGGTGGCCGGTGGTATCGCTTCTGGTGGCGCTGACGTGGCTACTGCCCTCGTCAGTGATTTCAGAACTGGTTTCTTGATCGGTACCTCGCCCATCAAGCAGTGGATCGCACAGTGCATTGGCAGTTTCGTTTCCGTGTGGCTCGCCCCCGGTCTCTTTGTGCTCTTCACGTCGGCCTACCCTTGCATCTGGAAGGGTGAAGGCCCGGGCGAGAACTGCGCCTTTGACGTCCCCTCCGTGTCAGCCTGGGCTGCCGTGGCTCAGGCTGTGACAGACCCTGAAGTCAGCATTCCCTTCAGCAGTGGCATGTTTGCCATCGCCATGGGTATCTTGTCTGTTGCGCAGGTCGTCTTCCGTCACTTTTACTTGGTGGGCGAGCGTGAAAAGTACCGCAAGTGGCTGCCCAACTGGGGTGCCATCGCCCTTTCCTGGGTCATTCCCGCTCCCGTGTTTGCCAACGCTGCGCTACTCGGTGCCATCATCGCCGCGCTGTGGAGGAAGTACAGCATGCGCACATGGGATATCTACGGCTATGCTGTGGCAGCTGGTGAGTTATTTTTGGTTCCTCTGATTCATCTCCTCGTGACACGACGACTGACCGTGTGCGTTCAACAGGTTTCATTGCCGGCGAGGGTCTCGGTGGTGTTGTCGGTGCCGTCCTCACGCTGGCCGGTGTGGACGGAGCGGTCAAGGGCACACAGATTGCCTGCCCACTCAACTCCTGCTAAACCTGCCAAGCGGGCTGTACATGGCTGCTTTCTGTGTCTACGGATGGAAATGATTTCATACATGGGTGTAATGATTTTGGGAAGAAGCGTATACCACTGATGTTAGCTTGTTTTTACATGATGTTTATGAACAAATAATGGTCCATGAGTTGATGCTGCAGCTTTTGCCGGTGAAGGGATTCGATAAAGCTCGAGTGTCTGGACAAAAGCTCTCACTGCAAAGCTTGAACAAGGTCTCAAAATGTAGTCAATAGGCTTTTCAAATAGTTTTTAGGCCTTGAAAGAGAATGGGAAAGTTTTGAAAGCTAATTTCTGTGTCTTGTAACAAAAGCCTTGAAAATAGTTGGCAGGCCTGTTTGATATCCTCTAACCTTAGGCCTGTGGAACAGCAGCCGCCCAAGGATACGACGTGGCAAGGGGGGTGCTGTAGGTCCCCAGGCTGTGAAAGTCTCTGGTGGTGGTGGTGTTGAAAAAGATCTTTTGCACAAAGGGGAGGATCCCGTTGCTGCTCTTGATTAGTAGCTGTGATGGAGATCAGGTATGAAGGAAGAGATAACTCACAATCCGCTCATGTCACAGTGTCCTCCGCTCCTGACATTGATTCCAATCTTGTCACCCACCCCAAGCCAGTCGTATACCACCTTTGCCGCTGGGAAGATCACCGTTGCTGTTCCCTTGCTGTTCACAAACTGATCGCCTGTTCCCTGGTCAATGATCAACGCCCTGGGTGCAATCGCCGCAGCGATCGTGTGCGCGTCAAACGGCAGGTTTTCGTGGTGGTTCATGAATGTCCCCAGCTTGGAATTCGACCACCAGCCTGCGCCCTGCTTGCTGTTCTCCAGATTCTCGCCCTGTCCCGACAGAGTAAAGTACCGGTATGGTCCCAGACCCTGAACGCCCGAAGACATGGGCATGGTGACGGTGATGCGCTTGTCAAAGAGCCCGGCGGCAAGGGCGGCCTTTCCGAGACGGGAGCAGCCGGTGACGCCGACGCGGTAGGGGTCGATTTCCGGGACTGTCAGCTGGATGGCGTCGAGTGTGCGGTGGAAACCCCATGCCCAGGCCGTCAGGACGCCAATGTCTCGGCCGTTGTAAATGCTCCAGAACGCCCCCGTCTTGGAGTTGCTGTCGGGGGCCACGCTGGTGTAGTCGAACTGGGCCACTGCGATGCCGGCCTGGAGGTACGGTTGGTTTTGCATGCCGCCGATGTTGATGACCACAGGAGCCGGGCGGGAACTGCTCGCTCCCGACGGCAGCTGAATGGTGGCCCGGAACGACCCGCGCTTGTTCTGAGGGCCGGTGACGGTGATTTGGAGGGTCGTTCCGGAGCGTGTGGCCTCGACTTTCTCTTGCGTAGGGTCCGGGTAGTACCCAAATTGGTATTCTTGCAGGAGCTGGAGGATTTCAGGTTGGCGGCACTGGTACCATTCAGCGCGGGACTTGATGCGGTTTGGTGCGTTCCCCGTCATGACATCGCGAGCAAAGGATGAAGAACCGGCTGCGTTATCGGTGGTGGTATATTTCAGGGGCAAAAAGGGGTCAGGGAGCGACGACTGAAGTGGTAGCTGCTGCCATGTTGGGAAAGGTGAGGGCAAGGGAGCGCATTGGACCTGACGGGGAGAGATATCCCGGTCGTGCTCTGTCGAGGTTGGCACAGCAGCCGAGAGCACGGCTGCCGTGGCCACGATGAGAACGGATGAGCGCATTTTGCTTTTCGGACTGGTGTAAGATATCAGGTGCCCAAACGAGAGACCCGGAAGAGAGTCTTGATATACGACGGCCAAGCAAAGCCGGAGTGCGTCAACCTCGTGGCATTACTCCCCGAGCTGTTACATCCCGTCCGCCAGAAGCTTGGATCCTGTGGGGTTGAGCCGTGCTGCTGATGGGATGACCCGTATTAGCCATATTGACGCGGCGTCAGAAGTACCGGGCAAACAAGACACTTTGAATTCATGTCATGTAGGTAAATCAATGGTCGGGAAAAGGGACTAAACCATGCGAGCGTGGAGGTTGCAGTCCTGATTTAACCGTCCTGTCGCTCAGAGGGGAACGTGGATTTGTCTGTAAAACAATAGTTAAAGGTAATTTAGCCATCTACAACAGCACAGTCGGTGTCGTGCTGACGAAGAGCAGATTTGTGCTTGTGAAGCATGTACTACAGAATGTACTGTGTATTGAAATTTGATGCCTTTCGATGAATCCCCCGCTGACCATGCTGTTGCACTTTATTCCCGCCACAAAGAAAAGAACATTTACTCGACGAAGAAACGGAAACGCTTACACCTTCTGGGACACCTTTTCATGATCATACTTGACGGTAAAATCAGTAACCTGAACAATGCCCACCTTCGAAGGGTTGACTTTCTGCCCGTTCTGAACTAGGATCCCGCAGTCACTTTGGTCGTCATCGCCCAGCCGGTGAAGCTCCACGTCGCTGCAGGTCGGGGCGGGTCGGCTGGAGATGGTGACCATTCTACTGCGGTTGCCACTGAGGCCGGTCTCCTTGACATAGCCGCTGTGGTACTGCCTCGAGCTTTTGGCATCGCGAACGAGCACACGGAGCATGGGGATAGAGGCGGCGATGATGGAAGCGGAAATCTCGGCGTTGCTCCAAATCCACAGGTCGATGGCGTCGGCTGTTTTTGAATCGGCGAGTCAGCAGAGGCTTTTGAATGTGAAGAACCGAAACATACCAAAATCTTGAGACAACATGACACTAACCATGCTGGTCTTGATGATGGCCGTGATACCAGCAAAGACACCCATGCTCATGGCCACACCGACACCGATCTTTTCGCTGTTCTTCATCTGAAGGCCCCAAAGAAACTTCCACGGAAGCATGGCGAGCGTCAGATCCATAAAAGCCGAATAGGCGCCCGAAAAGATGTTGTAGTGAACCAAGACGTGCGGCGCCCAGCACGTCCCCTCGACGAACATGTCCCAGGCCTTCTGGACAGGCGTGCATGAGACCCAGGGAAACAGTGCGGACAGGCCCATGGCGATGTTCATGCTGATGATGCAGAACCAGGTGATCTTCTTGATCCAGCCGTCGGTTAGGTGGAGCAGGGTGATGCCGAAAGACGTCTTGGACCAGACGGCAGCAGTGACGGAGAGAGTGCCCGAGAGGTTCATGGGGAGCAAAAGATACTGCATGTTCTCCATGGGGAAGTCCCAAATGTGTTTCCCGTAGCCCAGGGTGGCCATGTAGCTCATCAAGGAAGATTCGGCAGCGAGGCACAGCTGACAGCGGCGTCAGCATTGACAGCAACGTGGAAACAAAAGATTCAAGACTTACCAGAGCTCCAATGAGAAATATATCGTCCCACCACAAGCTTTGTCTCTTGAGCAGTCGACAGTACAGTCTCAAAACCAGAAACGCACTCGCAACAGTGGTCAGAGTCCAGACGCAAGCGACGAGCTTCGGGCCGGCATTGTCGTGAGGAAGAGCAGCATATTCCTCGGGCGTGAGGGCGATGGGAGTGGCGAACTGATCTGGCTTGGTGCCGTCCTCTTGGGTAGTGAGCGGGACGCCGTTTGCGTCTGCCATTCTTTCAATAATTTTGTCGTATAGATGTCGGACTGTAAGAATAGATACCAAAATGAACTGTCGATCCGAGACTCGCCGGCCTAGTGATAGAAGTCTCCTGCACGAAACAAAGGTAACAAACTGATGGAGAAGAACACAACCCCAACTGCCAACGGCCGGGTGGCTACCTAACTTAACCTGCTGAACGAAAGAGATCTGCAGATCTGTTGCGATCTAGGTCGGGGCAGGAGATTCGGGACCATTCGGAGGGCACTGGGGTTGTTTGTTAATTATGAAGGTACTCGACCAAAGGCTGTCCCAGGGACAGACCGGAGAGACGCCCACCACTCAGGAGCAATGGAAAATCTGGGGGAATCGATAGCATGGAGACTCTGATGCCCCCCATGCTCTTTGGGCAAGGGGTGGTGGCCCTTGGCTGACGAACAAGATGGATAGGGACGTACCGATCTCCTGGCACCAGGCCCAGACCATGCGTGCGGTTCGGTGGAGAGGGCTACCTTGCCCGAATGGGTTAGGGAAAGATGTTGGCTTGAGCCCAGAGAAAGCTGTGGATGCTTCTACTTCTTTACAACCAGCATGGCCCCCGAAGCTCCCACATCAGCACCCAGTGACGTTCTGACAAGGAACCCACGATGTGTTCTACCATTAATTAGCTTCTCGTCGAGTGATCCTTGACCCCTTTGCCAATAGCTTGTGATACCGCTAACAAACCTCTGCAAAGGTGCAGGACACAGGATTCAAGAAAGAAAAAGATGGGTCCATGTTAGGTAATTTCTCAGTTTTTGAACATGATATCATTACGATGAATCGCACCTCTGGTGGGCCAACCAGCGTCCATGTTTGTGTCCGCTCCTCTCCCGACCCATTCTTGTAGTCACGTTCTATTGGCAGCGGAAGTTTTGGAAAGAATACCTTCAAAAAGCATTGACGTGTGTTCGGCGATCTCTCAGTAACCTAGTTTTGAATCCTACCTTGGGTTACGCTGCTAACGACAGGCTTCACCGCGTGCAAGTCCCCGGCCTGCTAGTGTATGCTGTAGCAACCCTTGAACCTCTACTGTGTAGGATTCCACTTGAAGCTAACACTGCGAGTTGTTCTCCTGTCTGTATGGCAAAGCCCGCGATGTCATCTTTTGGTGGGTTTTCGAGATCGATCAAGCAGACTGCTCAGGAGACAGATGCCAAGATCAAACGGAAGAGTCTCTTCCACGAAACGGCATGAAAACGGCTGGCCCCTCCCGTCCGTGGCGGAACGGCAACGGACAACGGGTGATGGATCCAGCAGTTGTTCTTCAAGAAAAAGAGGCTGAAGGATTGCCAACCTGGATACCACGTTCGGCACACGGCAGTGACACACCTGCCGAATCTTCGGATTCCGCTCCTAGCGTGGTATTGACACCTCCATTTCCACGTGGTGATCCGGTTCACCTCTTCGTCCTGCCGGGCCCCCTGCTTTGCTTCCTGTGGGGTACGTGCTAGGATTCCTTGACCTTGACCATGGCCGTAGCGGGGATCAATTCTTGCGCAGAGGTGTGGAGTTCCGATCAAGACTTGGGAGTGGCCTGTGCTTTCTCCCGTCGTGAAGCCGTGGACTCTCTGCCGGCATCGCCAACCTTGAAAGAGCTGGTCTGGAAGGTCTGCGACGCCGCCGTCAGGTCGGATCGAACATGAATATGTGGTCCTATAGGAACAGGAGCCGGGCTTGATTGATGGGTCTGTTGCTTTGACACCCATTCATACCGCCGTGCTGGAGCCGAGAGATGATGTGCATGAACTCGAATGGTGGACACGTCCCTGCCCCTCGAAGACCGTAGGCGAGATATGAGTCTCAATATACAACCGAGAGGAGGTTATCTAAAAGGCCATCTGTCTATACACAACACCATATAGGTAGGTATACAATATGTCTACATCCACGCCATTCACCGGCGCTCTCGTTTCGCGTTTATCCAGAAGTTTGTTGTGCTTGGTCTTTCTCCGTCCGCGTACCTGCCGCCACCACCTTCCCAGAGCTTCCTTTCTTGTTTGAACTCCCGAAAAGAGCATCAACATCCAACCCAACCAGCTTCAGCACTCCACAGACAGCATACACCACGACCCCAACAACCGCGATAAGATCCAGAATGTGTACCAACCACCACAGATGTTGCGTCCCCAGCGGACAGGTATCGTATTCGGCCTTCCACTGCCAGCTCTGCTCGTCGAACCAGACGCTCAACAGGCCTGCATTCCCGCCAAAGTCGCCCATCATGCTCCTAACCGTGATCTCCCTGACCCCTGGGACGCCGTCGGCCTCCTTGCCCACCGTCTTTTCTCTCACAGCCTGCCTCCACCTCTTGACCTGCCACTCCACCTGCCCGCCCTCGGCCGTTTGGTTTACAAAATGATACGTATCGCATCCGGCATGGTCATGCCCGTTGAGAATGATGCCTCTTCTCCCTTTCCCACCGCCTGGCGCCGCGGCCGACCCGGACATGCCCAGAATGCCCTCCAAAAAACCCTTCGAAGCGGCAACACTAAGTTGGTTTTGCTCCTTCAAGGACCCGTCGTGAGAGTGAAAGTCGAAAAAGGGCTGGTCAACGCAGACACCGGTCGGTTTGTACAGTGGAATGTGTGTCAAGATGACAGTATAGTGTCCCTCAAACTCGACCGCGGCGGCGGTATTGATGACGTTGTTGATAAAAGTGTACGTGTCGTCTTGCAGCTGTGTCGACAGGGCCGGTGTGTCAAGGTTCATGTCGTTAAGCACCACCAGTCTCAGCTCCGGGATCAGTCTTGGGTTCTCGGAGTTGGTGTCGGGATCGTAAAGAGTCTTGGTGTCGAAACCTTCCGGCAGGGGCAGCTCGAACCGGAGCTCGTAGTTGATCTTGCCGAACGCCTTTTCAAAACGTGCGGTGAGGTTCGAAGTGATGTCTCCGGCGTAGCCGATGTCGTGGTTGCCGGCCACGTTGATGATGCGCTTGGCCCATGTGGTGTCATTGTCGAAGCGAGAAAGGTAGCCCGAGAGGTCGTACTCTTCGGCCGGATACGCCTGCAGAGACTCGGGTACCTTCTCGGCGCCGCGAAACACGCGGTTCCAGTATCGATTCGCGCGCTTGGTAAACTCGGCTTCGTTGAGCCATTGGCTACCAACAAGATCGCCCAATACCGTTACATGTGTGGGGCGAGTCCACCAGTGGACAGACCGATAGATGTGGGCGAGGTAAAAGTCATTGCCAAACAAGTCGATGATCTTTCGGACCGATTCGAGAAGGTTAAAGGTATCTTCCAACAGAATGTCGACGACGTCGTGGAGGGCTTGCTTGATTCCGAGTCGCGACAGTTTGAAGTTGCGAACCAGCGATTTCGCATGGGGAAAAATCCCGAGGTATTCGATCGGAATAGACGTCGAGCCTTCCAACTGAGGATCGCCGAGGGTCAGGAGACGGAAAGGGGCCTGTTTTGACGGGAGCGCCGCCGCAGGGGGAGGCTCGGGGATGCTCGAGTTCGTCGCCACCGCCGTCGCATTGGCGAGAAAGGAGGGGGGCCAGTGGGATTTGGCAGTTTCGAGGAACGGCGACTGCGTTTCCGACGAAGCAGACGGTGGTAGCGGAAATGCGCAGGTCCCAAAGACCGGGTAGAGGTAGAGATAGATCGTCAAGGCGATCGAAACGGGGATGAGGACGCGCAGGACATGGCGGAGGATCGCCGTCGGCTTGGGGAAGCTACAGAGTCGCGTCATGACATTTTCTGGTTCGAATATTACAAATTACAAAAGAAGGCAAAAAAAAAAGGAGCGAAAGAAAGAAGAAGGAAAAGAAGAGATAAAAAGTCGTTGCTGCCGTTGGTGTTGATCAGGTTCAATTGAAACAATGGGAAAATCGTCCAAAAATGTTGGACCCCGAAATAGCCTGTCCTGTCAGCCAGCGCGCATGCAACATCAAGTCGTGGTCAGCGGCAGAGCAGACGCAAGCACTGATTGGCTGGCTTTGAAGCAAGGGTTAGGGTCCACACGGAAAAAGGGGGCCCCTTTTTTTCTCCTTTTTTCTTGGCACTGATTTTATTACATTTTCACAACAGCAAGATCAAAGTCAAAAATAGTGAGTGACAGTTCTATTCGTCTACCCTCGAGCTAGATACCCAAGTATTCATTTGCCCAACAGGCTCAGGAACTCGAGGGTATGGAATATCCCAAAACACAGAAACAAATGCAATGCAGCAAACTAAAAGAAACAACAGTATAACTAAACGAGTGGCTGCCCAGATGTCCAGACTGCTGTTGAAACAGAAAAGAGCAATGTTTGAACAAATTCAAGACGCGGAAATCCATCACTTGATCTAACCCAATCCAGTCATCATGACCCGTCTGCATTAAGTGCTTTTTCCTCCCAGTTCTTGTTGACTTTGAATGCTGTCAGGCGTGCTTAGGCCTGGGTCTTGCCGCCACGGACCTGCCCATGAGACTCCTGTCCGGTGCTGCCATCAAAGCGCTGCCGCTGCTGGCCGTCGAGTGGGTTCTGCATCTTGCTGGCGTCGTTGTTGAAGCAGTCGCGGAGCCTGTTGCTTTGTCAGTTCCGGTGTCGACAATCAGAGAGAACAAAGATAGACTTACATGCTGATGTCACCCTGTTGGCCGGCAAGGTAGAGACAGCTCGCGAGCTTTGCCTCAGTCTGTCCCCATTGCTTTCCAACGTCAGAAGAGCCGCCAAGAACCTTTTCGGCCTTTTGGTCCTCACCCTCCTCCTCGGAAGAGCCGGAGCTACCGTCATTCTTCTCGGCGATGGGATCAGGCAACATGCTGCTGCCACTCATGGGGTGCTCGGCGTCGCGTCCAGAAAGATGGCCTTGGTTGTTGTCGCCCTTGTTGAGCAACTGGTTGTCGTTGCCGTCGAAGGTCACAGAATCCGGCTCCTGGCTCTGCTGCATGGTGGGCTGCTGCTGGGGCTTGTTCTCGAGCATCTGGGCGGGGTTGACAAACTTGGTGGACTCTGGCGATTCGATGTTGGCAGAGTCGGAGCCCTTGGAGGCCGACTGCCCCTGACCGCGAGGCTGGACCTTCTCATGTTGAGTGATGACAATCGCGGGAACCTCGCTGTTCTCGAGGAGGGTATCCTGTCCCTTCATGGTGAGGCGCTGCTTGTCATCGCCGGTGTCGACAAACCCTTGAGCGACTTGTCCGTTGTTGGATCGGCGACCGTCACCACGATCCAAGCGCAGGTTCCCCCTCTGTCCCGATGCAATACCGTCGTCCTGCTCTTCATAGTTGTTGCGGAGTGGCTGCTCGACGTCTTGGCCTCTGAGGCGCTGTCTCTCCTGTCCAACACCGTTTTGCTCATAGGTGCCCGACTCAAAACGGCCACGCTGACCTTGGATGCCTGAGCCCATGGAGCCCTGATCTTGGATCTCGGAACGACGGAGGTGGGTGTTGCCCTTGCCCTCCTGTTGACGTTCAAGCTTCTGCTGCTGCTGCTGCTGCTTCTGCTGCTGAGAGCCAAAGAGAAGCTCCCGGATCTTGTCGAGGGTGGTCATGAGCTGTCCGGACTCTTGGCCTTGATGTTGCTGCTGCTGGCCATCGTTGTTCTTGCGGAGCTCGGAGCTGATCTCGGAGCGGGGCTGGAACTGCTGCTCCTTGGAGTATCGGTCGGGAATGCCGCCGCTGATCCCTTCGGTATCCGGGCCGGCAGGACCAGTGGCAGAAAGCTGAAGCTTGTCGTGATCGAATTCCTTCTTGCCAAAGTAGTTGTCGGACTTGTCGTAGAGGCCGGTGTTGCCATTTCCGCTCATCTGGTTTCCAGACTCGGAGGAGTGGGCAAAGAGAGCACTGTGAGAGCGAGGGGCCACAACGCCGTTCTCGTTCTCGCGGGACTTGTCAAAGCGCTGCTGTCCCTGCTGGCCTTGCTGGGTGCCCTGGTTTTCACCGCTGGCGAGACGGGAATTTGAGTTGTCGCCATTGTGGGGGCAGGTGCCGCTACCGCAGTTGGAGGCCGGGAGGGCCGAACCGGTTGCCGCAAGGGCAATGGTGGTGATGACTGTGCGGGAAATATGCATCTTGATGACAGAGAAGGCTGGAATAGACACCAACGTTTTGTAGCTGACTCGAAAAGAGTAGAAAATAAAAGGATCGAATGGTTGCAAGAGATGGATGCGTGGGATGATAAGAAAGTTTCAATGGGCTGGACTGGGAAAGGGATGGAAATATATATCTTTTCCTCGTCCCCAAAGACAGCGAGGTTCGCTGCCTGTTCTACAGTCGTGAACAGAGGAGGCCGGCCACCGCTCTCCTTGCCGTCAGAAGAATTTGCTGGTCAACCACGTCAAGAAGCACACCAAGCCAGCTCATGGCAACTTTGGTAGCAGAGAATCAGGCAAGCGCCCGGCTCGTCACCGATACAAACCACGTCGTGATCCGGCCGCTATCGACAATCACCACATCTGTCACCTCAACGATGGGAGAAGACAAGTCGTGGTCGTCACCGGTTACAGTGATTCCCCTCCTGGCCAGGTCACTGCCCTTCTAGGCCAGCACAAAAGCGGTTCCCTACACCCAAGTTTGTCAGCCTGTGGGTGACCCTCAAGTGGCCAACTTGGTACGTGACACCCGCTTCCCTTGTTCACGTCCATAACCACCTTGGCAGCTATTCTGAATGTTGGCTGTCGGCATGCCTAGAGACCAGAGAAAAGATAACGTCCCAGGCCACCATCGTAACTTGAGTCATACAAAGAAACATCGTGAAACCTGACCATCTCATAGTTGAGAATTTCTCCTTCCCGCGCATCCGGGCCATGTTCCACGACCTCCTCCCCGCTTGGGCGGTTTGGTCCTGCTTGTGCTCATCGGAGATCTGCCAAGTCACTGAAAGAGGTTGCCCAACCAGCACAAGACGTCTGTCATGGACCCCTGCATGGCACCATGGTGAATCCTATGATAGCACACTCCCCTTCCACCTCACACCGTAGGACATTGTTCCGTGCCATGTTCGGCCATCACTCGGAGCCTC
The DNA here is from genome assembly GCA_033296885.1 of Triangularia verruculosa. Lineage (NCBI taxonomy): Eukaryota > Fungi > Ascomycota > Sordariomycetes > Sordariales > Podosporaceae > Triangularia > Triangularia verruculosa. The sequence continues at coordinate 99,050 of MU863893.1, forward strand.
TTGTCAAGAGGAGAGTAGGAACAATCCTGCACGACGTCAGACCGGCGGCGCGATACATCCAATGCTGGACATTTGGTGTGTCCGGACCTAGATCGGAGGACATGACAGGTTCAGTCCCTGAAAATGACAAATTATACACATACATTTTCCCCTTGACCACCTGTAATTGTACATACAAACCAACCCCAGTAACTTTTTTGCCACCCTGTCACATTACCATGATCCCTAGGTATGCGAACCGCCGTCCCAACGTAGTCGTGGCTCACATAATGCTGAATGCTTCCGCTGCTGCTCCTTGTCCAGCCATTCGTGTGTCCGACAAAGAGGCTCCCTCATAAACCCCGCACGAGCGTAGAAGAAGAAAAGAAAAGAGTGGTTGGGCTATTGTTACACGATTGAGTTTTTCCCCTACGCCGTCTTGGGCTCCGAAGCACTGCTTGTGTTGCTGGCCGAGGATGGGGCTGTTGTCTCTTCATCCTTGACAAACCAGTTGAACATGGATGATTTCATGCTCTTCATGGCCTCCTTCTGCATCTTCTCCTGGGCCTCTTGCTCCTCCTTCAGCCACTTCTCACCATTCTTGCGGATCTCCTCCTCCAGCGCCAAATAGTTGCGCATGCCCCTCTCACGCGCAATATCCTGCAGCATCTTGCCCTTGGCAAACGCCTCGGTGGGATTCTCCTCACCCTCAGTCACCATAAGGCTCATGTTGCTTGGCTTGAGACCAAGGTGGCTGCTCAGCCAGCCAATGCCACCGCCCGAGGCCTTGACCTTGCTGGCACCCGACCTGCGTTGATGTTCGGCGCGGGCGAGGGCCTCACGGCGGGCAAACTCGACCGGAATGCTCTTGCCTTCAAACGACTTGAGTACCTTGCGCACATCATCGTACTGCATCGTGTGGATAAACTCCAAAAAGGGGACGAGATCAACCAGGTCCTTGTCCTTGGGGTTGCCCTTCCACTTGGGCAGGATGATGGCGTTTTCGGGCTGGGCACGGACATGCTTGGCTTCCGTGTCGATGATGATCACCTTGGACAGGTCACGGTTGAGGTACGACAAATCCTGGAGACACGTGTGTAAGTCTAACGCATCCATGTTCGGTTGGGGGAGAGGGTTGACAGTCATACCTTGATGATCTCGCCATCCTTGTACTTTGTTGCTTCACGGAAGAGGGGCCACATAATGAAACGGTAGGGATCCAGCTTGCGCACCAGCGGCTCGCCGGTACCCCAGGGGACCGTGGTGAAGAGCACGATTTCGTAGTACTGCGACAGGTAGTGCAAAAAGTAGTCCACGCCTGGCCGCTTTGCCACACGCCATCCATGCTCGCGCGTCCATTCGCTGTGGATCAACATGTCCTCCAGGCTGATGCACAAGGTGTAGGGACGCTCAAACGAAGGGTCGGGATCAGGGAGCAGCTTTTCAAAGGACGGCTCCTGATAGTATGTGACAGTGTCCGTCATACGTGCCACGGCGCGCTTCCACCAGAGCCCCAGACTCCAGCCATTGCCAACGCTGGGGTTCTTGGCGAGTTCCTCTTCATCCCACTCCCGGCCCAGATACACGGTGCCTCCAACAGCACCCACGCCAGCAGAGGCAAGGGCGAAGTACGTCCACCACTTGCGCTTGCGCTCCGAGGACGAGACGTAGGCAGAAGCGGGAAGTTCACCCTTTGGCCTCTTCCTGCCACCACTGCCAACACTAGCACCATCACCGCCAGCGCCAGCAGCCTCGGCGTCCGGAGCAGTCTCCTCTCCGATGTTGGACTTGTCCGTAGCACCGGCCCTCTCGTATTCCAAAGTCGAAGGGATGCCCCGTGTCAGGTCTGGCAGCTTGGACAAGTCGGGTATCGGTTCCTCGGGCTCTTGTTCTTGGGGTGTGGCCGTCGACTTCGTCTCCGTCTCGGCGGCCGACGGTGGTGGTGGTGGTGATGGTGGGGCATCTGGTTGCTGCTGCTGTTGGGCAGCGGCCTTTTGTGATTGTGGTTGTTTTGGCGTGCTGAACCTCGACTTATTATCCTTAGCCATACCTCGAGCCCATACGGCAGGGGCAGGCAGTGTCCGGCGGGGAAGGGCAGACGATGCCGCAAAAGCCGCAGCTCTCGCACCCGCCACGGGGCGCGCAGCAGCTCGCGCCAGCATCATGACTTTTTGCTCGTCTGGTCTCTGGGTCCTGTACTGTTTCGGCTACGGTCGGCGATGTTGCATAAAAGAATATACAGAGGAAGCAGCTGAATGCGGAGATGAGTTGCAAGCCGGAATGGCACCCCAAAGCCAGCAGCAGAGTAGATCAGTCGATTCTCGAATCTAAGCTCTGGCCAAAAAATCTCAAAACCTTCCTACCAAGCACCTATTGCTCGCCGTTTCTGCACACAATCCCTGCCACTGCCCGCCATCTGCCACCTGCCAGCTCAATCGCATGTGCCCATTGGCTGTCGAGCTCGGCGGTGGGCTACTTGGCCGACCGCCGATAAGCCGATAAGCTCCAACGAATGTGGATCCAGTCTTTCGTCATGGTGAACGGCTGCCGGAGAGTCCCGCTCTGCATCATTGGCTCGTTGGCTCGCTGGCTCATTGGCCGGATCCACGACCGTTCACGTGCCCCACCTGGTCTTGCCCCGCATGCCATTGAGCCATGAGATTCGGCTTGTGCTGGCACCTCAATGGCGAAAGATGCCGTATTGCCTTCAGCTGTCGACAGCGTGTGCCTGAAGTTGAAATTGAACCATTTCATCCGTTTCCCCTCATCTGCTCTCCTGTCTATTAAAGCCGCGGTCTTCCTATCATTCCGGCCTTCTCGCCTTCTCTTCCGTCTCGCTCCAAATCTCCACCTCTGCGATTCCATGTTTCGCACCTTCATCCCAGCCAAACCGTCAATTCTGTTACATCTGCCTGCCATGGTCGCCGCGGATGCATTCTAGAGGGTGGTCCACGAGTCGACTTCTCCAGTGCTCACCATGGGACCACCCTCAGAGTTCTGCATTTGCGCCCGCTCCAGCACCCAGACCGTGCCTTTGCGATTATTACAAACCTGAATTTGACAGTAGGTTTCATCGGTACCCTCTGTAAATGTTGCCACTGCTAACTCGGCACTGCGCAGCCTTGCTTTGCTTTTGAAAGCACCAGACTGAACCTTGCGAAACTCTAACCAGCAACCGATACTCGTAACCCCGTACCCATACTCGCATATACCACCCATACATCAAGTCAGCATGGCTCGTCGACCGCCGGCAAAGGGCCCTCGCGCCCGCGCCATTGCCTCTTCTCTCGCCTCTTCCTCCTCCCGTCCTACACCGGTCCCTTCCAGCGATGCGACCCCAGCCAGCTCGGCCTATCCATCTACCTATGCCTCCGAGGCAGAACACGACTTGGATGATGATGTCCTGAAAAAGATGCATGGGTTGAGCATCTCCGGTGCAGCCAGCAATCCCGAGACGGCAGTCGTGGCCAAGAAGAAGGCCGGGACAAGGAAGCCGTTTCGGTTCCTGGACATGCCGCCCGAGCTCCGAATCGCAATCTATGGCTACTATTTTGCCGACGTCGATCGCGTGCTCGACCTTGATCCGGCCAATTACAAGCGCATTCACAAGAAACTGGGCCTGATGCGCACATGCAAGACCATTTATCACGAGGCAACCCACATGTTTTACAGCAGCCGCACTTTCAGGCTGTTCCCTACTCACCCAGGTCGCTACTTCAAAACGAAGAAGCCCCTTCTCGCTCGCCTCAAACCTCGTCAGCGTAACTGCCTGACGTCTTTGGAGCTCCGGCTCGGCCCCGGCTGGAGCAAGCCTCCTCGGGGGTGGGTGGTAAATCCGGCCCTCGGGCTTGACGATTGCGTCAACGTGCGCAAATTGACGGTCTTTGTCGAGTGCGATCCCAGTGATGGCATCTTTAACGGTTTCCGTCGTCATGATGGTTATTACGAAGGCTTCAGCACCAGCCTTCTCGGCAGCGTCCTGGATGAAATGCCTTTTCTTGACTGTATCACCTTTGACGCCTGGTCAAGCGTCAAGAAATCCGGTGCCATGATGCGTGCCCTGCTTGAACTTGCATACTCGCGGGGCCTGTCAGTCCGGTGGGGCCCTGAAAGGGGTTGGACCGACTTTGATGACAACGAGGTTGAGGTAGTGAGTGGTCCGAAAGGCCATGTGGCTAGCGATGCCCTTTTGAGCCAGGCTGCTCTAGGGCTTGGGGTTGCAGTGGTGGCTTGACGGTTTGCTTCCATTTCTTTGGGTTTGATAACGGTTGGGCAGCATGGGATTGGGTAACGGGTCACGGGCATGATTTTGAGCATATATGTTGTATTACGCATCTCATCACTTCACTCATTCAACGGTTCTTTTTCACCAATCTTGGCACTTGTTGTCCTTTGAAAGTATTCGTAGCTGACTGATCATCATACACGATCTCATGGAGAAATTGCGCTCCATTTCAGTGACGGCAACGCAAGAATACTGAGGTACCAATGAAGAGGTAATGATGTGTTGGTGAACTGCATGTGTCAAAACAAAGGCGTATTCAGCCGCTCGGCCTGCGCCGATATTGCCGTCGGCGGCGAGTTTAATCCACACATCCCAACCGCGAGTTGTTCGAGAGAGAGAGCCATGTGGTTGTACCGGTGCGCCCGAAGATAGCCGGGACTCCGCGGACTAGCTCAAGTATTTAAAAGACCCCGCTCATATTGTCATCACCACCGTCATCGTTATCGTCATCAATATCATCACCGGTCGTTGGCGATTTCACTTTTCCTGATTCTCGCCGCCGCTTGTTGCCCCAATCAATCAAATGACTGCTTCGAGAATCACAAACGCTCTCGTGGGCCACTACCCATGGACATCGCCCCCGTTGATCATCTCAGCCCCAATGCGCGTCATGTCAGGGCCTGCCCTTGCCCTTGCCGTTTCCGAGGCCGGAGGCCTTGGGTTCATCGGCCCGGGTATCAAGCCCGATTCCATCCTGACGGACCTGTCGGAAGCGGCCTCGCTGTTTTCTGAGCGTGGGTCTGCAGCCTTGAAGCCGTTAGTCGAAGACAAAGGGGTCCTTCCCATCGGCATCGGATTTCAACTATGGAATGGCGATCTCACTTCGGCCAAGAAGGCGGTGGAGAAGTTCACGCCCGCGGCCATCTGGCTTTTTGCTCCCAAGGACGGGCAAAGGGATATTGATGAGTGGACCGAGGGGCTCAGGGAGGTGACCAAAGGGAAGAGCCAGATCTGGTTGCAGATTGGCACGCTGACCGAGGCCGTGGAGGCTGCGGGGTCGACAAGAGGAAGGCCCGACGTGCTGGTGGTTCAGGGGCAGGAAGCCGGAGGGCATGGGAGGACGAGTGACGGCGCTAGTTTGGGGACACTTGTGCCTGAAATCAAGGATGTGCTGGAAGAAAAGGATGCAGGCGATATACCGCTTGTAGCGGCAGGAGGGATCGCGGATGGAAGGGGTGTTGCTGCAGCTCTGTGTCTCGGAGCATCGGGTGTCGCGATGGGTACGAGGTTTCTCTGCTCCAATGAGGCGAGAATCAAGAAAGGGTATCAGGATGCGGTGCTGGAAGCCGCAGACGGCGGGAAAAACACAGTCAGAACTCACTTGTACAACCATCTCAGAGGGACTTTTGGGTGGCCAGAAGAAAAATGGGCGCCAAGGACGATTATCAACAAGAGTTGGGAGGAACACACACAAGGCGTCGATTTTGAGCAGCTCAGGGAGAAACATGATCAAAGTGTCAAGGAGGATGGTGATAAAGCCTGGGGGAAACAGGGTGGCAGAACGGCAACATACGCTGGGACTGGCGTCGGCTTGGTCAGAAGTGTCGATCCAGCAGGCAAGATTGTCAAAGACGCGAGGGAGGAGACAACGAAGATTCTCAAGCGCCTCCAGAGTATGGTGTGAAACCCAGGCGTTGAAAGTAGTACCTCGGTGATATCGGGATGACCAGAGTACCTAGTTTCTGGGTGGTTGTGACATAGAAGTGGATACCATGATGAGGCTCAGGGGTTCAGGGGTAAGTTCTCAAAACAATAACATAAAATCAGTGTACAGCAATCTCAGTCGGTGCGTCTCAGTGCAAACAGGTGTCGACACATTCAGTCACCGCATATCAACCAAACAGCAGTCCTGACTTCATCGGCAGATCCGTGATCAGAAGGTGGCATTGCCACTCAATATATCGTCATCGAGATCCTCAAGATCTAGACAGCTCGAGATCATCTCGGCGATATATGTCGGCTTTCCTCTCCTGATGTCATGCAGAAGGTGTCACCGTAGCGATAGGGCTGCTGGGGGAGCCATCTACTGAGACTTGTTTCTCATGCCGTGCGACAGTAACATCAGAGAGACATCGTATGCGGTGGCGGTTAGGCGAGATACATTCCAAAAGAAGATGACTCGGCCTAGGTGCTGTCCCCCACATTACCATCGCCATTGTCCCAACTTCATGGGATAAGCCACGACGGATTTGGGCACCAAGACCTATCATCCCACCCCATATGCTAATCCAGATCTTCATGAGCGCTTGGGTTGGTTCCGGCCCGCAGTCAGCTGCAGAGAAGATGGAGGGTGAGGGACAAAGTGCAAAGGGCGGGCTATATGCATGCATGGTGCCGCCTTCTCCTGGTCATGTTCTACACAGTACCCAGGATAGGCAAGTGTCTCTTTTCATCCTCCGGCACGGACTGCTGAGGTCTAGATCTCCGTCCCGTTTCAGGAACTTTCACGTGACATCTTGCCATTGTCAAGGGCTAGTCAAGAGACTGATGAGAAACGTGTGAGGCGCGTCTGACAACGTGAAGCGTGGAAATGGCCTGGCCATCTGTCAGCTTAACCAAAAAACAAACAAACCATGCAAAATGGTACGTACTCAAAACAATCGCCCAGGTCACACCCCCATTCAAACTGAGATCTCCCAAGAAGCGGAGGAAGACATCAAGCTTTCAATCCGAGACCTAGTCTAGTCTGTCTAATACCTCTCAGCCCTCTCAGCCGTTTCTCTTGCCGCTATTCCCAAAGCAGTCTTGGTGGCATCTTGGCACCAAAACGTGGGTTTGCCAAGGGGCGATCGGGAAGAGCCATTGGCCTTATTTGAACTGCGCGCCTTACAAGGGTCCGAGGATGGGGGCCATTCTTTGAAGGTTGCATCGTACACACTAGCAATCTAGCTATCATAAGACAAGCGGCACATCCCGTTGATCGTGCCCAAGTTACCCACGACAGGCAGCAGTGATTGCGGGGGGGTCGAGGTTAGCGAGAAAAGTAGTGACACGATCTCGCTACTGCATGCAGCCCTTGCCTGCGCTAGTTTGCTCTGCCATAGACCAGTTTGGTTGAAGAACCGAGGGAGGCGGGCAGTCATCCGAGAGGTTGTGCCAGGGTCTCAGTCACTCCCCGGCTGATCCCACGCGTTGGTGATGGCATGGTCTATCTGCATTTTTCATACGCACCATTATTGACCGAGCTGAAGTCGGGGACAGCTCCGGTAGACAACTGTGTTCAAACAGACCCGACGGCTCGGTAGTCCCGAGGAAAGCACCCCAGTCAGAGTTTGGCACCAGGAACTAGTGAATCAAGGGTCCGGCGGGGGTGCGATATTGACTGGATGTTTCATAACAATCAGACCAGATGGTATCTAGCTACAATTTCATTACCCTAGGTACTAGAGACTACCATGGAAGGACAGAAAGGTAGCTCGCCTTTGTCCATGCCAATTCGCACGCCAGAGTGATTGAAAATGGGACAACGCGATGACAAAGACATTCTGGGCAAGCCACCGAGGGAAGATTTGGAATTTTTGACAGGAGTCGTGGCAATCAAACGTGGTTGTCGCTATGTCTGTAGAGAGGAAGTCAGCCATGTGTAGTTGCAGCCAAGCTCTCTTGGCGGAATCACGACAGGCCAAGACACCCAAGAGCAACCAAGACCTGAAGCCTGGATTGGCTGGCTTCGTGCTCCGAGCCCGGTCGAGCATCAAGCCTCAACAGCCACGGCTCAAGAGAGCCAATGTGGCAGCAACCCCCACTGGACCGAATTGGGGACCGTCATGACGCCATCCGCTGGGCGCAAGATACCTTGGCGGCGGACAGACAGCAACGTCCACGATAGAGGTGGACATCTACTCCATGTCGGAAAAGTCGTTGCAGACAATGCAGGCCAAGTGGCCGCTACCGCCGGCTTGGTCGGGACAGCAGGTGCAAAGAGCCAAGACTCGATGGCCGTCTGGGGTCTTTATGTTCGACCACCTATCACATCGCCTCCCCGCGCCGTCGCCCACAATGGCGGATTGCGTGCTCACCGCGGGGCATTTCACCATCAACGCCATCCACACCAGTAACGCCCACCAGCTCCCCGGCCCAGTCCACGGCAGGCCTGAGAGAAATCCTGCACGGCTGCTCCGCTCTCGTTGCCCTTGTCGTTCTGGGCTCTTGCGTCTGGACTGCGGGATGTACTCGGCCACATGGGGAGCTGATGCGAGGGGGTTGGCGAGCTGCGAAGAAATCCTTGAACAAAAGGGAATCAGCTTTACTTGGCGGCATTGGTCGACCTGGTTATAAGGCCAGCTCCCTTCGGCACTTCTTTGGCCTCACAATCTAATTAGAAACCAGTGATTGTGTCTTCTGTGTGTGTGGGTATTCCGACTACCGATATCATTCCTTTCTACTCAGTGTCCCTTGCTTTCTCCCTCGCAACACCCACACGGCCGGGCCCATAGACCATCATGGGTTTCGAAGAGAAGGCCACCGTCGATCCGGGCCAGTACCCCCCTCCCGCCGAGGATGAGAGCGGGTTGGTCCTCAGCATCGACTGGAGCAAGGAAGAGGAAGCGCGGGCAAAGCGAAAGTAGGTGTTTGCACTACTGCATAATCTGTGCCCCACCAACCACGGAAGGAAACTCGGCCGCTAACACGCGTATCTACAAGGCTCGATCTGATTATTATGCCCTTGCTCACCTTGGGCTTCTTTTGCTTGCAACTCGACCGTGGCAACATCTCCAACGCCATCACCGACAGCTTCTTTGAGGATGTCGGCGTCACCCAAAATGAATTCAACGTCGGCCAGCAGATGCTGTCCCTCGGTATCGTCCTCTTCGAAATCCCCTCCAACATGATTCTCTACCGCGTCGGCCCCGGCAAGTGGCTCACCCTCCAGCTCTTCCTCTTCGGCACCGTCTCCACCTTCCAGGCCTTCCAGAACAGCTATGGCTCCTTCATTGCCACCCGTCTGCTGCTTGGTATCACGGAATCCGGTTTCATTCCCGGTGGTCTTTGGACTTTGTCTACCTGGTACACGCGCGCCGAGACGGCCAAACGCGTCATGTTTTTCTACTTTGGCAACCAGTTCGGCCAGGCTTCCTCCAAGCTGTTGGCCTATGGTATTCTGCACATGGGCGGTGTCGGTGGAAAGGCTGGTTGGTTTTGGCTGTTTGTGCTCATGGGTAGTTTCACTATCATTTCGGGCTTTGTCCTCGGTTTCTGTCTCCCGGATTCGTTCCGCAACCCTTGCCCGGCCTTTCTTCCCGGTATCAGCTTTTTCACCAAGAGGGAGCTCCACATCCTCCAGACCCGTGTCCTCCTCGACGAACCGGCCAAGGGCAGGAAGAAGAAGTCCATCAAGCTCGATGCCTTTAAGAGGGCCTTTTCCAACTGGCGCCTCTGGTCTCACGTCATCATCACCCTCTGCAACAATGGGCCCCAGCGTGCTTTTGATACCTACTCTCCCACCATCATCTCTGGTTTTGGTTACAAGAAGCTCCAAGCCAACGCTATGGCCTCGGTCGGCCTCTTCCTCCAGATTCCCACCTCGTGGGCCTTTTCCTGGGTCTCTGATCACTTGTATGTTTTTATTTTATTTTTCTCTTGTCTATCATTTTTGAATCTTTTTCTAACCTGCCCACAGTGATGTCCGTGGTGAGACCGTCATCGCTGGCCTTTCCTGCCACTTGTTCGGCTACGTTCTGAACCGTATCTTCACCGACCACCCCAACCTCCAGGGAGCCCGCTACTTTGGTGTTGTCTGGACTCAGACCTTTGGCACCTTCAGCCACCCGCTCAACATCGCTTGGATGTCGCTCACCTGCGAAGACTCGGAAGTCCGTGCTCTCGCCATGGCCATGGTCATCATGGGCGCCAACACTGCCGGCATCTACGGTGCGCAAATCTTCCGCTCCGAGGACTCTCCCTACTACCGTCGCGGCTTCACCGTGGCCTGCGTCGTTCTCGCCGTCGGTCTTCTCGTTGCCGTCGCCCGCTTTATCGACGACAAGATTCACAAGAGGAAGCACAACACCGTTCTGCTCGCGCATGGTGGCGGCGAGACGAGCGATGATGGCTCCAACGGCGAGAAGGGCATCACGGCTCTGGAGCGGGCTGCCGGCGTTACTGTCTCGGTGGATGCCGATGTCAAAAGGGCATTGAACCATTAGAGTTGTTTGCTGCGTAATGTTATATACCCAGGTGGAAGGATGTTTTGGCGTTGTTTTGCTTAGCTTGTGGATAGACTTGGGGAATCCCCAGAGGGCACCACGAAGGATATTGATATAATTCACATGTTTTTGGATACTGCATCGGTCCAGCTTGCCAGTTGTGAATTTCTGCATCAATTCCGAGGTAGATCCACCAAGAGATGACGTTTGCTCCCCTCAAACGGCCCGATGTTGGCTTCCCTGCCGAGAGCGCCACCCGCATAGCGAAAGCAGCAGTGTGAGATGAAAGAAACTAGATTTGTGCTACTGGCTAGATGAGTAGACTGTGAGATGAACATAAGATAAGGTATTATACATTGACAGCTAATTGGGTATAGCATGAATGGCAGACATGATAATCCGTACACACACTTTTCCCGCTTCTTCATTTTCCCTCAGCAAACAGAGCATCAGGGCCCCTGGCTCCTCCCTACGCTGCGTCAATCGTAGTTGCTCCCCAAATCGTGAGACATTATACAAAAGCATCCGCCGTGACAGATCATAATGTGGTACAGACTGGTGCCAGCATCTCCTCGTGGCCAAACCCAAATGGCAAAACTATGATAGTGGAAACCGTATGCCACAAAACAAACCTACACCTGCTGAGTATTTGCGGCATCGCCCTTGAAGAATCTCCACAGGCTCGATGTTGAGCTCTTCTTTGACTTGAGCGTCCCGTCCGTGTCGGAGGTGTTGTTGGAGGCGGTTCCCGATGCCGATGATGACTCCGAGTTTCGGCGCTCACGGACATACTTTGGCCAGGTGTTGGTCAGAACCAACTCCTTGATGCTCTTCTCCGCCGCATCAAAGACCGACGCGTTGAAGAGCTCGGGAATGTCGCCTTGATAGACCTCCTGGAACGTGTTGGTGATGCTGTTGCTGGACAGGGACAAGTCGATCCCCTCTTCCTCTCGCTTGCCGTCAGGGCTCGGCACAATCGCGATGCTGGGGACAGAGGGCATCTTGTCCGTTTCGACGTGGACAGAGACCATGATGCCCGATTCTGATCCCCTGGATTCTGGCATCCGCCAGTCACGCACACCAGCAGACATGAAGGGGGTAACGGGGTCGACATTGGCGCGGCTGTCACCGAGCAGGTCGCGAATGGCACGGTCAAACAGACCACCCAGCTGCCGGGACTGCTCAAAGGCCAAGTTGAGCGGGAACTCGGCATCCTGTGGCGAAACAAATTCATAGTAAATCTTGAGAGCCTTGGTGTAGGCTTGTCGGACGACGTCGTCTGGGGCCTCGAAGCGGTTGGTTGTGAAAGCAGGATGCAACGACGCCTTCCACTCTGAAACAGCCGTCAAGAAAGCAATGTTTTCTCCCGAAAAGTCGCGGCGGGCAGAGAATTGCCGGAGAGGCTCGGGGTTTTTGGAAAGAACGTGGACCAAGGCGTCCATGGTCAGGATGCGATCGTCAGGAATCGAGTTGATGGCCAGATCACCGTTGCCGCTCTCCATCATGGACGACTGCTTCCAGGGGTCACCAAAGTTGAGAGATGACTCACGGCCCACCTTGGTAGACGTTGGAGAGAGAGGCGTGCCGGGGATGGTAGACTCGCCAGTGGACACGCTCTTGTCAGACCCAAACTTGCCCTTGGTCTCCCACTTTTTGATGATGCTCCAAGTCTCCCTGGCCATGGCCTCGTCTTTGTGAACCTGGTAGCATGGGACGAAGACGGTAAAAATCTCCATGATGAAGATGGACACCGCGATCCTTCAAAACACAGTTGTTAGCGATATCCTTTGAAAATGCAGGGGACTGGACTGGGCATACCATTGAGGCGGAATAAAGTACATGTTGACGGCAGCCATCTCCGGCACATAGAGGGCAACAAGCCACATGGGTGCGGCGTGAAGTCTAGCATGCTGTTAGCAGTGGTTTGAAAATGGATTTCAGAAACAACATACCCGGCAAGGCAGCAAGCAATGGTCTGCAATTGCCAGCCATGGGTATCGCGAATCTTGCGAGACCTCCAGAGAATGATGGGGGCAAACACCCAGGCCCACAAAAACTGCCAAAACAGAGACGGCCACCACTCCCAGCCACGACCTTGCTTCATGGCAATCTCGCCAGGTGTCGACCCGTAAACCTCGGTGCCGGGAATGCCAAACTCGGAGTGGAACTTGCGGGAGATGAGGAAGATCACCATGACGACGAAGAACTATTTTCAAGTCAGTTACCGTCACAAGGGCTCAAAGCGATTATATCTACCTGGATGAGCATGCCCACAATGACCAACGTTGCCATCCTTTTTTGATAGTCCATGGCCTTGAGCTTTTGCCACCGTGACAGCTTCTTTGGCTCCATCTTCTTCTCGTCAAATCGACTGCTCATCTGGCTGGGTGGCCTCGCGAATCGGCTCTGAGCTTTGGCAACGTGGAGAAACTGGCTGTTTCCGGCCTGGAAGAGAGCGATGCCAAAGGGATACCAGATGCTCATGATCCAGAACTGTGCCATCTCTGGCGCAAGAGGTCCGATGGCATATCCGATTTGCACCGTGATCCAGTAGAGGTGAAGGAGAATAAGTCCGGCAAACGTCAGGGGCAGGCCGCGGATTCGAACGCTTGGCGATTTGCGTTTGGTGTAGAGGTACCACATGCCGCAGGCAAGAAGAGAAGTCCAGACAGCACCAAAACAAATCCACCAGATGCCAACGGCATTGAGGCGGACCTCGGGCTTCGTGTCCGGCGTGGTGCCAAACTCGGAGCCCAGCATGGTTGGTTCGTTTGATTCCCTGGGGAGAAGCATGATGACGAGAAGGCCTTCGAGGGCGGCGAAACGAGTATGATGGGGCCTTTTGAAGCTAAAGCAAAGATGACCAGCGTGAGTTGGATCACACGTTGCTGGACGTGCTCAGTTGGTCCCCGTTGGATTGGCGCTGCGAGAGAAACATTCACCTGAGACCTCCCGACTGAGACGGGGAAGGACTGGGAGAAGCGGGCGGTGGTTTCTATATCACCCTTCCAAAGAAGAGCGAGGCCGCGACAATCTCGGCGATCGAGAACGTGACTGTGGCATCGAGCATCTCGCACATAACTAATGCCAAGGTTGCATGTCGATCCTTTTGCGCCATGCTACGGTTCCCATCCCCAGCAGCCCTGGACCCGCTGCCGGCGATGAATTTTTTTTAACCTGGATCCTGCGCATGGGCCGTGATGAGGGTAAGGGGTCGCAGGAGATGACGCCTCGTGGCCAATGGCGGCTCCTGTCTCCCACACCATGACCTCCGAGGAACTGCCACCGACATGCGTGTTTCTCCCGTGTGAGTGAGGGGGGGAGGGCCGAAAGTCTGGGGGCGGGGACGTTGCCGCAGATCACCAGATGCTCTCCCCTGCATCATGCTTTCAACAGACGCAAGACGAGCTGCCATGCAAGGGCTTCTGCCTGTGTGAGCTTCTCAGATTGTTGCAGTTTCTGACATGGAAACACTGACCATGAGCGGTTCATCCTAATGAGTGGTCGACCTCGACCAAAGCTAGCATGGGATCATGCCTGCTCTCAAGACAATCTACCGTTACAACGGCCTTGCAAGTCTCTCGGAATCCGGATTTGTTTCTGGGAGGGAGCTGCCGTCGAGCGGACAAGAGACGAGGAGCGAATAAGCTTCTTTCCTTGCCTGCCGCGCTAGAGCTCGGCCAGATGCAGCCCGCGTCGATCTCCATATCGTGATTGTTGGGTCCCGGATGTCACTGACCGGGGGGAGGGTGGCATCCAATGGATTTGCGCGGGACGTCACAGTATCGGGCATCTGTCAGTGTCAATGTCACCCTGTGAGAAAAAGGGCTGTCGGATGCAGTCACACTTCCGCCTGTCGGGAGGCCGGTTTGCCCTACACCTAAAAAGCCCACTTCAGCCCGGTTCAGCCATCAAACACCTGGTCAATGTTGACTTTTCAGGCTTTGTGCTTCAGTTTATGCATGCAAGATCGATGCTTTTTCCCAGCCGGAACATGCTCTCATGGGTTGGAGAGATGTGCAAGGTAAAACGAAACACCAATCCGGCAAGTTCCTCCCCTCCCCCCCACACCTGCCATGCACTCACCTGAGGCTCTGACCAATGATCGCCGGCCGGGGGACATCGGCGAGCTCGGTCATTTCTTTTGTTCCCTCTTCCTCGTCCTTTGGGCATGGGCAATAGCGACCCAAAAATGGAGAATTGGCAACAATTCCGATCATCTCTGCTCCTCTTGCCCAGCAATGGACCCGGCACTTTCAGCTCCTGGCTGGCTCGGTGGAATTACCAATGACGTCTAGATGACTGATCGAGATCTCGTACAGATTTTGTTGCTGCTCTGCCCCTCTCGATTGGCGTTCCCTAACCTTTGCTTTCTTTTTTGTCTGGGGCAACAACAGGCGATTGCTCTTTTCGGATCCGGCCTGGCGTGACGTACAGGTCTCGGAAGCGAGGCCTGGTATATGCATGTCTGGTCGCCGCAGTCTGTGATAAGTGACAGGTCAATTTCATATCAACGCCTTGGGAGCCGCTCGGTTCACCGTCCAAGGTGAAAAGCAACGCCCCTACCAAAACCGGGCCTATTCTTCGGTCAATTGAATACCGAAGCAGAACGGATGCAGGGGGCAGATATCCGCATCAACAATGGCGGCATTGTGCCGCGTATGGGAGAGAGTCAAACACGATGCAAATTCTCAATATTTCCTCTTGTTATCATCGAAACCGAGTGAAAACGCAGGACGAACGGTTGGTCATTGCTCAGGATGCGATGACCAGTAGTTCCTGACTCCGAGGCGCCGAGGTTCAGGAGGTGCTGGGTAAGAGTCCGAAGCAACTCGGACGGGATCTTCATATTCGTAATTGTAGCAATTTCCCCCAGGCAGCACGCTGAAAACATTTACCACGTGCGCCTATTCTTTCCGGATGAGAACTCGTGAGAACGCTGCTGATAAGGTCTGTGTGCTCGTCATCAGGGTTACTCCGCCGAAACACGGGTGGGAAACTGCGTGTGCTATCACCTTTCGCTTGTTCCAAAATGATTCTATTAAGTCGGGCTACGTGGGAGGCATATGGGAGCCCACGTGAGTGAGCAAGGTCTCCTCCTCCCTTGTCCCCTTGGTGTCCATTCTTCGCGCTTACATGACAAACAACAGGTTGGTATCTATGTGTTCATGTTAGCATAGGATTTTTAGCAGGCAGGAACGAAACGGCTTACCCAAAGGGTGACTGCACGAGAGCTGGGGCTTTTGTGAGTACTCGCGCTCCAAAATGTCACGGATATTGTTCAAAAGCTCAACATAGCTCTGCTTCGGGTTGGCCTTGAGGGCGGAGATGAAGGCATGGGACATGGCGCCCGTAGCTTGAGAGTTGATGGTGGCATCGGCCGAGGTCTGGTTGTCCTTGCTGCCACTCCACATGATGACGTCGGCAGGAGAGGTCTTGGTCCGCTTGGTGTGCTCATAGGCGTCGTTGCCCTTGAACGCGCTCTTGGCGAGGCTGAACATGCTGCTGGCCACAGACGCCATATCGCCACGGGCGTACGCACCCACGGCTGACAACAAGCCCGCGCCAGCTTCCTTGGCCAGGTTGGGCTCCTTGAGAAGACCCTTGGTGTTGTAGACATATGGAAGATCCAGCACCGAGCCCGAATGGCACGAGTCGAAGATGGCTGTCAACCGTACGCCTTCCACCAGTGGCTTTACGACATGGAAATGGATCTCGTCGTCCACAATGTGGCCATTTTGCTTGAAATCCACAGGGTAAATGACTTCGTCGTGGCCGTCCTCTTCGTCACCATCGGTATCCTCAGTCTGACCGCCGTGACCTGTCATTGCATGTCTTGTCAGCTACCTTACTCCTGCTTCTTGTGTGTCATGACACAAGGGCGTGACCTACCGGAAAAGTGGAGGAAGAGCGCATCATTGGGCTGCGCATTCGCCACCAACCAACCCATAGCATTGATGATGTTTTGCTTGGTCGGCATCATTACTGGGTTCGTCTGGTCGTCCGTCAAGATGACCATGTCCTCCCGCTTGTACCCATGGCTCTCGATCAGGTATTGGGAGAGGTTCTTGGTGTCGTTGATGCAGCCGCGCAGCTCGCCTTGCTGACCAAAGTAGTTGATACCAATCAACAGAGCACGCCTCTTCCCCGTGCAATTGGAGTACTGGAACGTGTAGCCGGCGGGAGCACCGTTACCGAACTCTTGATGGCCCGAAGGAGGGGGCGGCCCCGCCCGCGTCGAATGTCCGCCTTGTCCACCATATCCGCCCGTCGGGTAGCCATAAGAATCAAGATGCGGCGGGGGAGGATGCTGGGGAGGCTGGTAGTACTGCTGCTGCTGGGGTGGTTGATACCCGCCGTGGTGCTGCTGCTGCTGCTGCTGATAACCTCCTTGCTGGTATCCGCCGTGTTGAGGAGGAGGCTGTCCGTAGCCTTGCTGGTAGTGTTGAGGCGGCGGTTGGCCGTAACCCTGCTGTGGAGGGGGATAATGTCCGTAACCCTGGGGAGGAGGACTTTGTTGATACCCGCCATCGCCGCCGCTGGGGCCGTAGCCTTGGCCAGGGTAACCTCCGTACGACATGTTTACTTTGCAACGAGAGTTGGACGAGGGACGAGAATCGGAGGAGGTAGACTGGGAAGAATAAAAAAAAGTGATATCAAAGGAAAAGCTGGAGAGAAATTCCTGGGAGTTTGCTTCTTGAATAATGGCGGTGGGTCAGCTCAGCCCAGGTGTGGCAGCGCAGTTGCGGGTTGCCTCGCTGCCCGCCCAGTGCAATGAGGGGCCATGGATCCCCCCCCTTCCAGGCGGGAACACGGCGGGAGGACGGCTACTCGGATGGCGGGGCACTCGTCGCAGAATCATATCGAGCTCCTGCCCAGCTCCGGACCCCGCCCCATGGGCCACGCAATGGAGCCAAACCAGCTGCCCCTGGCGAATGGACTCGCGCCTAGCCTCACAAGGCGCTGCATCGATTGGGCTACCAGGCGCCAAGCCTGCGTCGCGCTGGTGACTCTGGCTTCGTCTGCTCTCTTCTTCATCGTCAAACACGCGGAGACAAACATCCATTCACCCCTTGGCTGCATGATGACCAGCCTTCAGCTCTGTGTTTGGCCGCAACCTGGCCTTTGCACGCGCGCATGGGGACAAGCACCCTGATGCCACAAAGAAGTGGGGATGGGGGGGAATGAGGGGTCCGCATGCCAACACTCATCGAGGGGCATATCGGAGGCAGCCCGGGGGGTTTGATGAGCCCGTCGCGTCCCGGCCATTGTACGTACCTAGCCCTGTCTCCTCGTCGTGGGGAGAAAGATAGAGTGGTTACTGCTGCCGTCTTTGACTCTTTTTTTCTCTCTCCGGAGTTTCACGGCGGACCAGTCCATCAAGCCATCAGCATCATGTCCTTCTTCAAGAAGCTCGCAAAGGACTTCGAACAAGATTTTAAAAATCTTGGATTGGGGTCTGACAAGAAGGAGCAGAAGCCTCCCACTCCCAGTGGCGGTGAGTTTTGGACCAAGTCGAATGAGATGCTCGATCTGCCTTGCTGATATACAAGCAGGAAACTATCCTCCTCCTCCTCAAAACCAAGGATACGGCAGCCCCTCCCCTTATCAGCAGCAACAGCAGCATCATGGCTACTCAACCCCTCCTCCTCCTCAGCACGAACAGCAGACCCGGGATTATGCCCCTCCCCCGAATGTAGGCCCACGCCCGCCGCCGCCTTACCAACCCCCCTCGGACAAGCCGCCTTTGCCCTCTGGTTGGGTCCCTCGCTGGGATGACCGTTACCAGCGCTGGTACTGTATGGAGTTTCTCACCCCGCTACATCACGCCTAGTTTCTAGTGACTAACGCGGGCAACAGATGCCGAGGAGTCTACGGGCCGAACCCAATGGGAGGCACCGGGCCATGACGTCTCTGCCGGCACCCGTTCTCACGGTTCCGGTGGTGGATACAGCGGCCATTCTGGGTACGCCCCCCCTGCCGGATATGGCGGGGGTGGCTATCAGCCTCAGGGAGGATACGGCGCACCCCAGTACAGTCAAGGGGAGCACAAGGAGAAGAAGAGCAGCAACAAGATGGCCATCGCCGGTGGTGTCGCTGCCGGAGCCGTTGGTGGTGTTTTGCTGGCCAATGCCCTTCGTCAGTACCCCTTTTCTTTCCATATCGCAAGCAAAAGCTCTCTACTGACACTGTGGTAGATGACTCTGACTCCGACTCTGATCATGGCGGCCACTCTGGTGGGTATGCTCCCGCCGCCGCTGCCGCCGCCGCCGCACCTGTTCCCACATATGTGACGAACAACTACTATTATGGCGACGAAAGCCCTGCCCCGCCCCCTGCTCCTTACGGTGAGCCTGCTGGGTATGGTGATGTTCCTCCGGGACACATCCCGACCCACAACGCATACGGCGAGGAGATCGATAGCAGTGATCGCGAGTCGCTCAAGGAAGCACGGGAGCGCTATGAGGAGGCGCTCGAAGACGCCGCGTCCAGCAGTGCCAGCAGTAGTGACCTTGAGGAACTCGAGGAAGCGAGACAAGAGTACCAGGAAGAGTACGAGGAGGCCTATTACGACGAGGATTAGATGTTTCGTCACGGTATCTTATAGTTGCCCGAAGCAAGCGTTGAATAAGAGGAGTTGCGTCAATGAACATGCCGCAGCGCATTTTGAATGATCCATAAACCTGTATTGATAAGACGTAGGGCATACCCTGCAACCCCCCTGAGCCATGTACCCGGATAAATGAAGACAAAGCCGGTGTTGGATGTTCAGAGTGCATGTGTGGGTAATCAGAGCTTGGCGTGCCACTGGATAAGTGTCGCAGGCAAGACGGCGTGAGGCTCACCGATGGCAATATGTGCCATATCTGGGAATATAAACCGGATCGGCTCGCCCGGAACGAAACAACAGGCGGTCGGCACCCTGGATGTCACGTATTGCTTACCTATCCACAGCATCGACAACACTTGTTTCCGAATCCTGCTGTCAACGTGCAACAATTCTGGTGTATTATACCGATAATTTCACGAGCTTTTGGTGGCGCTCTACAACAAGAGCTGAGGCACTACACAAGTCAGACACGGAAAGATACCAAATCATGGGAGTCCACGTTCATGAGCACTGCCTCAAGATGGCTCGCCGCGATGATGGGACGCCGTGGTGGTCAGCGTTTCCAGAGCCCGCTTCATCACCGGCCAAGATAGCCGCTTCTGAAGTCGCGCAGCTTCTCCAGGGCCGGGATTTGCGCAAGCCCCATGGATTTCTCTTGGTTGACACTCGGCGAACAGACTGCATTGGGGGAACCATCCAAGGGTCCCTTAACCTTCCGGCTCATAGCTTCTACTTGATGAGAGCCATGCTCCATGACTTGTGTAAACAGGCGGGCATCCAAAGGATCATTTTCTATTGCGGTGAGTTTTGTTCTGCGCTTCCTTCTCAAGCTCTGAGCTTCTGACATGACTGACTGTTGTGCTCAGGGTCCTCCAACGGCCGAGGCCCAAGATGCGCCGCTTGGATGCAGGACTACATCAATTCTCTTTCTGACGGCCATGGTTCCGACTATGAATCTGACTCGGGATGCGCGCCGGAAATGGCAACGCAGGTGATGACGGGTGGCATTCGGGGCTGGGTGAAGGCGTATGGTGGAGGGATGATGGAAGGATACGACGAAAAGACTTGGCAGGACCCGAAGCCTGACGAGGAGACTCGTTAGAGGAGCATGACATACCGGTCAAGGGGTATCTCGTTTTCTTTTGGCCCTTCCATTATCAACCAACCTGACGGGCCATCACCCAAGCCGTCCATGCTTCCCGTTCTCTAGTTTTCTTTCTCAAAAGGAAGTAACGCCGGACCCCGTTGCCCAAAATACAATAGCCTATTCCCACAGTTGTCCCATATCAAACATGATGCGATACCGAAGTGATTTCTGCCCGACGTCGCCCAGATTTATATTCGCAAAAAGGATCGAATGTAATCGTGTTTAGCCGCGGTGACCTCCCCTATCATCACCCCCAATTCTCTCGAGGGCTTCGAGCATGACGACCGAGTTGCCGCGGATGACCTGAAGAAAAGTAAAAAGACCAGTTAGCCAGACAAACGCTAGGGACCCGAAAACAGCAGAGTAAAGACGTACCACCATGCCGAGCTTGACCTTTTCGCCGCCATCTTTCTCCTCCACCGCGTCATCCATCACGATATTTAAAAAGACCTGTTTTCGGGCTTGTCAGAACGCCGGTGCAGGATCGATGAAAAGAGATGTAGCATACATCGTACCCGCGCAGGACACCGATGACCTTGCGGCTGCCGTTGAGTTGGACAAAGAGGCGCTTGTCAAGATACTGTTGTAGAAATGTTAGCGTATACTCATCAGGAAAACAGATAATAATCAGACCGCATGCCTTCTTCAGTTCTGGTTGCGCGGGTGCCATCTTGAATGTCGGGGGGTGTGGTGTTGTTCTTTGCGCGGCGAGCTATTCTGCGATTGGCGATTTGATGGGCAACTTCAATGCTGCTGCTTCACGCTTGCAAGTGGCTCCGACTCTGGGCTGTGGCTCAGGCGCGTGGTGCACGTCTCACAGCCAGAAATCTTCCCCAAGGAGTGATGTCACGTGTAGCGCCGATAAGATAAGATCCCCGTGACAGATAGATGAGCATTGCGGCATCTTCCTCAGCACAGCAGCATACCTTGCGTTCTGAGCACCGAGCTCACCACATGCCACCCAATCAGACTCTCCATCAATAGTATGTCTGTTTCCTATTTCCCTGTATTGCAGACAAAACTGGCCCAAAAATGCCGGGTTCTCAGAAGGGTTCCCGTGTAAGTGTTAGCATCCCAGCTGCCTGATTGGTTCTAGCTATTCAAGGCCAAGAGGGGACCCACTCTTCGACTGTGTCAATCGCGGGTCTGCGCCAGCCAAAATCACCCTGGAACAACTCGCATCACCACTTCAGTCACTCGAAGACACGGCAAAATGAGCACTTTCGGGTCCAAGCGCAAGGCGCGCATTATTCAGACATTTGACGACGATGCTAACGACATAAACGCACCTCCGTCCAACGGGACAGAGGACCAGAAATCATCTGGTAAGTATTGCGATATTCTGTCAAACAACCAAAACCCTCTTTTGCTGATGACCAAAAGAAGAGCAAGCAAGCTGATGCGCTGCCGCCAGAACAGACCGCCCCTGCGCGCATCAAATTCCGATCCAAATCAGCCAAGTCATCGGCTTTACGAAAGAGTCTGAATGTAGCCGATGAGGACGGCAACAACGGCCACGCCACACCAGCTGCAACAACCACCGGAGAGGACGAGGACGGAGATTCCAATGCGCCGGTAGTGGTGCGTCCAGCGTTAGGCCGCGCTGGATCCACAAAACAAAAGAAGCGGCCAGCTACATCATCACGACTGTCATTTGGAGGTGCTGTGGAACAAGGAACAGAAGAAACGTCAGGAGCCGAAAAGCCATTCACACCCAAAAAGACATTGGGGCAGCGCGCACTCGAAAACAATGCACTTCGGAGATCTGCTTCTCTGCAGAACCTCTCGGGCACTCTGCCCATGAGGTTTGGCGGAGGCGACGAAGACCGGCCAAAATACAGCAAAGCATACCTTGAAGAGCTGCAGTCGTCCACCCCAGCCACACCACAGAACGTCCAGGTCGTCGACGATGGCGATGCGATGGACCTCGACCCCTCGGAACTTGACGGCGCCTTGGTTGTCCAGTCTACCTCCTCCGCAGACCTTGTGCCCCATGGTCCAACAGCAGCCGCACATGTCCTCAGCGCAGCCGAAATCCGCGAGCGCAAAGACCGGCGAGCCCGCCTGGCCCGAGAAGGCGTTGCGGCATCATCGTCTGATTTCATTTCTCTGGACTCCGGTTCCGACTCGGAATTCCCCCAGCAATCCTCCTCGCGCGTCATCCTCCCATCCCAAAAGAAAAAGAAGTCCGACACCCGGTTGATAGCCGAAGACGAAGATCTCGGCGAAGGATACGACGAATACGTACTCGATAACCCTCTTGCTCTGGGGAGAAAGGCAGAGCGCGACGCGGCAAGGCGGCACCGGGCCGAAATCGCAGAGTTGATCAATGCGGCCGAGTCTGACGCCGAGTCAGATGACAGCGAGGCCGAGAGGCGGGCCGCCTACGAAGCCGCACAGCGGAGGGCCGGAATGGACGGTCTTCAGAAACCAGAAGAGGACGAGGAAAACATTGCTGGGGACGCGGTGCCGAGGATGAAACCTTTGCCCAAGCTCACCGAGGTCCTCAACAGGATGAACGAGATTGTGCAGGGGCTGGAGGTCGAGTTTAAACGGAAGCAGGTCGTTGTCCAAAGTCTAGAAAAGGAGCGAGGGGAGATCGAGAAGCGGGAAAGGGAGGTGCAGGAAATCTTGAACCAGGCGGGCGCAAAGTACCAAGCGGTGGTGGCTGGTGCTGCCAACGGCGGTGCCGGTGGTGGCGTATCTCCTATAGTGGCCGGCGATGTTGCTAAGCTGGTGCAAGAGAGCATCAACGGGAGCGTGACAGGGCAGTCCCCGTTGCGGCCTTTGCCCCCTAGCTTTGCTGGAGACTTACCGATGGAACGAGGGCTTGAGAGCTTCGGGACACCTACCAGGAAGCAGCAGGATGACGATGAAATGATGGACTAACACGACACTGGAGCACCACAGTAAAAGAGCTCTGGCCAAAAAGACTGTTAATCAAATAAAAGACACCATTGTTGTCCTCTCCCAAAACAAAACGAAAACAAGTCCTAGGTACATACCAATGCCAACGCCATGTAGACAGCTTCTAATAAGACAAAAGACAGTATGATACAGCTGAGCCCTCTTCGCCAACACCACCGCCAGTTCCAACAAAACAGTCTCTCGTTCTCGCATCATATACCCCATAAACCCTGTGAATGACCACGCCCAACCGTGCGTATGCAGCAAAACCCAGTTCCGATTCCAATGAAATATACAGCTTGACACCTTTCAAAAGCCACCCAACATTCTCTCATCACGAAAATAATTCAACCGTCTTACGGCTATTACTTGGTCGCCCCTCTGCTGACACCAGCACCAATGACACCCGGCAGCTGCTCCTGGCCGACACTGAATAGCAGGCCGATGGCAAACGTAATAGCGCCGACGATGGTGATGGTAAAGCCCGTGATCAACCAAAACGGAACGCTAACGTCCTTCTTCTGGCAAGTGTTGCCGCCCCAGTGAACTGTCTTCTTGCCCCGTGTGCCAGGCTCGTCACCGCGGTGAACAATCGTGGCCATGCACTTGCACGTAAAGCAAACTCTGGCGTCGGAGGCCGTAGCGTTGCCGGTTCCAAACTTATTGACACAGGTTCCGTGGCCAGAGCAGTCATTGGTAGCCTCCTTGCAGGCATCCAAAGACAAAAAGCAGGCAGGGATGGCCTTCTTTTGAATCTTGACCTTGGTCGAACGAGTGGCAGTGGAAGGTGCCGGCCAAACAACGGTGCTGTCGGTGATAACCCTTTCTCCAAACTCACGGCGACGGTTGCTAACAGGGGTGCCAGCCATGGCGGACCACGAGTTGACCTTGGAGGTGCGGGTGGACTCGGGAAGGACAAGGAGAGTTAGCTCGAGGTCATTAGTTGCCACCAACTTGTTGATTTGAGGGAGGGAAGCGAGAAGCGCAGAGTGGGTGGAAGAAGACTAGGGATATCGGTTAGTTACATCAGACACCAGTCAATACCAAACCGACGTTTACGGTACCTTTTGCACGTCATATTTCACAACCGATGAAGGACCAGTCCAGCATTCTTCGTTGAATGGGTTGATGGCATGGGCGAGCTCGCATGGCTGAGAGGAGGCGGCCCCTAACTGGTGGAAGAGCGTCATGAGGTGCTTGTTGGCGGCAGATGAGGGAGCGTCGGAGACGTGGAAGGCAGCATGGTGACCCGAATTTGTAAGGGCCTCCTTGAGCTCGCGGCTCTGCTGGGGTGTCACGCCTTCGAGGACGACGACTAGTTGTGGGGCATTGGTCTTGTCGGATTGTGTGAAGAGGGGCTCCGGGCCGGTGCCGAATCTCGCGATGTAGCTGACGGCGGTCTCGGTATCGATCGAGCGTGGAATGTCGCGCAGGTCACTGCCGTAGCGTTGTCTCGATGCCTGGAAGAGAGTTAATACAGAGAGCTTGAGCGTAGACATATATCAAATACGCACCCTTTGGAGCAAGATGTGACGCGCAACCTCCTTGGGGACGCTTGGTGTTTCGCTTGAGCTCTGTTGGTTGGCCGACAAAATGTAGACATCAGCCGTCTGCTGGCTCGCGGCCACGGCAAGCCCAGACAGAGCCGCTGCTGTCAGGCCAGCGAGGAGCCTCATGGTGATTACGGATTGAATTTCGGATTGGAGTGTCGATGGCAGCTCGTCCGAGGCGTGATGGGTGTTGTCT
Source organism: Triangularia verruculosa (assembly GCA_033296885.1). NCBI lineage: Eukaryota > Fungi > Ascomycota > Sordariomycetes > Sordariales > Podosporaceae > Triangularia > Triangularia verruculosa. The sequence continues at coordinate 123,871 of MU863893.1, forward strand.
GTGCCAGTGGACTTGATCTTGATTGACGTTGGAGCTGTTATCGGCCCCTGCAAGCAAGTTACGGATGGCTGGCGCAGCGGTTGGAGAGGCGATTGGTCCGTGCGCGAGAGGCGCCCCACTCTTCGACACCCTGGTGGTGGCCATGATGCGCACTGCGAACTGCGGCCGCAGGACGGGACCCTTCCAGTCTTCAACTTTCAGGTTATCCAGCCCAGCACTCGACAAAATCGACGACACGACACGGGAATCAAAACCGGAATTTTTAGAATTGACGAGCACTCTACAGCGGAACTTGTCACCCATTCTCAACCGCTTTACGGTTTCTGTTCGCATTCGTGGGGTCGTTGCGTCGCGCAAGCCTCGACTCGCCAAGTCGGTAGAACGCAAAAGAACAATCGCAGCGCAACACTCCGAACGTCGCCGACCGACCGTCTGGCTACAAGTCTTTGCGGCCTCGCAACCTTTCCGTGCCCTTACAGGCCGCCAACAGGCGTGCCGCGATTCCCGTCATCATGTCGCGCCTTTTCAGGCCGTCTGCGGTTCTCCGGTTCCCCAAGGCATTTTCGAGGGTACCAGCCGGCCAGGTGATCAGGATTGAAAGACTACGGCTCAAGCAGAGGAGGCGATTCCGGTTCCTTAGCTTCGCCATCAAGACGGTTCTTGTTTACAACTTCTTCGAGATATGCATTGCCGGTCCGCTCGTAAAGCTCGTGGAGTCTGAAGACCTGAGGGAGGAGGTGGCGGAACATGAGGACCTCGACATCTTCATACCCTTTCCCTTGACCACGGAGCGACACGAACCACAACCTTACTCTGGAAAAGATCCAGAATGGCTAGAGTTCGTGCGTCTCTCCAAAGACAAAGACACGCTCGATAAGATCAGAAGTGAGTGGCCAGCCTGCAGTCCCGCCCTTTGATCAGTAACTAACTTGGCTTGCGCAGAGGAAACTGTCCAGATGGTTTGCGATGCCGCCGCAAAGAACCCTGCCCTAACATGGAAGGTTGGCAAAGATATGAAAGTGAGGAGATATTGGATGGATGTGGATTTCCCTTATAAAGCACCACCAGTGTACACACGCACAGGGTATGCCGCTCTACCCCAAACGGTCAAAACCTCACCACTAACATGAAGCAGCTTACTAATTACGGACGAAGTAATCGCCATTGCAGAGCAAGAGGTTGAGTCGGCAACAGTAAAACTTCTTGAGCGTGTCTTGTGGCCGAAACCTATGGCGCTCTCGACGTGGGCACTTGGGAAGGCACTCGTTGGCCGTCAGCTGTCATCAGTGGCGCAATTCTTCGGATTTGAAGGCGACAGTTCGACTCATCCTCCTGACCGTCCTGTAGGCGTAGGCCCCTTGCCTCTCCCGACAAACCACACTACCGAGGTCCAAAAAGCCCTGGAACGCATCCGGGCGCAAGCAACCAAACGACCAGAAGACGTCAATGATCCTAGGTCGATCTCGCCAGCCCCTAACACTCCCCCCGGGCCATCCAGAGACAAACCTATCAGCTTTCCCCAGAGACCGTCGGGCGAGCAAAATGGGAATCCAGAGAAGTTTCTTGGCCAGGAAAAAGTTCAGTCTTTGGTTGGGCTGAGGCCTTGGGAGGAGTTCATGAAGACGTATTCCAAGGTCTGGAAGCCGATCCGACCCGATCCGCCTCGAGGTTGCTTCGCCGTCTCGGGTCTCATCGAGATCGAGACGTCGAGGGGTTACGTGGTGATTGACGTCCTGTCATGGTATAATCCAAAAACACGCTCGCATGATCGCAAATCCATGTGGATGTCGGTAAGGAGGATGCAGTATAAACAACAAGCGCCGATGCGTCCCTGATCTCACAGAGGGTTGTACGCCGCCTGTTCAGGATGGCGAAGGAAAAACACATATCAGGCTTGCATGGGAGGGCGTTTATTGGTTTATGCATTCTGAAAGAAGTGGCTGATCACGGCACTCTGGTCAGCGGGTATAAGATTGCTTGTAAAAGATTCATTCGGCAGCATGGGCAGGATAACCCACAAAGGAAGCGGAAATAGATACCAGAGGCGTTGATTTGCATTTTTGACCCGGAACTCAGGGTAGCGTTGTGTTGTTGAACAACAGATGTTGGTGGCTGGAGACTCAACCACATGTCCGGCGGACCGTCTTGGCACAGAGATATCGGAGGGGCTCATAACAATATCCGGGGGAGGAATGGCCGGGTTCATCCGTGGTATACCTTTAGCAATGGACAAGTCTCTTTGTCTTTCCACCGACCACCGAGCTGAAAATGAGATGTAGACTAGATCCTCTGCCTATCGACACCTCGAGCTATCTGTCAATACCACATAGCTTGAATGCCTGCTCCAGGCGACAGATCGATCATTGTTTTCGAGTGTTTATCTGGCCTCTTTGTGTTGTATTCAAGCAGATACCGAGGTTGGTCCATGAAGGGTAAAGTGAGGATTCGTGGCAGGATCAAGTTGAGGAATGATCTACAGATGACTCAATTATAGTTTGAAACGATTTCAATAGCTCGGTCTCTGACATGCAGCTGAATGTAGCCTGCCGCATGAAAGTGGCCCGATCGTTGGTGGTTTGTCGGCGATAGGCGAAGGTAAGCGACATCATGGCATCTGGTAGCTTTCCAGCATGCTGGATGAGCTTCCAGACACCCTCTGGTTCTAGAGAAATGATGGCAAGAAGAGTTTCTTGGATCAAGATGAGTGTCAGGTTCCGCAACCGATCACTTGCCAAATAGTTGTTGATCAGGCACATGTCCCTAGGCCAGATAAAGGATCTCTTTTGGTGTAGGTAGCTTCCGTCTCTTACGCTTACGTTTTATCAAGCGGAAAAAAAATAAGCTTCGATCTAGGCCAGGCACATCGACGCGGTGCGGTTAGCTGCCGCTCTAGCCACAGCGGCTCATGGCCCTGACCCTTGCCTATCCATCATCCATCAGACCGAGACTCATCAGGAGCCGACTTGTAAGATCTTGAAACTGGCTTTCAGGTTTGAGTGAATGGCTTCTTGGAGTTTAGGTCAAGTACGGCCATAAATATCAACAGTTTTGTAACTATCTCCATGAAATCTGTGAGTCGGGCACGTGCCCTTTCGGTCTACCTAGCTTGCCAACGCAAGAGATCCCAGTGATCGTCACTGACAGCTGATGTTCAGTCATGGAAAGCCGTATTGAGTATCCAAGTTCTCCGAAGTTCCAGCCTGCAAGACGCGCAAAGACAGAATTTTCTGCTGGGTATTCCGTCAGCGGGCAGACTGAGCCATCTCAACTTGACTTGGCGCATTCCAGCAGTAGACCAGCATGCTTCCCCAGCTCCCACAACCCGGCGCTACTGCTCGTGAACAGGTTTCTGAACGGGCGTGGCCTCCGTTAAGCCCGTTTGTAGTCTATTAATCCCTGTGTCCAGCAGTACTGTACGCCTTGTCGCTGTACCTATGCTTGGCATCTGATCTTGTGAAAGTCCAGGGAACCCAACAGTTGCATTAACGTATTGATTGATCTAGAACCAAAGAAAGACTGTTCAAACGAGCGTAGAAAAGCCGGAATATATACATGAATTGAGCAAGGCCGAAGGCCGAAGAGCTGGAGGCGCGCTCAAACGAATCTGAAACCAGACTTTTGCCATCGCCAGTTTTGGGAGGCGATATCCAATTTTTGGTGGTCTGTCTCCCCGGGGCTCCCACGAGCTCCCGGGCCCAGACCAGACCCACATTTCCACAGATCTCAACCTCTGGCAGCAGCTAGCTGCCTCTCCAGCCAGTTACCTTTCCTTCCATGGCGGCATGTCAGATCCCAGTTTGGGATTTGGACACCATGACTAGACTCAGGACTACGTCTGGGGGGCTCTCGCGGCGCGGGTGCTTCGGCCGTGAACCTCCAGACACACATAACTTTGCGTCGGCACTCGATGGCACAGGGCTGTCACGCCAGCCACTTGTCTTTTCGACCTTCGTCTCCCCTGACTCAACTCGAGGACGTCGATCGAAAAGCATATATATCGACTTTGACGACGGTACCCCTTGCTCCCGCCGCAGCTCTCGACACTACTTTCCTAGACCGGGTGCGTTGAGGACGGGTTCCAAGCCGGCATTAAGACGATGGGGTCACCGCTCAAGGCCCAGGAGCCTCCTACTATCGTGAACAGCGGATCATTCTTCCCCCACCCACCAAAGCACAATGATTATCATCAAAATCACGAGCTCAGAAAAGCGGTCACCCTCGATGCGCCAACGGCAACAGGAGCTCGACCACAGGATAGCAACGTTGCTCCCCTACAAACCACGAAGGAATCAACACTCGATCTCAAGAGAAGCGCCACGGTTCCCCATCTCCCTTATCCATTGTTCGACCCGACGGCCGCCGCATCCAAGGAGGAGAACAACGAGGATGACTCGGATGGTCGAGCTGTCGACGTTGCTCTTTCGGACGCTGAGAGCGATGAAAGGCCATCAAAAAATGATACTTTCCCGCAGCCGCCATACCATGTGTTCTCCAGACAAGAGAAATGGCTGTTAGTTTGGATAGTGTCTTTTGCTGGTCTCTTTTCTCCGCTGTCAAGCAATATCTATTTTCCCGCGCTGGGTGCCATATCTGCAGTAAGCTCACCTCTTCAATCTTGACAATTCGTTCCTCTGATGACCGAATGCAGCATGTTCAAGCCGAAATCGCCATGATATCCCTTACTGTTACTGTTTACATGGCCGTCCAAGGCGTTGCGCCTTCTTTTTGGGGGCCTCTGAGTGACACACGGGGGCGTAGAGTCACGTTCATTTGCACATTTGTCGTTTATCTAATTGCAAACATTTCGTTGGCATTTAGCAACAACTTTGCGTCCCTAATGGCGTTTCGCGCAATTCAAGCAGCTGGCTCTGCTGCCACCATCTCGGTTGGTATGTTTTGCCAAGAACCGACCCCTTTTTACCCCTGAATTATCCGGCGGGCCCACCAGGCTAACAGTCAGCAACAGGCGCTGGCGTGATTGGCGACATCACGACAGCAAAGGAGCGAGGCGGTTTTATGGGAAGCTTTGGAGGGAGTACGTCGTCACCTATCTTGTCTTTTTGTCCTTGTTCTTTCTGACTTTGCCTACCTAGTCCGCATGCTCGGTCAGTCGATTGGCCCGGTGATTGGGGGCATCATCACCGAATTCTTTGGATTCCATGCCATTTTCTGGTTCCTTGTCATCTTGGGCTTCCTAAGTCTTGCCATGATTGTGCTTTTCCTCCCGGAAACTCTTCGTCACATCGCAGGCAATGGCACCATACCTTTGCGTGGTATACACCGTCCACTTGTGTTTCGACATATCAGCAAACACTGGGTACAGCCGGGTTCGCCGTCCGGTCAAGATGGTGAAGCTACCGTTCCATCACCAAGATTTACCCTAAGGTCGGTGTTATCGCCCTTGCAGTTTCTATTCGAGAAGGATGTGTTTGTGACGCTCTTGTTTGGCGCATTCGTGTACACCATCTGGAGTATGGTAACCTCATCGACCACAGCCTTGTTCCAGCCTCGGTATCAGCTTTCTAACCTCCAAGTTGGTCTCATATTCTTGCCCAACGGCGCAGCCTGTGTCAGCGGATCATACTTCACTGGCCGGATTCTGGACCACGACTATCGACATGTAGAGTCAGCATACCGCGTCGCGAATGGCGTTTTGGCCGACATTCCCCTCAGTAAAGAGCAGTTGTCGGACCTTCCAATATCCCGTGCAAGGTTGCGGTCTTCCTGGTATTTTATCGTCTTGTTTGTTCTGGCCGTTGCGGGCTACGGCGTTTCTCTTTCCTCCCCGTCGCTCGCTTCCAAGCCGGGAATGGCGCTACCCCTGATGTTACAGTTCATCATTGCATTCACAGCAACGGCCATCTTTACACAAAATAGCGCGCTCATGGTGGACCTCTGTCCCGGCGCCATTGCCAGCGCTACCGCTGTCAACAACCTTGTGCGTTGCTCCCTGGGTGCGGTCGGGGTGGCCGGAGTGCAGTTCATCATCGAAAAAATTGGAGTGAGGGTCACGTTTCTTATCTTCGCCGTCGTTACCATTTGTCTTGCGCCTCTCATGGGTTTGCAGTGGAAATATGGGGAGATCTGGCGAGCTCGGAGGATAGCAAGGCTCGCGCGGAGGGTGCAACAGCAGGCGATTCTGGTGTGATGGTCGGTACGTGGGGAAAGAGGATATCTTTCATAGTTGATTTGGTTAATGGCTCGAGCTACGCACGTGCCGGAGAAAAGCATTGGGAGTATGGCGGCGAGGTATGCTGTGAGTGTTACTTTCAGATGTGCTTATTTCTGCTTGGTTTTGCGTGTCTATCTCGCGTATTTGACTCTTCCAACAGATGGGGGTGGCAGGCAAGTGCAGGAAACATGTTTCAAATATTGCGCATTCAAAACGCCGGGGATAAAAGCTAGGAGTTGTTTCCAGTGACATGTAACGGAAATAAAGGTTAACCGACAAAATTTACTTGCTTGAACAGTTCTTCTAGGCAGTAGCATGAAATGAGCAAGGAGCAGCCGTACGCAAAGCCCGTAATCCCCTGCATGATACGTTCACAAATCCATCCGATTAGGACAGCCGCGAATTGACGCAAAAGGCCATGCTGACTGACAATTTGCCGATGCTCAATAGACAGATCAATAAACCTCTTTGACTGTATTCCGTCTTTTAGCATTGTGATGATAAAGAGCTGATACAACTTTGTGTATTGGTCTGTAGTTAGCGAGACTCCCGCATCCAGCGAGCCAACAAAGCAATGGTGGGACTCGACCAAGCTATTCTTTGAACACTACAACCTCCAACCCCAACAATGAACCGTCGAGTCTTCAGACCAAAACGGAATCTTTATTTTGCTTGCTAGTGACTATGCCCTATGATGGTGAGTTAGGTTACATTGATGCAGATTGGCGCATGCTGTGCTCGCTCCGAACCAGGCAAGCTACTCATGGGACAGGAGTGAGAACCCGCGTGGAAAGGCGGAATCAGGAGCAGCTGAGACGCTTCACTCAGTCTCTCTGAGCAGCCAAGTTTCAACTCATTGAGTAAATACATGTAAAACAATGGAGGAACAACCAAACATGTGGAGCGATGTCAGAAGGGGTACACTTCTGTCCCGCTCTTCTGGCCACTTTTGCTCGAGAACAATAAGCTCTCATGCCCTTTCTTTATCTGAAGAAAAGACAAGAGGATGCCGAGTCCTATATCACAGGTCAGGCTGTTCTGAAGATGGGATGCCCACTCCTTTCCCAACCGCTGCTAGAGGTCCAGCAAACGGCAGAAAGACAGAACCGCTGTCTACCAACTCACGAAGCCTACGACTCGTGATGGTTCAGTGTAGCCTCGAGCACAAATATAACACAGATATATCAGCAAGCCAGCGCAGATTAAACCACCAAGATGTCCAATCCTCGGCGAACACCCCCGAGAACAAGGGCCCCGGAACCCCCTAAGCCTCTCGACCCCGAGCCTCTTAGTTCGGGCGCCCCGGACGATCTGTACGTGCCATCGAGACTTAGACAGAACAAGGTATTCATGGGGCTTCGTAATGTCTTCGTCTTGGGCTTGTGCGCCTATGGAGTAGATCAGTTTGCTACGTGGTACTCCGACTATGACAATGCGCTGTACTGGTTCATACTCCTTGTGGTCTGGCGCTATGCCCGGTTCATCCTCAACTGCATTGGATGGCTACTCTATAAGCCGGCACCCCTGCCCGAGAACCCAACATACACACCTAACCGAGATGTCACCATCATCTTGCCTACCATCGACCCCACAGGAGTGGATTTCAAGGAATGCATCAGCACCTGCGCCCAGAACGAACCTGCTGCGATCATTGTCATTACCGCGGGTGATGAATTGCTTGTAAAAACCCAGGCGGCTGTGGCGGAGTACATCTCGGTCTATCCCAAGACCACCTTTATGGTGGGCCGCGCCATGATTGCCAGCAAGAGAGCTCAAGTTGCCGTGGCGGTGCCACTGGTGAGGACCAGAATCACCGTCATGCTTGACGACCACGTCTTCTGGAAGAAGAATTTCCTCAGAGAGCTCCTGGCCCCGTTTGAAGACCCCGAGGTTGGTCTGGTAGGAACTAACAAGAAGGTTCGTCGGTTGCCGGACCTGAGCATCTGGAGACGTATCTGGAACATGCTGGGAGCCACCTATCTGTACCGCCACAACTTCGAGGTTAGATCTGCCAACTACTGGGACGGAGGCGCCTTTGTCATTTCCGCACGTACCTGCGCGATGCGCACCCGTATCATAGCTGACCCCGAGTACCTGGCGGGCTACGTTGACGAACGCTTCTTCTTCGGGTTCTGCGGGCCTCTCAACCCGGACGATGACAACTACAACACCAGGTTTTCCGTGCGGAAGGGCTGGCGCATCAAGTTCCAGTACACCGACGATGCCGAGATCGAGACCACCGTGGGCGTCGCTGATCCGGTCCACAAAAAGTTCCTGGGACAGTGCACCCGCTGGGCCCGGACCACCTGGCGGTCGAACCCCTGTTCGCTCATTACGGATGGAAGCGTCTGGGCATACCAGCCCTACTGCGTGTATGCGGTCTACCTCACCTCCTTCACAAACTTTGCCCTGGCCACCGATGCGCTGCTTTTCTACCTGTACAACCGGGCCAAAGGCGCAAACCAGGCTGGGAACATCATCCTGGCCACGTGGATCATTTTTGTAAAGTTTGTCAAGGTCTTTGAATATTACTACCGCCATCCCCAGGACATTTGGACGTTCCCTGCCTATCTCCTTTTCGCATACTACCACAGCTTCATCAAGGCTTGGGCACTGATTACCTTTTACAACCACGCCTGGACTGGGCGCAATCTTGGTGCCATCAAGACGCAGGCGAATCCAATGGGAACAGAAGCCGGGAACACTGCAGGAGCGACGGCGGTGGTCACCAACCTCCAGCGGAGCATGTCCGTCACCAGCTCCAGCACGACCCCGAGCCTTCGTGAGGAGCGGGAGAAACTGCGCAACCCGACAGCTTGGATGCTAACTCTGGGTGATGAGGCAAGCCGGCTTCAAAAGAGTCAAACGATATACCACCAAAACATGGAGACTATCATCAAAGAGCTCAAAGATGCGGGCGACTACATGAAAAAGACCAAGGAGACACAAGTGAAGCTCTTCGGACAGCAGGAAAAAGTTCTCAAGGAAATAGAACGGATGAGTCGCGAAGCTGCCGACATCGAGGGACAGTCCCAGTTGCTGAATTCCAACGAGGCGAAGAACCAGGCCGCTTTGAGCCGTCTTCGCGGCCAGCTGCTCATGTTGGCGTCGAGGCATCGCGAACTCATTCGCACCGCTGGCGGCGACGACGAGTCACCCCCTCTCAGCCCCGCGGCCACCAGCGCCTTCAAAGCAGCAACTCAGTACATGGCAGAATCAAGGTCTGGTGGACGGACTCAACAAAACATTCCCACCTTTCAGGCCGAATCCCCAAGCGGCACTAGATCTCAGCCGCAGATACCTGGCCAGACGCCTCCCAGAACATCATTTCTAACTGGACATGTGAGGACCCCTCAAACTCAACAAGCCAGGGGGCAATCCGGCGGGACAGGGGCAAGTGGAAGCAGCTCTGCTACACCACGCGCCGTGCCCAACACTTTCAATGATAGCTTTCCCCCGCTTGTTGGAGAGAGCCCCGACCTTTTAGGTAAATTCAATATTCCAACAGTCTCGGAGTCAACATCTTCTAGAGCACCGAATCTCCCGGGACGTCGTAACGAGACATCCCCCTTGGTGTCTCTTCCTCCCCATGAGCCTGTGAGGTTTGCCCCGCCATCTCCTAATGATGGGGACCAGGGTCAAGCCCCTGAGGTCGCCCCGACTCCGAAACACCTGGCACCGGGAGAGAAACCAAGTGAAGAATTCTCGCCCGTTCCAGTACCTACCGACTCTCCCTCTGGATTCAGCCCAGAACCCAAACAAGGTACCACCCCTAGTGGTGAACCTTCTAGCAGTACGACGCCTTCCACCGCGCGCAGGGATGCGCCCTCGAGCACTGCAGAGAGCCCCACGCGCCCCAGAGGGAATAGAAAGGCCTCTCGAGAGCAGCAGCAAGACAATGTCAGTGCCCCTACCACAACACCTCCTCGGTCAGACGAGACCACTGTTCCTTCTAACAAACCCAGAACACCTGAGAGCAACCCGGGAGCGGAGGAGAAGAAGCAACGAGACGACGAGGACTCTATGAGGAAGTTCCACGAGAACCTCGGCAGTAGCTGATGAGGGAAAACAAGGCAGGGCGTTATAGGGTGGGACATGGAGAGGGATGGGGAAGATGGAAAAGCCTCGCGGCTGCAATCAAGGGAAACCAGTTGTTTTTCTTGGGGGGTTTTTGGTAAAACGGCGTTAGGAAAGGCTTGCTTACAAACTACAATTTGATGTTTTAACTCTGCCCGGGTTGTGTTGCGGTATCGTTATGCAGGTGATTCTCTTGTCGAAAAAATTCAAAGAATGGTGAAATGGACCATTATTAGGTCAAGGTGATGAGTTGAATCTTCAACTTTGCACCATTCATCGGTCTTATGAATCCACTGCACTATGAAAAAGTATACTTGTACGAGTTTAAAATGGCGCTAGTTATAGTCGCAGAGCTTAAATCCCGCTGCATTTGGACAGTGCTTGCTTCGTGACCGAGCTGTGGCATTCCATGTAGTAGTCGCCGTTTCCGCCACCTACCATCGTGCTCGTGTCGCGTACTTGCCATGGAACCCCGCACTTGGGTAAAAGCCGAGTCAGTCACCTAGGTATAGCTTCTTCCTGAAATTACCAGCCTCACTTAATACTGTATTCATCTCCAATCAGGATATCATCCCCTAGTATTCCCAATGGCAGACACCAATTTTGACAAAGCCTCCCTTGAGGAGAAATGCACCGCCTTGTCCGATGCCGCAACCGTCGCTTTTGCCACGATCTCGCTCGCTTGGACCGAGCACGACGAACATCCATCGGAGCAGCTAGCAATGGGTTTGCCGGTAAAGCTATCGCCAGCCAGAGTGCTCGCCATGAAACTCGCCATCTTCAGAGAACACGCAGGGCAGCTCGCTGTTTGTGCTCGGGGAGCCGACATAATTTTGCCGCTTTTGGGGCTCGAATTGGACAAGGCCGTTGAACAAGCTCAGCGAGCATTTGCTGCGCTAATGCCCGACAACGAGGGTGACAGCAGTGTGGTTGGCTTTTTGAGTTCATTATCAAGGCTATTCGTCTTTGGCACACAGCTATTGACCATGTGAGTCTGTCTGATAGTGATTCAAACCGGCCAGTGGATGCTAACCAGGATCAGGAACGACGAGCAAGAGCAAAAGGTCAAGCTGAAATCCGAGGATGGGCGGGCGATTTTTGAAGCCGCCAACACTGCTTCAAGAGTGTTAATCAACGAAACAAGGCCGAATTGATTACCTGATTTGAGATATCTTTGCGCATAGACGAGCGAAGTTTGTACTAATGAGGCTGTTGTGATTTTCTGAAACTGCGTATCCGTGGCGTTGGAAGGAGTCTGCTAGCTGGTTGGCGCAGCACCGAGGCAGCCAGAGAGCCATTGATTCTTGATATGTTCTAGAGAACTTGGCAAATTTTGGAACGCAACGCTACCTAATATATGCTATTTATGATAAAAGGTCGCCGGTGTAGAATCGACGTTAACCACCAAGTCCAGTATCTCGTCTTCTATCACCTGTAGTGAATAAACGCAAAGCATTGCTTCGTCACGAAGAGCCACCTCCGCCTCCACCTCCCTCTCCCCCCCAAGAAGTAACACTTCTTTCCGACTCTGAAACATGGCAAGGCAATCGTCCTTGTGTTCAGCGTGCAAACGACTGTTAACTCGGATGGAGTAGAAACAAGCACAAGGGCTTGTTTTGCGGCAGTTGCTACCCCGAGACCGTCATGAATTGGGGAAACGACGCTGGTGAACGTGCAGGTGTATAAAGATGTAGGCGAGGGGCTCCATTCAGGAGATGTCAAGTGGTTGAGCTTAGTGAGATCGGATGTTAGGGTGGCGAGATTTCATGAGGTCACGAAAGGCCTTTGAGGCTGTCACGGGGAACGGCCACCAATAAAACTGTGCACATACATAGTATTCCTACCCGCGATCAATGCTGCTAATACAAGATATATATATCTGACCCTGATGCAAATCCCCATGCTCCAGCGACCACGCCATGTGTTCTTCTTCCCAAATGCAAATCCCAGGCCACGCTGTGCATGCAGTGCAGTGAAAACGAAAAGTATGCATACCCTTTTTGCCGCCAATGCTGTATATGCCCCAATCCCATCCATTGCCACAGATTCTTTTTTTTTTTCACCATAATTTCAGCAAATGACTCCCATGATCTGGAAAAACAGCTGACCCCTTCAAATCCGTATACCATGCTGAAACATTTCAGCGCAAATCGAGATCTTCTCTCCAGATGCCTTCCCGAAAACCGTCCTTTAATCTGATCAATACACTATCATCTGTCATTTTGTGTGCTTCCTTTCGTCGCATCGTTCCTGTCGACAAAGTCTAGTTCATGGGTCCAGGGTGTCCTGGATGGCCATGGAGAGGATGCGGTGCTGAAGGAAACGAAAATACCATCTGTCCTCCTTGTCCAGGAACAATCGGAGGGCCCCAGGGCTGCGGATGCTGCATAGCCGGAGGTGGCTGCAAAGTTCTGGGTTGCACAAGACCTACGGGGCCCTGAGGGAGAGGCAGCGGCGGAGGACCACCGGGCAGGGCAAGCGGTCCTGGAACCATCATCATGCCCATTGGAGGTGGGTGGCCCTGAAGTGGGTGTTGAATATGTTGGGGTGGTGGAGCCTGGGGAGGCTGTGGCAACATCTGAGACTGTGGTTGAGGTGTGCTCGCCCCCGAGTGATTGGCAGATCCAGGAGCCGAGTCCTCGCCAGGCCGGCCAGTAGCCTTCTCTGCCTTTTTGTTGGCAAGCGTCGTACGACGTTTCTCGACCGCACCTTGCATTTCTCCCGAGGCCCAGCGCCCTACATGAACTGTTAGTATGCATTAAACAATCAAGAATAGCAATGGAATAATACTCACTTCTCATGGAGTAGCTCATCTTCTCACTCTTGCTCATCTCCGAGTAACTCTTCTCAGGAGCCTCGGCTTGAAGTTCGGTCAAAGTTGGCAGCTTGCCTTCGGCATTCAAGGTCGAGCCGCCCGGTTTGCCGCCACCTCGGGAACCCTTGCCAATCGGCCTGCCCTTGACGAGCCCAGTCGTGTTGGTCAGCTTGATCCTTGTGATAGGCTTCTTGATGGCCGGCGGAGCAGCTGGTGGAGGGGGAATTCCGTGTTGAAAGGCAGGGGCCGAGTTGAAGGTATGCAGAAATAATCCAGGCGGTTGTCCAGAAGCCTTCGCTGGAGCCAAAACGGGGGCCGAAGCCGGCATCGCAGAGTTGCTGTAGATTAGGGTGGGGGCCTTCAAGCCACCGCTTAGCTGAGGAGGCGGAACGACTGGCTGGGGAGCAATCGAGAATTGAGCGAGTGCTGGCTCGATAGCAGGAGCGGGTGGTGCCTGTACAGACATTGCCGGTGGGAGCTGCGAGAGGGGGCTTTGCCGAGGCTGGCGCGGCTTCTTGTTCGCCGCCTTGGGTTCTGGATTGTTGTCTGCCGACTTTTGAGGCATCTTGCGTCGCTGTGGGCGAGGCTCCAACTCTGGGTCATTCTCGAGCGCAAAGTTGCGCTTGCGCTTGTCGCGCAGCGAATATGTAGACTCGGTGGTATCTGCAGTCCCATCCGATCTGTCAGATGATGCCGTGGATGGTCTCGAGTCAGCCTGAGTAGACGCCGCAGATGGATTGCCGTAAAAGGATGCCGTTGCGATCTCGGGAGCCGACGACACGGGTGCTGACGTTGGAGCTCTACTAGGACGCTTGCCCTTAGTAGTGGGTTTGGTGGCTTCTGTAGCTGGCGCCGACGGGGCGGCTTCCGTAGCTGCTGTGCGATTGCGCTTGCGAGCCTTGGTAGGCTGGGCAGCTTGGTAATCTTCGTCACCCTGGCTGCTGTCTTGGGGAGTAACCGAAGAAGTCGACTCCTCATCTGCAATCTGCTTGGCTCGAGCTGCGGCTGCGGCTGCCCGTTGCTTCCGAGGTGACTCTGTGACAGTCTCGGCGACAGGAACCGGGTCGACAGATTCGTCAGCATCTCCGTTAGCGAAAGCTGTCGCTGCCGTCTTCCGTTGGCGCCGGATGGGCGCAACTGCGAGAGCAGGAGTGCCTGCACGGCTTGCTTCTTTGCTCTGGTCGGTAACTTGGCGAGGCCTTCTTGTACGCTTTCCCTCCACGACATTGTCCTCGGCCAATTCAGCAGCCTTTTCGGTCCTTTTGCGTTCTCGGAGGCGTGTCTCGGGTGCCTCCCAACGTTGCTCCTCTGGGTTTTGACGGCCAATCAAGGACACATGATTGTTGTGCTTGAACCCATAGGCTTGGGCCATGACCCGATCTTGCTCACGCTGATACTCGAGATACGGATCGTCCACATATGGCTTGGGAGCGCGTGCACCTCTGAGCTCAAACGGCGGAGGTCCTTTGATCGGCTCGTCGTAGTGGCGACGCCAGGGCAGTGGCTCATCGTCCTTTTGACGATTCTCCCAGTTGGCAATAGTCTTATCGTTGGCCTGTCGACGCTTGGAATTCTCCTCGTCGTCGATGATCTTTTTCAGCTCGTTAAACTCTTGCTGGTAAGAGTGGAGAGCTTCGACCGCGGCGGCAGTATAGTTGATGAGGGTTTCCTTGTCCAAGTCCTCGGGGTTTTCCAACAAGGTAGCAAAGTCGGCGGGGTCCCTGATTTTGGGGAATAAGTACTGCTTGGAAAAGCTCTTGGTCACCTCGATCGGATCAACTGCGCGCCTGTTTTGTCGCTCTGGCACCTGCTGTTCGTCTTGCTCTGGGTCTTGGTCGTCATCCAGCTCCTGCTGGTAATCCATACCGTCAAGTTGGCCATCATCCTCGGCGGCGGGCGACGGTGCAGCGGTTGGCAGTTGAGACTCCAAGGCGTCGCTGTCTGGTAATGGCTTATTGGAAGGGCTGGCCAAATCGGTGGGCAACAGCTGGCCTTGAGGGGCAGACGGAAGTTGACCTTGGCCATGGGCTCTGATGGCAGCTTGGTAGAGACGAGCGCATTCATCGTGGAACTCGAATCTGTCAACTTGAGGGAGACCTTTTTCCTTCCGCCGCTTGGACTCCTGTCGGTGCAAGGCATCAAACTCTTTTCTCTTGAGCTTCCTGGTCACGTCCCAGGTGACTTCAGAAGTGATATTGTCCATGGGAATGGGGGTCGGCGTAGGAGTAGGCATTGACGTCGGGGTGGGCGGTGCCTCCTCGGGATAGACCCACTCGGTATAAGGGCCAGGTAGCACAGCGTCCTCGTCCTCGTAAGGCTCTAGATGGAGAGCCGAGGCGAAAGGCGTCTCTGCCTCGTAGATGCTCTCTAACCGGGGCAACCGCGCGGGCCCAAGAGGCTTGGGCACGCGCAAGACAGGGCAACTGGAAGCTGTCGCTGTCGCCGGCAGCTGCGCCTGCGGTTGAGCGCTCTCGACGACGGTACTTGGCTCCGACTCGTTCGCGCCGTCAAAGGAACCAGGCGCGCTTTCCACTGCTGGAACTTCTTGGGCACTTTGTTGCCGTGGACCTGGCGAAGGAGGTGCTTGTTGTTGCGAAAGTGATTCCAAAACGGGCGGTTCTGCAATGGGGGAACTTGGTATTAAAGCTGCGTTGTCGGTTGACGTTGGTGGGTTGGACTGGGTGAGCTGGGGTGGAGCTGCTGAATTTTCAGTTCGAGGTTGAAGAGATTTTGTGGCAATTATGAAGTGCGATGCTTCGTCGAGGCGTTCGGTTGGTTGCAAGTGGGTAAAGTTTGATTCTTGAGAGGAAAGCGTGTTCTGCTCCTGGTCGTGGTTCTGTTGTTCTTGCCCAGCATGCTCCGTCACAACAGGATCCTGTGGTTGGGCAGAATTTGAATTTGGAGCAGTCTCGGGCACATGATCCAATGAGAGATCCATGGCCGACTCATATACAAGGCCATTCGACGAATTCACTTTGGAATTCACTTTGTCGCCCGCTTCGTCGGCGAGTGAATCGTCCAAGTTTTGTGAGGGTTGCTCCCCATTTTCTAACGAGACCGACACTGGCTGACTGACCATGGGAGCAGGCTCTGGCTGCTGAGAGGGGGTTGGTGGCTGGTCTCGCTGCCGGGGTGAACTTCTTCCTTCTGGAGAAGAGGGAACTGAGTCGGATTCTAGATACGATGATTGCTCCGTCTCCTCGTCTTCCATTGAGACACCAACGAGGATGGTATCCTGCACCGCGTCGTTGTCTGATGGCTGGTCGATGTAGGCAGTCATGCCGGCTGGGAGCTTCTTGTTGGCGTTTCGGCGACGAGATGCGGCGCGAGGTGCAGCAGGAGACTTGTCAGCACGCCGGCGCTTCGTAGTCGACGACAGATCATCATCATCATCCGTGTCCTCTTGAGAAACCCCCCCTTTCCTCTTCCGCGAGCGGGCCACAGTGGGAGCAGTTGCAGTTGCCTTGGGAGCAAACTCGGCACCGTTTCTGGCCGCCGCAAGACCGATCTCATCATCAATCACTTGGGTGTAATCAATACGGGTCCTCTTTCTAAGGGAATGTCCACCTTTGGAGTGCGCGTCGTCATCACCATCAAGACTGCTGGTGGTTGCCGTTTCAAAGGTTTTGGCTCTCTTACGGGCCGAATGAACCTCAGGGGCCATGCCGTGATTGGTTGGTGATTCGAAAGTGAAACTGGAGTGAAAAGTGTTGCTCCGGCCTGGCTTGTCGGCTCTTGGAGTAATGCCTCGAAAACTGTGGTTTTCTGACGTGGCGGCTGTAGACGGCATGGCGAGAGGAGAGGAGGCGCGATGTGGTGTTTGATTTATCGGCCGGGACTTGTTCCCACGTTGGGGGGCTGACTGGGGAATTTTGTGTAAAGGAGAAACATCAGAAGATCCAAAGGAAGGCCCTGGTGTGTGAACCGATTCCGGATATGGCTGTTGAGATGTTGGTAAACCGGCACGCTGCTTCTTGGTCGCGCGCCCACGACCACCTCCACGACCGCGGTCCATCATGGGACACAGTGTAATTCAATCCGCGTGCCGGGACAGCTTGGTCAAGTCGGATGAAGACGGCGAGCTGTCCGACTGAAATTGCGGGTGTAAGTCGGTGTAGACGGCGTTGTGAGAGTGGTGTTGTGTGAGTGAGGCGAAAAAAGTGATGGCACTAGGCGGGCTTCCAACGTGTCAGGGTCAAGGTCAGATCCGGTTGGTCGCTTGTAATAACCCTCTCTTGCACGCTCGCAAATTGCCTTGACTGAGACGCAGCAAAACAAAATAAGAGGACGGCAGGGTGTTGTCAGGGATAAGGCTCGCCCGTCTGCCCTCACAGATAGCTTCGAACAGAATGGGAAAGAACAATATCAGAGAGTATGCTGCCGTCAGATGCCGGTCTTGTTGCGCCTCTCCTTGCATGTAGATTTCTTCCCACGTCAATTTTCTGGAGGTTCCCGACTAAGCCCAGACCCCTGCCACTCCGCGCCGCCCGGCCAGCCCCACTTTCGCAGCTGGCAATCAGCCGTCCACTGAGAACCGGTTTGAACTGCAGCACTGTCAGTCGGCCAATCGTCTTTTGCATAACAGTCGGTGGAGCTAGCCGTTGATTCGATGCCTGGGCTCCCCTGATCTCTTTGCCATTTGGCCGTGACGCAACAGGACTTTCCATTGCTCTGCTCTGTTGGCTATCGCTTTTGGACTCGGCTGGGGCCTTCTTTTATTCGGGGATTTGAAAGCCTGCACATGCGATAAAAGCACACTTCAACACTATAGGACAACTACCAATTAATAGATACCCGACGAATTTCTCACTTTGCTGTCACCCCGCATTCCATTCAACCTTCTTTTGGGCTTGTGAGAGCCCAGCCGCGCCCCTTACCACATCGCACTTCTCCACCTGCGGCTCGCGACTCACACCACCACAGGGCAGCATCGCAAGCACCACTTTCTCATCCCCAACTAAACAACTTCACACCGCCAAAATGACCACGCATAAACCAAAGGCTGCCGATGACGATATCGACGATTTGTTCAAGGACATCGCTGCCGATTCCGCTGCCACCAAAGGCCCCAAGACCAAACTGCCAGCAAAGGGCAAGCCAGATGCCGCGACCGATGATTTCGACCCCCTGGCTGAACTCGAAACCCAGCTCGGCGAGGAGAAGGCACCCCGACCTCACACCCCGCGCATCCGCGAAAATGTGCAGAAAGCATCGCCTGCTTTGAAGCGCACATCTACCAACACCCCGCCTCCCCGTGTCGATACCGCCCGCAAATCTGCCGAGAGCACCGGTTCCTATCATGCCACCCCCAGCGCCACCAGCTCCGACGAGGTGGACAAGAAGCTTGAGCAGCCTCAGACAACAACAGCCTCTACTACATCCAGCGGTAGCGGCGGTGGCTGGTGGGGTGGCTTGCTGTCTACCGCGACCGCAGCCATGAAAACAGCGGAAGCCGCCGTCAAAGAGATCCAGCAGAATGAAGAGGCTCGCAAATGGGCCGATCAAGTCCGAGGTAACGTCGGTGCACTTCGCGGTCTAGGTATGTGCTTCTTTCCTCGTGTTTTTTGTTTGTTTACGGAAGCTAACACTGCCTTTAACTCTAGGCGATGAACTCCGTCACCGTGCTCTCCCTTCCCTCACAACAATCCTCCACACCCTTGCGCCGCCGATTTCCGCCCATGAGCGCCTCCTGATCCATATTACCCACGACTTGGTCGGCTACCCATCACTTGATCCCCTCATTTATGCAGTCTTCAACCGGGTCATGTCCCAAGTAGAAGGAGGAGACCTACTCGTCATTCAGCGCGGCCAAGAATCCGGAGCCGCGTCCAATGCGCAACATTCCTCGGCCGGCTGGCGTGACGGTCCCTGGTGGAGAGTTACTGATGCACCGGGGAGAGACCTGGGCATTGTTGGAGGATTGGTGGAGGGCTCCAAGCTGTGCAGGGCCAATGCGGAAGGTTACGCCAACGACTACTTTAGCCCACGAGGCGGAATTGAGGCTGCTCGCCAGAGAGCCCTTGAGCCAGTTTCGGAATCCAACCCCGTGCGCTCATCGGATATCTTCCTCAGTGTCCAGGCGGTTTCTGTCAATGGAGACAAGAGTTTGTTTGCGGGCACCGCCGGAGAGGAGAAAGCCAAGCAAGACAATATGGCTCAAGAAGAGGAGGAAGATGACGCCCAAGTCGTGTTTGCCATTTACATGTTGGATCCAGTTCACGATATCCGGTATTCGGCAGTGAGCCAAGGTGTCCCGGCAAAGTGGATCAAGTGGCTAGATGTTGCTCCTTCTGCTGGGGGTAGTGATGAGGACGATTTTGAGGACCAGTTTGGGCGGGTGCCGGATGACATTAGAGATATCATCGAGAGTGGCGGAGTTGACCCTAGGGAATGGGTCGCTGAGTGGCTTGAGGAAGCACTGAGCCTATCTGTAGGCGTTGTAGCGCAACGTTATGTCGCTCGTCGGATGGGCGTCGGAGAGGGCGCGGGAATGATGAAGGGTAAGCAAAAGGTGGAGAGTGTGATGGCTGACGGAGGAGGGGAGGCTGCCAGAGCTGGTCTCATCTAGTTGCCCAACTGTACGCGGTCGGTGTCATGAGTTCAAGACGAGATGGCTGTTTTTGGGATTAAACGATAGGTCTAGTTTAAGTTACGGTTCGGCTTTGTTGGCGTATCGGAGCTCACGTAATAATAAGTCTGGATAGGTTCTACAGGGAGCGCAACTTAACTTCAGCTGTCATATTTAGAGGAAACCCGGCATGTGATTTGGCCCGTGCTAGCCTTCTGGCGGAGCCCAACTAATTCCAGCCCAAGCCTAGAGCCTTGCAGCAAATCCGGCCAATCAGGTGTTGAGCCTTGTGACTTGTTGGATGTGGCTTACACGGTGAGAAATGACAGAATAGGTAAGGACCTAATCTTTTCTTTTAACAATGCGTGGTGCTTTTAGGAAGGTCGAACGGAATTGACACTACCTATATTTAACAGCAAAGTATCACCCGAGTTCGAAAACCACGTTCGGAGCCGGCTCGTCTGGCCAGCCAACTGTCTCGTGGATCTTTATCTTTCCTGGTTATTGATGTATGTACATAGAAGGATTCTCTAGTCAAATATTTTGCACACTCCAGCGTACCTAAACCATCACTCTTCCCACTATTCCAAAGTTCAACCGCGTCCTTTCTTCGGCTCAGGGTTGCGACACGTCAGGTTCTTCCTGGTTTCAATTGCTCCTGCCATGATTTCATTCGTGATAAATTTTGATGCTCCTTCTCGGGAATAAACAAGAGGCTAAAATTCGCGCAATTGAAACTGGAGAAATTGTCATACCAACTCCTGCTTTGATATCTCGATTGATGACACGGTTATGGTAGGACTCTCCAACCTCAGTTTCATGCAGCGCGATAAAATTTCAAAATCGCTCATCCTTTTACTTGCGTCCGCTCTATATTCTGGGTCAATATAATGGGGACCTTATACCAACAATATCAACAAAAGGCGACTAGTGCTCTCTGGAATTACCGCCTGGCAGCAAGTCTTGTACAGGTCTAAACCCGTGAGAACCTCATCGGCAGCTTGTTTCAGTGTCCTTCGGCGTTTGTAGATAGGTGACCAGCTAAATATTTAAAAGACCAACCCCCAGATTGGACCGCAGACAATACCGCAGGCATTGTGACATTATCCAAAGACTTTTTGGAAGAATGAAAAGAGGATGAGCAGGAAAACTGGTGAATGTTGCCACATAGGTAACTTACTGTGAGCTGAATAGTCGACCTGCTCCGTCCACATTGGTGCCCCCATAGCCCCGTCTTATCCTGCACCATCGTCTTCCGACTAAAAGATAACGTCGGCGCATAAGCATTAGTTATTGAAATTCGCAATTTATAAACTCCCCTCAGCACACCCGATGTCCATGACGCCGATACCGCGTGTATAAACCAATCGCGATAGGATCGCTTTGTTAGAATCTTGTAAGAGCTTTCGAACAAGTAAAAAACGCATCAGGTGTCATGCAAATCTCTACCTACCTGATATCGACTCATTTTCCATGTTGAGGCAGCTAATGGCAGGGAAGCGCCTTGATTCTGGCCTTGAAGTGCGGGGAAAGAAAAGCATGCATATTTACCAGTCGTTGGGTGGGGAGGGAGGGGTCGCTGCAGCCGTTGGCTCGATACTAGGCGCACGTGAGCCCCTTGTTATTGACCTGCAGCAAAGTTGAAACACGAAACGTCCATTGTCAATCAAGTCGAAAATGCCCGTGAGGTCGCCTCGTTTCCGTGTTTGAACTGGGAAAGGCCTGGGGTAATTGTCCAATATCAGGCGTCAGCAGGAGATAGCTTCGTCTTAGAACAACGATCGTCCGGTGTTTGGTGGTGCCAACTTGCAGAACGTGATGCAACTAGCTGGCAGGTCGGCTCACTGGGACCAAACCATGTCTGCCCAAACCAGATCCAAAATGGACAACGGCGTCATTTTTATCGAGGTCGAGTCGCTCCACGAGGTCCATGATTGTCTCCACACCAGTACATCGGACATTTGGAGCCTAACGGACCCAATGGCACACTTGGGCGTTGTTTTCATTGGTCTTTTCTCCATAGCGTCGTTGCAGTGTCTCATTGGCCCACCGGTTAACTGCAAGTGCCTCTTGGCTGGTCGAGCCCATCATGATAAGACTCACAAAGTCGAGACCCTCGTCGAGCTGCAATTTTCCGTCTGTCTTTGTCCGCTATGAATCCTTGCGTGGAACAACCTGCAACTACCAAAATGAGACTGCTCAATGTCACCACCCGCGAGGTGGAAGAGTTCTTTGAGCCCGGTATTCCTCCATATGCTATATTTTCACACACTTGGGGTCCCGAGGAGATCACCTTTCAGGATCTGGAGTCCCTTTCGGCGTTTCGAAAACCAAGACCAGCCACACCGCCACCATCTTCGCTACCATCTCTTCTCGGCTCGAGTCATGGCTACATCACCGCCACCCGGCCAGAGATACCGCTCGAGAAGACAGAGGTCATGAAACTCATGATGCTGGCCAACATGCTCACGGCTCTTCGTGGCCATCGCGATGCAGGTCGGTTCCAGCGTCAGTCCGCTTACTTTTCCCCCCTGCCACCGCCACCACAAGAGATCGACGACGACCTCCAGAGCCACAAGTCCTTCTCGT
Source organism: Triangularia verruculosa (assembly GCA_033296885.1). Classification (NCBI taxonomy): domain Eukaryota; kingdom Fungi; phylum Ascomycota; class Sordariomycetes; order Sordariales; family Podosporaceae; genus Triangularia; species Triangularia verruculosa. The sequence goes on from MU863893.1 coordinate 146,092, forward strand.
CTTCAACAACTATGACGCCTTCATCTTCACCGCCATTAGCGCTACAGCCCGCTTCTTCTCCGATGAAACCGCCGCAACCACAGACCCACCCGGTCGAACAAAAGGCGGGATACGCCAAACTCAACTATGCTTGCACCCAAGCCTCCAAAGATGGGCACTCCTATATCTGGATCGACACAGTGTGCATCGACAGAAGAAGCAGCAGTGAGCTCTCGGAAGCGCTCAACTCCATGTTTGGCTGGTATCAAAAGGCGGCTGTCTGCTACGCCTATCTAGACGACGTTCATTTTGACAGCTACACCTCTGGATATCGGACATGGAAAGATGACTTTTCTGCTTCAAGGTGGTTCACGCGGGGCTGGACTCTTCAAGAGCTGATCGCGCCGAAAAAGCTAGTGTTTTACGCACACGGGTGGCGGCTGCTAGGGACAAAGTCGAGCTTGGTCAAGACGGTGGAGAAGATCACGGGGATCGAGGAGGTGGTGCTATTGGAGCCGAAGCTTGTTCATAATTCCAGCATTGCGCAGCGAATGTCTTGGGCTGCGGGTAGAGAAACAACACGGGCGGAGGATGTGGCGTATTGCCTGCTCGGCTTGTTCGAGGTCAACCTGCCAATCATCTATGGCGAGGGACAGGACAAGGCTTTTCTGAGGCTACAGGAAGAAATTATCCGCCGGACGGATGATCAGTCGATATTTGCTTGGGGCGCGCTAGGAAAAGAGGACAAGTCTTCGAAACGTGCGCATATCGCGCCAGAACTGGACGAGTTGGATTTCGAGGCTCTCTCCGGGACCATGCCAGTGTTGGCTAGATCGCCAGCAGACTTTAGAGGCATGGAAAAGGTCGTTGTGTCACCGCCTAACACAGAGCCAGTCTCCGATTACGCCATGACCAACAAGGGATTGCACATCAAGTTCAACCTCGTAAGCGCCAACAACTCGGCGACGCAAGCTCAGCAACACTTCCTCGGCGTGCTGAACTGCCACTCGGAAGATGACCCCAGCAGACGACTGGCCATCTTGTTGTCCCAAACACCAACGTCAAACGTCATGGAGCGAACCCGCTCGAGGATGCCCACTGTGGTCAATGTTTCGGACTTGGAATCGGCCGAGCAACGGGACATTTACATCCCTAATACAGCAGCGAACCAACCGCAAGCGACCAAGGCGGTGGAAGAAATTCTGGTTCTCAAATATCCCGATCTCGTCGCGCCAGGCTATGAAGTGATTGATGTCCAGAGCAAGGGGCATGCTCAGTTCAACAAGGAGTTTGGCACGTTACGGGTCGGAGCGCTGGAGTCAAGAGTGCTGTATCAACTCGCAGTGGTGACCTTCTGGAACAAGCATCTAAAGTGCGGGTTTGTCCTGAGAGTGATTATGGATGGAGGTACTAGGAGGGCCTGGGTTGATCAAGTCCAGCCTCAGGCCATTCCACAGCCGGGTGAGGTGACGGAGAATGGTGATGACATGGTCAAGACTGCCAGGGACATCTGGGCACAGCCCGGACATGTGGAGGTCATCGCCACCGGTGGAAGGAGGAGCGTCCGAGTTGAGGTGACAAACCCGGAAAAGTACGAAGAATTAGAAGGACAGGAAGGAAAAGGCTTCATGTTGAAGCCCGCAGCAGAAATCAAGGCTTTTGAGACGGTGACGTTTGTGGAGAAATGGGAGAGGGATTACATGCGGACTGTCAACGCCAAGTTGATCAGGAAAAAGAAGGGTGTGTTGGAACTGAGCATGAGCAGTCTGCTTTGGCAAGCCGCACAGACACAAGATCAACCTTGATAGGTGACTGCGTGTAACATTTCTTTCATTTGTTTCATCATGGTTTTCCTGGATCAACAGCACAGGGATACGATGGCGCACGGTTTGGGCAATGGGCATTGGGAATCGGATTAAAAAGGGTGGCATGGTGGACTGAGCATACTGCTAGCATTTTTCCTTTGTTGTTATCTATACCTAGGTACCGGCTTCAATTCATGGATTATTTTCATTTCTGACCTTTGCTCCATGTCGTGTCAGAGAACCCTAAACCCCTGAACTGGATCGTGGGCCAGTCCGATATCTATCTGCTGATGCTGTCCAACTCCAATGTTGCCGTTTACTTATTCTGTTGATCGGTGTCTCAAAGGCAAGTGCAATTCAACCGGTTTAGTTGTTACATTGGGGATGATGTAAGCTTACATGCCTAAATTCTGACCAACACAAATTGTGCGCCGCAATCACACTCTACCTTCAAGTTCAATCCCCGCAATTCCGACCTCCACTCGGCATCGCTCATCTGAGCGTCTCTTTCAACGCAAAACTTGGCCTCTTATCTTTGACCTTGCCCGATATGCGACTCATCAACTTGACGACCTTTGAGCTCGAAGAGTACTACGGCAATGTGCCTCAATACGCCATTTTGTCTCATCGATGGGGTAAAGAGGAATTGGGGTTTCAAGACTGGACCAAATATTCCCAAAGTACCGACCGCAAGACGTGGAAAGGCAGAGGCATTGCCAAGATACTAGGAGCCCGGAAGCAAGCTATTCAGGATGGCTACCACTACCTGTGGTGCGACACCTGTTGCATCGACAAGAGCAGCTCGGCTGAACTGAGCGAGAACATCAACTCTATGTTCAACTACTATGCAGACGCCGCCGTGTGCTATGCGTACATGAGGGATGTGCCGGAGCTGGGTGAGGGAGGGGCCTCTGAGCAGATGAAGAAATTCGAAGCGTCTCGGTGGTTTACCCGTGGCTGGACCCTGCAAGAACTCCTCGCCCCAAAGAAGGTGGTGTTTTTTGCAAAGGACTGGTCCTTGATAGGAACCCGTGGCAAGCTAGTCACCAGGATATCCAACATTACTGGAATCGCTACCAGATTTATTTTGCGTCGGACTCAAGACCCGGCCGTTCCGCCGCCGCTTTTTGCTGCTGGCGTAGCGACCAAGATGTCCTGGTTATCACGAAGAGAGACTACTCGCGTAGAGGATATGGCCTACTGCATGCTTGGAATATTCGACATCAACATGCCCCTGCTGTACGGCGAAGGTCACAAAGCTTTCACGCGGCTCCAGGAGGAGATCATTCGCGTGTCCAACGATCAAAGCATCTTTTGTTGGCGATGGGACGAGAAATTTGTTCCCCACAACTGGGTCAGCATTCTCTCACCGTCTCCTAGAGCCTTTGACCAGTCAGCAGACTACAAAGCCTACAGATTGATCGAAGACGGAGATGAGTACAAAACTTTGATGAGCCAGCTCACATACAGCCTGACAAACATCGGGCTTTCCATCAACCTGCCTGTTGTGCCATGGTTTGGAGGTTTCCTCGCCGTGCTGGAAGCATACAGCGACAATGTCCAGCTGACTATTCCACTCGACAAGCCAGTTGGGCGTACTTACACGAGGATGCCTTTCCCTCCTTCGCCTGCCCCTATCGGATGGTATAGCAGCCCGCCTGAGATAAGAAGTTTGTATATCAAGACGAACACAGTACGTCACAACAGAAGTCTAGGACAACAGCAGCAATCTCGGTCACTGCCAGGACAGTACCCATCAGAGGCATGGGTTCTTCCAACCTTGGGTAGAAACAAAACACCCTTCAGCCATTCAAAAGTCTCCACCTGGAGTCCACGTTCGATTCCTGAGGTGGCACCTAGCCGGGCGAGTACCGGTCTGTTGGTGCTGACCCCAATTCCCCGGCAAACCAGCGGCAATGATATGGGCCCGCTGCAGGTATATACCAACATGTTCGGAGGAATTATGGGCATTTACTATGAGTCGTATGGGGTTTTATACCTCGTCTACTTTGGCCTGGCCTATGGTTCGTCAGCCACTGCCGCATCATCTCAACCACATTTTCTATGCAAAATTGCCGACACAATTCACACATCGAACGTCGATGAGGTGTACGAGAACTATTGCAAGCTGCATCAGGGTAATTTGGAAAGTTTGATTATAGGCCGTGTGAAGTCAAAAAAGACGGTAGATGTAGGGAAAACATCGCAAACATTGGAGCATGGTGTGCCGGGTTATCCGGATCTAAAGCTGGAGGTTGTCATCGCGGGCAGCTATTCAGACATGAATGATCCCGAGAAGAATGCATGTAGGTACTGGATGGTTGCCAATTCTCGAATCCTCCGCTCCTCTTCAGGAGAGGATGAAACGAACGTAGGTAAAGTGATTTTCCACCTCGGCGCCGGTGCACCAGTCTGTTCATTTCAGTTGGACGAGGATGAGTAGGTAGAGTTTGAGTTACTGTAAATCGTATGTCCTAAATCTCCCGATTGAACCCCTATAACCCTGACTCCGGATGAAATCACACAAGCCACAGGCACGTTGACCTAGACGACCTCCCTTCCATCAGACAAAACACCATTGTTTCTCACTAACCTAATTCCTCCGCTACTATTCCTACCACCTTCACCCTCCACAATGTCATCATCGCCCCTGGCAGAGACAGAAGCATGGAAGCTCCCCCTCCCTGCCTCTCCGCCCGGCCCTTGTTGCTCATACTGTGGTCGCTGTTGCTCCACCCACTGTTCAGCCTTGCTGCTTCCACTTGTTGACGTATTCGGCCTATCGACTGTGGCAGGCGTGGAAGGCGGCATGACCACTCCTATCCCGGACTCGATTACACCCTTGTCAATGCCATACTATCCGTATCTCCTCTCCTCATAGCCCGCTTCAGTATCGGAAATGTGGCCGCCGTTGAACTCCTGAGTCGAGCTTGACGAACCAACGATGTGTATCCTAGACTTGAGCTTGATGGCTGGCATAGATGACGAAGACGACGGGGATGTTGAAGTCGAAAAGTACGAAGGAAGGATGTAAGACAAGGGAAGACGACAGACGGGAAGGCAAGCGCAGATGATGGCGAGGTTTTGCTCAATCATGGTCCAGATGGAGGAGTCGATGTCAACTGTTATATTTTGATACCCTTTAGCTCAAGACATGCAAAGACGAAAGAAAAAAAACATACAGGTAATGTCCGGGCTCGTGGAGGAAAAGTTCAGGGTGGTCATTCGCAGAATCGATGTGATTGTCGTAAACAGACCCAAGGCGAAAACGGCCATCAGGGCCAACTTTTGGCTCATTGGTAGATGCGAGGTGTAGATCGAATGCATCGGCAGCCCAAGAATGACCAGATCGGTAGCGATCGAGAAGGCCGCGTTGGCGTACCAATTCGCCGTGATGCTGATGCAGGTCCCAGCAATGGACTTATCCCAAGCTCTGAGGATGGGGTTACATTGCCATATCGAGGAAGCCGTCGTGCCGATCATGTACAAGAGGATAATGGTCAAAAGAATGAAGCAGGTCGTGCGAAACCATTGCTTGGGAAAGATGCGGAGGTAAAGGAGGAGAATCGAGGCTTTTGTAAGGTTGATGGTGAGCTTGTAGAAAGCTTGAGCAACGTAAAATAGCTTGGAAATAATGTCAGCGTTGACCACAACTTCTACTTTGGAAATTTCATACTTTTAGGGTCATCAACCTATTCGGTTTGCTGAGGTTAGCAATGTGCTGGCCAAAGCCGTGAGCACATGATGCCACCATCAGGGCAGAGACGACAGTGGCAAATATCTTTGGTCGTCAGTTTTTACAGTTGAAATCAGGGGTAAAGCGTCCAACATACTGACGATACAACAATGGTCCAGTCATCCCAGCCTAGTCCAGACCAGCCTCTGAGTTTGATGCGCGCCCAGAGACGAATACCGACAAAGACTGGTGTCAAAACGAAGAGATAAGCGAAGCTGAAGTGTGAATGGACCCAGACCTCCCTATTTGGTTTGTTTGTTTCACCCTGTCGGTCTTGGCAGAGCACCCTCAAAGCTTTAGTTGGCTATCCTCAGAGATATTTGGTATTGTGTTTGACTGCTTGTCCGTACAGGCCGGTATCTCATACAACGGTAGGTACATGTTGGACCTACTGCAAACTTGGAAGAGAGGGCATCCCCCCAGAGCCTTGACATGGACATGACACAATCCAACTCCGGATCGGGTGACTGCGCCATGCATTGTCGATCGGTGATGCAAGGGCGGGTTATCAATATCACAGCCATCCGGGTTCCGATATTGCTTTTGGGAACAAGAAATAAACCGCTGAAATCCCCGATCGTGCGCTTTGATTTTCGTCATGTTCGTTGGGCCCATCCCTGTGACGTTCAGAGAACCCCACAGTTATATTTAAGCATTGATTGAGCAGAACAAAGCCTTCTTATATGCACCATAAGCCCCGAAGGAGACGAGTTGCTCCGTAGAGCTTAGAAATCTGATTGCTTCTTTCTAAGCAATCCGTCAGCCTTCCAACGTACCAATGTACCCATATTCTACCTTCCGTAGCTCTCCTGAGCTCGTGGGTGCCAGTATTCCGGAGCTCCACCCCCCAGAGCTCACCAGAGCTTTGAGGTGGAAGCCAACCCCCACTTTCCACAATCCCTTTTCTTCTCGTTGTTTCAGCTCTCATGATGCTCTTGCCATGCGCAAAGAAAAACAAGAGCCTGGAAAACCGTGCTGGTGCCAGTCGCTTATCGTGACGTGGTTCCAGGGCCAAGCGGTGTTGGCTTGTGAACTGGAGCGTCTTATCGATGCCGATGGGTGTTTGGCTGGCCGCGATGGTCCAATGTTGTCAGGCTGATCACCAACCATTTAATGCAACGGTACCCCCTCATTCAGTGCGGATATTTCATCTTGAGACATAGTTCTTGGGACCATAATTATTCTTCAACCTTTGCATCTCTGTTGCTGTCCCATCAGAAACCCCAGAGCGAAGATGCAGCTCCTCGCCTTGCTGTTGGCAACATCAGCCTTTACGGCCTCTGCAACCAGCAACATTGACAACGGTCCCTTCCAATCTGACCTCAATGGCTCCAACTTTACATATGGACAGCCATTAAAGCTCTTGCGGTTCCATTCCCAAGGTCTACCCCTTGAAATGGCCTTCATCGACCTGCCCCCCATCGCCGATACTGTCACCACCTCCGAACCGCAACATGTCCGCTACACCCGCAAGAAGCCCGGCCATAAACCCAAAACCGCCTTGCTCCTTCACGGCAAAAATTTTTGCTCCGTCACCTGGTCAGCCACCGGCTACGCCCTCCAGCAAGCCGGATATCGCGTCATAATACCGGACCAAATTGGTTTCTGCAAGTCTTCCAAGCCGGGAGCCAACTACCAATACTCCCTCCACCAACTAGCCCTCAACACCCACTCCCTCTTATCAGCCCTGAACCTGACAGGCCCCGGAGGCAGTGACGTGACCGTTGTAGGTCACTCCCTGGGCGGCATGCTGGCCACTCGCTTCTCCCTGCTCTATCCAGAGCTTGTCTCCAGACTTGTTCTCGTCAACCCTATCGGCCTAGAGCCTTACCTTGAAGTGGGTGTACCTTACCCGGACCTATCGGCTACCCTCCGGACCGAACAGGCATCAAATTACCAGTCGATAAGGGAGTACGAACAGAGCACCTACTACCTCGGCGCCTGGGCACGCGAGTACGACGTGTGGGCCGTGATGCTCGCTCAAATCTACTCTGGTAGCGAGGCCCAGAAGTTTTCTGAGGGTCAGGCCCGGGTGGTGGACATGGTGCTGACGCAGCCGGTGTATTACGAGTTCCCTCGTGTCCAGCCAAACACGCTGTTGATAATCGGAACCAAGGATACGACAGCCATTGGGAAGCAGTGGTCGCCCCCTAGCGTACAGGAAAGACTGGGCAAGTATGAGAACCTCGGAAAAGAAACGGCGAAGAAGATAGCCAACTGCACGCTTGTCGAGTTTGAGGGCCTGGGACATGCACCGCAGATCCAAGCACCCCACAGGTTCCATGAAACTTTGCTGGAGTGGCTGCGGACGTGATCGACAGACGGCCGTTGTAGACAGGGCAAGACGAGACGATGATGAGGAACACACTAAAGGACGAGAGAGCATGTAACACGGCACCAGCTGCAGCATATCAGTAGAAAAAGAAGTGTATAAAGAACCCGAGTATCCCCGAAAAGATGCGCCGTCCCGCAAAATGGAATCGAGAACTGATTCTGAATTGACCTGTATCATGCAGTTGTGGTATGACTCCCTAGCACGCCGCACCAGAAATGCAAAGCCTTCCCGAGCCAGCCCAAGCCTTTTATGGCCTTTTGTGTGTACGGACTCCTATCTTCCCGCCGTGTTTCTCGAGGGAAGGGGATCCGTAAATACCCAGGTCCCAGAATCTTGTGTTCGTCGAAATTCCGCAATGCCCCAAAATCAACTTGCCCAAATAAACCCTTTACATGACAACACCCGAGTTGCTGGCAATACGGGGCCAGAGCTCAGCGGCCTCCTTGCCGACGGGGCCGGTGATGGCAGAGCCCTTCATCTCACCCTTGGGGTTGACGATCTGCGTGTGGCGCTTGTTAGCCTTTTCCCTCCTGACGCTCCATCCACACCGAAACCTGTATCACGAAGCAGGGATACGTACGACACCAGCGTTGTCCTCGAAGTAAAGGAAGACACCATCGAAGCGCTTCCAGGGCTTGGCCTGACGAACGATGACGGCGGGGTGAACCTTCTTGCGGAGCTCAGGCTTTCCCTTCTTGACGGTGGCCATGACCATGTCACCAACACCACCAGCGGGCATTCTGTTGAGACGAGCACCGATACCCTTGACGGAGATGATGTAAAGGTTGCGAGCACCGGAGTTGTCAGCGCAGTTCATGATGGCACCACTATTGGCCTGTCAGCGCCCATGTTCCCTCCAAAAACAGATTCGCCCTTTCGCATCGCATTCGAGAGATGTCGGTCGAAATCGGCGCGTCACGGAGATCGTGGAGAGGGTCGAACGTACACGGGAAGACCGAGGGTCATCTTGAGCTTGCCGCCTGGGGCACCACGGCTAATCACTTTCTGTCAGCCAAGATCCTGAACCAATTCCTGATGCCATAATCCTGAGCCGCTGTCGTCGCCGCCATCGCCGTCAAGATCGCCTGCTGCATATTCTTCCCGAGCTATTTCTCCAGGCTGTTTTGCCAGCGCCCAGATAGCTTTCCCCCCCCTCCACAGCCTTTCCGGGTCCAGCGATGGCGGCGAGTATCGTGATTCGAGGATTTCGTGGCTCGAGCCTGCAGAAACGGCGACAATGTGGACGGTACTCACGAAAGTTTGGCCATTTTTGGTGTCTGGTTGCGGAAATGCGACTTGTCGTTTGGGAGTCGAGATTTCGAGGACACAAGGCGGGCTGAAAATTGACAGGCCTTTCGCGATAATTTTGGTGTGGACCGAAAACCCTACTGGAATTTGTGAGCCGTCACGTGTTTTTGGAGTGGATAAGCTGATATGGCCCCTAACCCTGCAGCCGTTCTCTCTGCTTGGCCAGTGAGGTGCGGTGGGGCGGCTCTGGTGCCCCGCAGTTGTTTTCACTTCAACATCACTCTCACTCGATTGATGGATGGCAAGCAGTTGGAGTGCCACTTGAACGGGCTGTGGTTTGCGCGGCGAGGAGTTGTGAGGTTATTTCCATCTCTCTATCTCTTTGTCATGAGTTTTTTTATTCTTCAGGATAACGTCTTTCAGTCTGCCTTTACGACCAACACCAGATGTCAATCTTGCAATCACTCGCGTGTTGACAGACTTCCAACGACCAGCATCTCACCCTTGGCCTCTCGTGTAGCTCCCTCCTTTTCCACCAGTTTCAGCCTTCGGTAGACGGGCTTCCACATTTGCTCTTTGACCCACTCATCGAGGTCGTTGTCGTTCTCTGGAATATTCTGTTCGGTTGCAACACCTTCTTCCACCGCTGTCCGAATCACCTTACGCGCCACTCTTGCACTAACACTTCTGACGACCTCAACACCAGGCAACAATGGTGCAGTGTCATCTTTCAGAGCCGGACTCAACTCAGCCACCCCTTCGACGGCCGCGACCAGCATCTTGTCCGTGACAAGTCGAGCGCGACACAGGACAGCCCCAAGCCCAATGCCTGGGAAAACGACGCTGTTGTTGCACTCGGCCACCTCAATCTTAATCTCTTCCCCATCTCGACCCCATGGCCCTTTGACCGGTTTGAATGGACTCCCGGTTGCCACCAACGCCTTTCCATCCGTCCATTTCAACAGATCTTCCGGGACAGCTTCGTGTAAACGCGTCGGGTTTGACAGCGGAAGGATGATGGGTCGCTCAACGTGAGAGGCCATTTCGCGCACTATATTTTCTGCAAACGCTTTGGGTACTGTGGACGTTCCGATCAACACGTTTGGCCTGACTTCTTTGACCACTGTCAAGAGGTCTCGTTCCTTGCCCTTCCACTCGTCTTCAGGCCGAGCAAAAGGTTTCTGAGCTGTTGACAAGGTCTCCACCTCGGTAGTCAGAAGCCCAGGTTTGTCAATGAGCCTGTGGATGTCAGCCATGCTTGGGGTTGCTCCTGTTCAGGTGATAAACGAACCAGATCTGCTTCGCGGCTTCTTCCTTATTAATGCCCCGTTGTGCAGCGATGGCATCACGGACCTGGTCAGCAATGCCAACGCCTGCCGTACCAGCACCAAAAATCACCATGCGAAGATCCTCCAACTTTTGCTTCGTGACATGCAAGCCTGAAAATATGGCCGCAAGCGTTACGCAGCCGGTGCCCTGGACGTCGTCGTTGAAGCAAGGAATTTCCGGCCTGTACTTGTCAAGAATCCTCCGTGCTAAGAGGGTCAGATTAAGTACCACCTCACCACGATCCAAGGGAAAGAACTCACCATTCCCAAATCCAAAGTCTTCAAAGTGGATATAAGCCTTTGGGTACAGTTTACGCGCCGCCTGCACAAATGTGTCGACAAAGTCGTCATAACGCTGACCCGTCACCCGCTTTTGTCTGAGCCCGAGATACAACGGATCATCGAGGAGGTCTTGGTTATTGGTTCCACAATCCAAGACCACCGGCAGGACTCGGTTGGGATGGACGCCAGCACAGATCGTCGTCAGCGAAAGCTTTGCAACCGATATCAGGATGCCGCCGCAACCCTGATCCCCGATGCCCAGAATCTCCTCCCCGTCCGTGACGACAATGTAGTCAATGTCATCTTCTGTGCCCCAAAGAGAAAGATCATGATGAACACGGTCTGCGTCATTGATGTTGAGGAACACTCCGTCTGGACGGCGGAAGATTTTAGAGTAGTTCTGGATAGCATCGCCTTCTGTAGGCGTATATACCACGCTGTACATCTCAGGCAGGTGGTCTTGGAGCAGCTGCGTGCATGGCTCAGCCACAAGCTTTCATTCTGCGAATCAGTTCTGAACTTACTCTAAAGTACAGCACCTGATTCTGTTCCTTCATAGACGTCAGGAACGTGTTCTTGGAAAGGTCATCAGGATGCGCGGAGTACTGCTCATACGCCCGCTGAACCTGTTGATCCAATGTCTGGATGCTAGGAGGCAGCAGCCCGGCAAGTTCAAAATCTCGGCGCTCTTCATAGGTGAAAGCTGAGCCCTTGTTGAAGTAAGGGTGGTTGAGCAAAACGGTCCCCTTGAGGGCGCATTCTAGTGGCCCGCTTGTTGACAACGGAAGCGACCCAAATCTGGACTCGTCTCGGGATGCCATCATGGAGGGTGAATGAGACAATGATGGTCGGGTGAGTGTATGGATTTGCGAGGACAGCGACGTCTCACGAAAGTTGCAAGATGATACAAAGCAGGAGACAGCCTAGCAGCCGAAAGTGCTTTCTCGCAGACCGAATCAGTGGTAAATTCTTGCATTGCAAGAAAAGCTACTGCTCACTTCATGGCATCGCCAGTTGACAATGACGTAGTTGTCCAAACATGCGCTGACTGATCCAGCGTTTCACCAGGAAAGAGCCCCACAATTGCAGCAGTGGTGGGACAGCCGCGATCCTGCCAGAGCAGAAGCAGCACCAGAGAGAGAATCAATACCCACGAGAGATGCGGTTGGCTCAAAATGTCGGGTCGCTTGGAGCCTCGCCTCTGTGAAGCCCCGATGAACGGGCAGAGACGCGGACTATGATGGCCCATGAAGGATTCTATTCTTGCAGCAAAAACATCACCAGCAACAGACCCGAAAGTCTGCCGCCAATGACCCGTCCGACAATGGCACAGCCCCTTCAAAGACCCGAGTACAAGACGTACCGAGAAGCGAAGGCCTCCCCAGAAGGGAGATCTCACTGGTAAGAAATCCGGAGAGATCTTGAGCGGCTGGGAACGGTTGCTGCGTGCGCAAAAGTGGAAAGTATATCCTACCTGTAAACACTTCTATTGTTGCCGAGTATCGTCCCTACTCATCTTTTCAGAGTGCAGGACAGCAACATGAAACGTGGCACGTAAAGAGTTGCGTTCAGACAACAGCCAACACGGTGGCTTGAATGATGTGGGAAGCTTCGCTGGACGCGAAAAAAATCGTGGTTTTGGAGGCTCGTGGGGTCCAGCACGGACCTCCTCGGCCCCGCAAGCGCACAGCTGGCATCGGCCCGACAGTGATGAGATGGAGCTGAAGCCGAGTGTCTGACAACATCAACTCACAACGGATCGAGAAGACGAAGGAAAGTACAACGATGAATGCACCTGAAATCAGGAGTCTTCCTTCCTGCCTCATGTCTATCGTGAACAGATGATGGCAAGCATGCAGCTTCTTGGTTATCTTCAATGGAAGGAGCGCTGGCAAGCTCATCGCGACACCTTCTTGCCATCGTGGTGTCGAACTTGTCACCTTGTCTTCATCATGGCATGATCACAGCTCCTGGCATTCTGTCTATCTAACCCCCGACCCGTGCCTTGGACGAACAGTCCAGCTAACCCCCCACAGCTCTGCCATGATGTCGGTCTACACGCTACTGCTTACCCTTCTTCTCTGCGTTTTAACCAAAGCCAACGGCGAACCTGACACAGAGTACTGGGCCGCCACAACAATAATCACCGAGACGGTGTGGACTATGTGCACAGCTGAGGAGACAGAAACAGTGGGATCAAAGCTGCCCGCCAATCTGCTTGACAGCAAGCTCACCTGCCCCCAGATCTTTGAAAACATCAGGCTCGCCCTGACGACAAACATCGTTCTCCCGAATGCCGTTCTCACCAGCGTCGTTGTTCAGCCTCCTACCTCTCCAACATCTTGTTACAGCCTGCCCACACCCACCGAGTCCCTTGATGTCATAGCATTTGCTGCCAATCAGATCGCATCGGACTCCTCGAAATCGAGCGAGCCCGTCTTCTTCTACGTGGGAAACAATGGCACGTCACCCGAATATGTGGGCACTCTGATTGATGGCAATCGCGTCCTGCTCGATATTTCACCCAATACCTCTGCCGCTGGCCGTGTAGCCATGATTCTGTCCTCCGGCGAGTCCATCGTCTTCGACAGTACCGGAGTTCACCACTTTGATGCGAACTGTCAGTCAGTGGCATCTGTGGCTATTCCCGGCTTCATGGATCAGGTCCTTGCGGTTGCCGAGTCGCCGGTCTACGTATCAAGAAGACGCAATCAAGCTCTGCAAAAACGAGAGATGGAGCAGCAGAACTTTACCGTGGCTGTCCGGTTCGAAAATGTTATTGACCAACTCCTGAAAGAACCTGTCCTGGCGTTTGGACCATCAAGATGTGGTTTTCTGTCTCGGGACATTGATGGAGAGTGGGCAATCCTGACGTGGACATGTCAGTATCCTGGTGCAGAGAGTGCCGAGAAAGTATGCGAGCAGTCATTTCATTCTTGGCTCAGATCCAACTTTTCGTCGTTGGCGGCAATGTCGGGAGAGATCAACAATGGTGACGATCTTTTCAACTATCTTCCGCATTTCTTCACCAAGGTTGGCAGTTCCCTGGTCAATCTTATCCCGGGCCTCACCCCCGTACTTCAAAAGGGGCTGAGATGGCTGAATACTGCCCAAGAAGCCGTCCTTGACGTAGCCGAGCTTGGAGGAGAATCTGTCTGCGAATTGCTCCACGCCTTCGACGAATACCCTCTTGTGTTTCGGGATCCTGGCCTAGATAATGAGCATACTGTTGGAAAGTTTGTCTCACCTCCAGTGTCAACCATCAGTGGGACTATTGCCTCGCGGACGACAAAGATGACCAAGGAACCACCCCGAGCCATGCTGCCAACCGTGACGGATTTCCCAACAGTCACCGAGACAAGCTTTACCGTGACAAGTCTACCGAGTGTCCTCAGTGAAATTACGTCGGCGGTGTGAGAAAGAGAAGGCTTTCAGAGGATGGATTTGTATTTGTATATGCTCATACGTATCATCTTAATCTGTGTCAGGTTGACAATACAGCGTGAAGTTGGAGTCTAGTACCATTACCATTGTCCGAGATCAACACTTCTGGGCGGCATACGCTGAGTGAGCAGCCAGGGGTTGGCGGGTGATTGGTGGCCCGTCATACCAACGCTGATCCCATAACTCGACTTCAGCCGTGACCATGGTATCGGTCGAGTTGAAGCTCAACTTGAGTTGTCGCTGCTTATACCAAGTGTATCGCTGTTCAAGTTTCTGATCGTCATTTTCTTCGGTGGGTTTGGTGTACGAGTAAAGACGTCCAAATTTTCGAGATCAAGAAACGCCCCTACGTCGAGGTTGGGGGTATTTTTCATGACAGCATAGAGATCTCGTGCAAGAACCGCCCAGGTGATGGTGGAGGCCGAGTAGCAGATGAAGGCGGCGATTACAAGGTAGTCATCTAACCGGAGCTGACAGATAATCTTGACGGGAAAGATGAGGCGGAGCACCACGATGAATGAAAGATGGTGCCGGTTGTTGGTGCTTGGTGTGCATATCACACAGTGCGGGTAAGCACTTACCGTCAGTGTACTTGGATTAGGGCCTGTAAGGGTAGCATCGGCCTGCCTGTTCTAGCAGTGTCATTTCTGTTGGCTGGATTGCCCTGGGGAGCCTACGACACCCGAGCATAAAAAGACAAGGCGGCTTGTTTTCTTCTTCGCCATCCCGCTCGCACGCGTCTAGCATTTTCGGTCCCAACCCCCAATAACAGAACCTTACGTCTTTCGGCACCGCTTATTCATTGGACTCGTTGCCAGCATGGATTATCATCCCGTGTTGGACCTCGTCGCTGTGGTCACGCTTTCTTCGCTCACGGTCGGTTTTGTCTCGAGCTCATTCACACGTCTTGCAGTGTTGGGCCTCCTCTCCACCCTGACCTATGTCTGCGTCTTGAAGTGTCCAGTGTACATTTCGAGAAGCGCGTGGGCAACGTCAGTGGGAGGTTACACTCTGTCGTATCTTTGGCAGTACCTTGACGTGGGCATTCTCAGCAGGTGGACATACGAAAAGCAAGGTCCGGAACATGACGCGATAAAACCTTGGGGGCCAATACCGCCAAAGGCCAGACCTGATGGCAGCGTTGCATCCCGCTTGAGGTTTGGATTTGGCACCATCTTCTCCTGGCGGTTTGTAGGCACCCCCTACCAAGCAAGAGGTCTGCCGAAACTCGACGAGAAGCTGTGCAAGTCTCGCAGCGCCTTCCTTTGGAACACCTTCTTGACAATCACTGCTTGTTACTTGGTATTGGATATGATGGACGCTTCTGCCGACCCCGAGGTCACAAGGAGATTTTACACACTTGACAAAATGGGCTTCTTCTCGCGAATTGGAGATGTCTCGGCAGAGGAGCTCACCATGAGACTATTCGCTGCTCTTGGGTTGGGAGCTGGCTTGGTATCGGTTCAGCGTGGGGTGTATAGCATCTGTGCCTTTGTCGCAGTTGCTTCTGGGGTCTCTGACCCCCAGGACTGGCCACCTTTTAACGGGCCATTTACTGGGATTCACAATCTGAGGAGCTTTTGGAGGTTTGTTTACACCCCTTTTGGCCCCCCTTTGTCGATCGTAGCTAATCACTCGGCTTGGCAAGAACAGCATATTTTGGCATCAGACAAATACGCACAGACTTCGTGTTACCTCCAACTGGTTGCTCTTCGACGTCTTGCGGATGCCAAAGAACTCCAAGATCGGGACATATCTTCGCCCCTGGCTCATCTTTTTGTTGTCGGCGGTCTTCCATGTTGCCATTGATGCTTCTGCTGGTATGTTGCCTTGATGAATTTCCTGCCAATTGTAGATCAGATGCTGATTGATGAGTAGGAATACCTCCGCAAGATTCGGGGGCCATGCGCTTCTTCACCATCCAGCCCCTCGGAATTGTGATCGAAGACTTGACAACGTCCATTCTTTCTACTGCACCAACGACTGGCTCTACTTCGGCCAGGCCAACGACTATTCAACGCTGGGTGGGTAGACTATGGGTCGTGCTATGGATGACTTGGAAAGTGCCCGCGTACATGTTTCCTGTGCTTGCCAAAACAGGATCAGGAAATAAGGGGGTGGTGCCTCTGAGTCTGATCGACCTGGCGGCGAAGAGGCTACGGTGAGTCACACTGACGAGCCGAAGTTGCAGCTCCGTAGCCACTCGAGAAAGCCGGACTTGGTGTCGGCCAGTTCAGATTGGATATCGGTTCGATCGTCAATGCCATATCCTTATTGGGTTCTGTCATAGCGCCTAGTGATGTCATTTGATTGTGTATGTTGCAGGTTGACGGACGCCGTGGTGGTAACGGGACTGCTACCCTATCATGAGCAGTGGAGTCCTGCCTGGAGCATGCGGATACCATTGTGGCTCCAAATCGATGAGCAGCCCTTTGGAAACAGAATTAGACGGCAAAAGGGGACCTGGGATAGCCGCAATTGAAAGATAGATGGGATGTCATACCATTTTCAAGCTAGTGAATAGGTCCTAACAGATGGACGATAGCCCATTGGGAAGGACTGAATGGCCTCCAGCTCTCTTTGAGGCCTGTAGTCTTCTGCGGTAGTCGTCCCTCTTGTTTTTCTTTCTCCGGCATGGCAGGTTGGTTTGACAAAACGTGCTGGTTCTTCATGGAGCCGAAATGAGAATTCGGCTGGTTTTATTCCGACAGGTTCTTTCGCATAAACACCGCAACCAGCTTGACCTTTGTGCCGTCCAGACATTGCTCGTCGTACATGGGCTGGTGTTTCCACTTGACATATCCCATCCTGGCATACCAGTCCTCGTTGCTGCTTCCTTTCTTTGGCGACTGCTGTCCAAACTTGGCCCACACTCCACCCCATTCCTCTGAGTCATCCTCAACGTATCGTCTATCCAAAGTAGTGAGAGTGATGGCTTCGCAGTACGGGGAGCCATATGGGGGCACTTTTGCCCAGGACTCAAGAGCCTGCACTGCTTTTCGTCCCAGCCCGCCGCGGTGCTCTGGTCGAATGAAGAGTGAAGAGATGTAGAGGAGGGACTTGTCTCGCCGGGCAAGCTCCTCGTTGGGAGGGGTCGTCTCGCTGACCAAAGCAATGTGTCCCGCGCATCGTTCAAGAAGTGGGAGGTGAGCGAGAGATGGGGGCACGATCCAAAACATCACTCTCGTCTCTGCATCCATGGCAGCTCGCCAAGTCTCGATAGCCGGAGCTGTCTTGTCCCAACCACAGAGGACCCGTTGACGAAGGAGTTCATCAAATTCAACACGGTTGTGAAGATTTATAATCTGCAATAGGTTGCTCATGTTGGCGTGTTGGAATCTCTTGGTTAGGGGTTGTCGTCGTCGGTGTAGCCAGCTACGGGATTAAACACCAAACACAGCGCAATCGTGCTGTTCTGGGGTGGTAACTCCAGGTTCTCTCTTGCGGGGCTCGTCCGGGCTCGGAAAAACAGGCCCACCGAACATTGACGGCAACACGATCCGACGACATCTCAGGGAGCCTCCGACAACGCGTGATAGATGAAGGTGGGCTGGCAATTTCGGAAGTTTGCAATACCAGATTTGTTGCTTTTTTCACTCCCGTGTCCCCGGATGTTGATGGATGAGTCAATCATAGGTAGGATGTTTGTCCAAGACATGTCGACTGATTGTCAGGGGCGCGCGTGTGGTGTTTCTTTTGGAGGATTAACCTGCAGTTGCCAACTGAAATACGATGTCTGGGAGACTGTCTCACCTCAGCTGGGCCTACTCTGATTGGGCCGTCGAACTTGCCATCCGAACAGGAACCGCTGAACCTTATCCGTAATTCCGACCTGCGCCTGCGTCTGGGTGGATGCAGGGAGCTGCGCCGCCTCTCACATGTCATGAGACTTCAGGGCGCGATACAAAAGTTTGGTGGCGCCCACCTCCATATTTTGTTGGTAAGCCCGTCAGGAACAACATGGCGAAGAAATAACGCCTCCGGACGGTGGTTACTGCAGCGCACAAGTTTTTTAGGAGGACTTATTAAGCTTCCACTTGGGTGGAGCAACAGCCCACCTGCAGTGACGTGATGTTGACAGCGACACCAATACGACCAGGAGCTTTCTCTCCTCGGCTCTGTAAAAGGATACTCGTCGCGTGCCTGGTGTTTTGCGCAGCAGGTCCAACGCGCTGCGACAACTCCTTCCTCGTCAATGCCGTCCCTCAGAACCTCAACGACTTTTACCAGGGGCTGAAGGACCGGGCCGCATCGTGCCAGCACAGCTTGGCAGGGGGCTTTTACAGCATCGACAATGGGACGAACAGTAGGTCTGCAGCCCACTTCCCATTGACAGCATGCTAACATCCCGAAAAGCGACCTCTTACTGCACCAATGACCCCCATCGGCCCTCGATAATCTACCTCTCCGGGGACAATGGAAAGCTCTCCAACATGGACGTCGACTGCGACGGGGTGCAGGGTGGCAGTCAAGACGACGGGAGGTGCTCGCTAGGGAGGAGCCCGGACTATCAAGACGCGACGGCTTTTCAGGACATCATCCAGTCCTACAATGTTGGCATATCCGACTTGAACACATATGTCCATCCATATGTGGTTTTCGGGAACAGCGGCAGCAGACCAGGTTGGAGAACCTTTGACCCAACAGACCATGGCGTGAGGCCACTGTCAATCATGGCAGTCGTCTGTCCGGGCAACAAGATGGTGTATGGCGTCTGGGGTGACACCAACGGCGACGATGGCGACAAACCTATGGTCGGGGAGGTAAGCATAGCGCTTGCTACCGCGTGCTGGGGGAAGAACATGACAGGCGACAGCGGCTATGACGGAATGGACGTTCTGTATGTGGCTTTCACCGGCGAGGACGCGGTGCCTGGGAAGAGCGGAGCAGATTGGGCCGCCAAGGATTACGATACCTTTGAGAGAAGCCTTCAACCGCTCGGAGATAAGTTGGTACAGAGAATGAGGGCGGGCGCGCCAGGCAAGAAAGTTACAAACTTGTGGGTGGTTGCCGGAGGTGCCATCGCTGGCGGGCTGTGGCTTGCTTTGTGAGAAGCTTAACTCTCGCATATCAGGCAGGACGGATTGCATTGTCAAGGAAATGATCACCTTGCGGCGTTCAGAGGACTCGTTCTTTTGGACTGACAAGCATTTAGTCTTTTGTGTTTGCGTTGTTGAAGGATTAGATGTTCTCATGATGGGCAAATTTGTGGTAACTCTTATCATTTCTTGCTCAACCTGTGTGCCTCACACCAAAGCTTGATGGCATTTGAGGCTTGCTCAAAATTTCAGTATAGGGCAAAAAGCCCTCGAGGCTTTCTTTTTCTCTTTGCATAAACCCGTGTTCCATCTGTCAAACTAAACCCATCACCATATCTACCTGGTTCTCCATCAGACAAGACTCCGACAACCCTCCGTATCTTCGATATCTCTCACACACACATCGCTAATCACAGCAGAAACAATGAAGGCGACTGCAGCTTCTACTTTGGCCGTTGCCGCAATGGCCGGATTCGCGTCAGCCCAGCAGCAAGCAGGCACTGGCCTTCCAAGCTGCGCAGTCAGTTCATTTCCATTTCGAGTTGATGATGACGACGATGCTAACCTCGCATCCAGTTGTGCATCACCAACATGGTGTCGCTCCACGCCAACCTCGGCTGCGAACAGCCCGATGACATCTCCTGCCTTTGCTCCAAGCCCGACTTCGGCTTTGGCATCCGTGACTGTGCGGTCCAGGCCTGCGAGAATGTCCAACAAGCTGAGAGGGTCATCTCGGAGGGCAAGGACATCTGCGGCAGAGGTTTGCTTTTCCCAATTACCTGACATTGTGGTAGAAAGATGACTGACCATCTCTTTCCCAGCTGAGCCAGCCAGCCCCGTCGCCACTTCCGCGGCCGTCAGTGCCGCATCCAAGACCCTTGAAGGTGTCGAGGTCATCTACACCACCTCGGGCAGCATCCTCCAGACCACCACCGCCGTAATCGGTACCCTCACCCCCGCTACGGCGTCCGCTTCCGGCTCTGCCACGGGCGAGGTCGATGTTGCCTCTTCGGAGCAGGATGTGGCATCTTCCTTGGCATCGGTTTCTTCCTCCCTGGAGTCGTCAGCATCAGCTTCGGCCTCTGGCTTCACGTCCAGGGAAGGCAAGCAGCAGGGGACCGCCACTGACGCCTCTGGAACCCCTGCTTCCACCTCCACTGGACGTGCGACAAGCTCCAGCCAAAGCGCTGCCGGCGCGATGAAGACGGCTGGCGTTGGTCTGGGAATCGTCGGTGGTCTGGTTGGTCTTTTTCTTTAATGGCCCAGACGTGGTGGACTTGAGATGGAGACATCAGATCCTAACGTAGCACAGGATGGTGGCTTGGTCTTTATCGTGGCCATTGGAGTTTGGGCGCCTTGGATACCCAGTCTTGTGTCATGATTTAGTTGGATAGCTACAGAATTTCATCTTCAGTAGAGTAGTTGGTTAGTATACGAGACTAATGGATTTGAGATCCAAGCTCCCCAGCGACGCTTTTACTGCATCCGTATGACCGCCGATTGCCTGTCCAGATACTGTCCCGGGTATGATTGCCTTATTTATTTACACGAGATTGTTCACAACAGCAGATACCAAGTCGTAAGAATTATAATGTATTAAAGAGGATTCCCTACCACCAATCTACAGTCTATATCGTCTTCCGGACCCCGTCACTTATCCACCCAAACCAATCGCAGAATGCAAACCCAAACCAGATTATGTGCTCATGCAAGCCAATCCCATGCAAATGTTCCCATAGTACAACGAGAGTGCGCCGAGTGGTCGTGCTCATCAAAAGAGTGAGCGACAGGCAGAAAACGAGTGTCCAAATAGGTATGCCATCGCCCAAACACCACGCTAAAGGAGAGGAACGCTAGTAGTTTGAGACATCAAAAACGAGTGGCGACAGATTCTTTGCCGAGAAAGACGGTAAATGACAGCACACTTAGAGTTGGCCGCCGCCCTGAGGGAAGCCGCAGCCCTGCTTGCCGTTCTGAGTGTTGGCACCGACACCAGAGCAGCTGCCAAAGGCGGGGCGGACACCGTCGTTGACGAGAGCGCAGCAGCCGGAAGCGCAGTCAGCATCGCTGGTGCACTCACCGGTGATGAACTGACGGCCGGCGCCGTTGCCGACATTGCCAGCACCAGCCGGGTCAGGGTTGAGAGTGCTGGGCATGATGGTGCCGCCAACAGCACCGCTGTTACCACCACCAGTGTTGCCACCAGCATTGCCACCAGCGTTCCCGCCAGCATTGCCACCAGCGTTCCCGCCAGCATTGCCCCCAGCGTTCCCGCCAGCGTTGCCACCAGCATTGCCACCAGCGTTACCGCCAGCACTTCCACCCTCGAAACCGCAGCCTTGCTTGCCGGCCTGGGTCTGAGCACCTACACCGGAGCAGACACCGATGGTTTGACCGCCTTGGGGAAGGGTAGCACAGCAGCCAGAGGCACAGTCGGCAGCGCCATTACACTGTCCTCCGATGAACTGGGTACCAGCTCCGTTGCCAACGTTCTTCTCGCCAGAGGGATCAGGGAGGACCTGGCGCTGAGACAGGTCGGGAGCAGCGTGGACGGCAGCAATGGCCACTGTTTCTGGCATTAGAGAGGATGAAAACTACAAGTGTTGAAGCGGGGGAGGACTCACAAGCTAAGGCGCTGACAATCTTGGTGAACTGGACCATGGTGACGGTGGTGAAGTGAAGAGGCGAAAAGTGTCGAGATTTGGATGTGAAGGAAAGACAGGGAGTATTAAAATGTCGACTGGCGACTGTTGTACTGTAGAGTAGTAGAGAAGAGAATGCAAGGGGGACACCAGGTCCTGTTTTTGAAGAAGAAGATGTAAAAGGATTGACTGCGATCGAGAGATGCCGATGATGAGTAGGATAAATTCGTCTGAACAGGAGGAAACCATCCACCTTTATACATGTTGCTCAACATGGCCTCTGGCAATCAGACAGGTACGGCAGGCTTTGGAATAGGGCTGAGCTCAGGGGTGCTCCAAGCAACGGTCTCCTGGTCCCAAGTTCTCCCTATTGTCGGTGGCGTTATGAGTCGTGACAGGTCCAGCCAGGCGATCAGAAAGTCCTTGCAACACGATGCAGTTGTCGTCTCAGATTCTGGTGTGTTAGTGTGGGTGGTGGTGGCACGGCGTCATCACTAACGCGGGGCACAAACAGGGGGTCTTGATGGTGGTACGCAACCCCTGTCTCGAGATGTTTGGAATATGGAACATTGTTCTTTGAATACTGCAATGGGAAACTATCTGTCAGACAGGCGCGCGTGTAAAACTCTCGGCCAGACCGGGAGCAGAGATGGTGAGCGGATTTCTCGTCTGATTCCTGGTCGGTACGTCGTCTCAACTTTGGCCACACCAAGCTGATCGTGCAGCGGGGCGACGGCATTCTGGACTCCGACCAGGGGGTTGCATTCTCCATTCAGCGGCACCGCTCTCAACCGCCCGGCCGTAAAGGGGAGACATGATGGTGAACAGCCACCAAGACGACCAAAAGCCGACGGAGTGTGAATCCTCAAGCCGAGGCCTGTGGCCACGATATGGCCGCAAAGGTGAGGGTTGTGGGCGAAATGAAGTTGGTGAAACCTGGGACCCTGGGGAGAAAAAGCTTGAGCAAGCCATAGGGCCCCTGTCTCTGTGGGGTTGGCTGATCAGTGGGGCCGTCCAGCAGAAACGCAACGTTCTTGGCACGTTTGGCACCCAGTGGGGGCTTGTCTTCATTGTAGGAACTTTCATTTTCAGCATCACGACAACCGACAAAGTCCCTCTCGATGCCTGTCTTTCCGGTATCCGTGTTTTACGATGCTTTTCATTAGCAAACGCATCCCAGTCTCCGTCTTCAACACCCAACACCTCGGCCGTTCACCCGATGTCAGACGGTCCTTTTCCTGAGACCGCTGCGACCCATCCTGCTGCTGGGCCGCAACGGAAACCGCCGCGGCCGTCACACAGGACTTGCGGCGGCCTTTCGAACCCGGAGAAGTCAACCAGAGGATACGAGCACGTTTCGATGGGCGCGCGTTAAACGCATAATGCATTGCGGATCCTATCATGTGTCGGATCATACATACATTTGCTCGTCATGGATCGACGAGGAGCTTCGTGTCTGTGCGCAAAATACAACGCCCGAAGTTACAGTTTCGCCTTTCCAGCATGCAAGTCTTCCCAGTCCTGCCGTGTGAAGGGGTGTCACACGGTAACAGGGCTTGGCAAGTAGCTAGGTAAGAATATTATAGGGATCCAACAGCATATATAGTCTTCAAAGCTTCCCTTGTTTTTTCTAGTTTTAATGGAAGATGAGGATGTAGATAAGACCTATCGGAAGCCAAAAAGTGGGACTGACTGTTGTGAGGTGAAAGGGAAACCGATGGGCATTTCAATGCATCAACGTCGATGTGACACAGATGAACTCTTATATTTTAAAAGGTGATTGAAGTAAAGATGTATCTTGGAATCTTGAAGGTAACTCCTTTCTGTTGCATGGGTCCGTTCACCTGGAACCACTTTTTAGGGCAACCAGCCATCCTAGGTTGCTCCCGACCCACTGCCGTGGATATACTGCCTGTGGTTCGTTGTTTGTTTTCGTAGTTTTGTATCCATCACTGTTTTCATCACTTTTACCACTTCTGCGTAGTGCCTTTGCCGTTCCACAATCTCTCATTGTTCTCAATATAAATTATATTTGTTTCAAAAAAAATAAAAAAAATAAAATGCCCCTCCTCATCCTCTTCCACACCCAAGGACCACCCATCGTCAGGGCAGCACTAACCCCCCAGTGTACCACAGCCTCGGCAGCCTGCCCCCGCAGACTACCCCCACCCCGCTCTCCCTAACCACGCCACAAACCATCCCCAAATCCACTCCCCAAACCACTCCCCAAACCGCAAAACCGGGGACTCTAGGATTTCCTGGAGGGCGGCGAGCGGCGTGGTGATCCCGGGCAGCGCCAATTGCAAGTTTACTTGGGGGCGGAACGCCCCCAACCAACCCAACCACAAAAGGACCAGCCCAAGCTTATCAGACACTGTTAGACATACTTCGAGCAAAGGAACACCATAGGCAAGACTTACGGCGGCAACGGACACAACCGCAAGCAGGACTAGAAGCCAGGCGCGACCCAGAGCGGCAACACCAACAGGGGGCGCGCGCACGGGAATGGGAGATGGAGGGGGGCGCGCGCATACCCGGGCACTTACCGAGCATTACGCTCGCAGGCGCGGGCTTTACACTCACGGGCGCGGGCTTCACACTCGCGGTTGCGGGCCGCACGAACACGGGCTTGGGCAGCAGTGTTCTGGCCGAAGCCTTGGTCTCTGGTAGAACTCATCTTCTATCTCTATATTAGCTATCAAAACTAAAACGGACAGGGCAAAAGTCCGGCAAAAATCAGGCCTTTTTCTTGTAAGCCCGGGTAAGATATGCTGGACTCTGGGATATTCACGATATAATATAAGGAAGAAACGAAAATACCCCACCGTTGGTAATACTTACTCTTGCTGCTGCTGCTGCTGTCGTTGTTGCTGTTGCCACTGCTGCTGTCGTTGCTGTTCTTGTTGTTGTTGCTGCTACTGCTGTTGTTGCTGCTGCTGTTGGTTGCTGCTGCTACTAGTGGCTGCTGTTGTTACTGTTGCTGCCTGAAGAAGGAGAGAAGAGGAAAAGGGAGAGCCACGGACTTCACGAGTTAAGATATTCCCTTTCCCAACACAATGACATCCTGCACGGGCAGGAACCCTGGGCAGACTTTCATGCACGCTCGAAGCACGCCATTAACGGGAAACAGACTCCACCGAGCTGAAAGTTCCTTCCTTCCTTCCTCGCTCGGTAATATCCTGGCCCGATCCAGTTGGGAATCAGATGCCGTCCACATCCTCTACCTGAAGTACGCTATAGATACCGGAATGCATGGCTCTGGTCCTGCCATCATATGGTACCTTAGGTACCGTGTCTGTCAAGAAACAGCTCGGCGGACAGTTGAAATGCTCCATAGTCAGAACCACAGGGCCACCATTGACGCTCCATCTTCACATGTCTGGACGCTGGACAATTGACATCTCCCACACATGAGGGAAGGAGCTGTGCAGTGATCTGTCCGGGCCGTCGGTACCCGCCTGGCATTGGATCCCGCCGTCTGCGGTGGTCACCACTATATCGCGCCTGTCTGCAATAGTTCCCGTCCTTCCCTGACAGCCCAGGTACGCTTGTGAATGGGAAAGATGTTTAGCTCTAGGAACCTCTAGCTGAAATTTCGGCCGAGCATGGCGTTGACGCCTATCCTTCAACCATCCAGCCTAAAGGTAACGTTTGATTCTGGGAGCCAGTGCCTGAAGTCTCGGCCGTATATGACGTTTGATGAGGTGTCTATAGGATGGATAGGATGTCAGGAAAAGACTCTTCTGCTCTTCTGCTCTTTTGCTTCTATCACAGTAAAACATCGTTCAGTTTAATCGCGATAGTATCACACAATTGTCAAGTTTCTCAGATCAAGATTAGACTAAATAAATCTCGTTTCTCTATCATTCACAATGGTTACCACACGCTACTCCTCTCGTGCTTCCGGCGGTCTTTCGGCTGCTCGCGCAGCTAGCTCGCCCTCCACCGGCGTCAGGGCTCCCCCTATCATTGGGGCTCGCGGTACCGTCTCTGGTCCTGGGCACACCCAGCCAGTCCTGGTCCTCGATTCGGACAATGAGGAACCGGATAATGGTGGCAGGAGACTCCGTTCTGGCCTTGTTTCGTAGGTTTGCCATGTCCTGGACGAGGACAAAAAGAAATCATGTTTACCTTACTGATCTCCGTTTCTGCCAGTTCCGGCCGAACCACCACCAACCCCAGGAAGAGAACCCGTATTCTCTCCAACAACTATTCCCCTGACTCTGGCAACCCAGGCTCTCATGGTTCTCTGGATGTTTCCCCGCCCGTTGAGGATGACACTGTAAGTAATTACCTTTCCCGGGGTGGACAATGAGATGAGATGCGCAGGCGCACGCTGCTGTCATATTCTTTTCATGGTTCCCAAGTCCTTGGGCAAACGCTGCTGCTACTTTGTCTTGATGGCTGGAAAATGCGGCGGCAACCACTGCTATCAGCTCATCTTGATGGCTTGCAAGTGTTCCGGCTTGCATGCTCAAGAGTGCAGTCTTGCCATCCCGGCTCATGTTATTGATGAATTTGACGCTGACTCCAACAAAAGCAGCATGTTCAATCTGCCTCCTTGAGTCCCTCAACTCTCCCCTCCTACTCCAGGCACCACCATGAGCCTCGTCCCAAGCGGATCCGCCTTTCCTCGGCTGCCTCTAACCCTCCCAGCTCCGGGACTGGCAGCGGCGATTTCGCCAACACCACTCCCAAGCCACAACTCCTCAGGTCACCCCTTGCCTTTGAAGAACTCCAACACTTGGTCAATACCAAAATAAGATTTGAACTGGTTCCAGATGTCGGGTCGGAGCCCGTTGCCGTAGATGGAGTGGACAGAATGGCTGCGGTTAAGGGGAGAGGGAGGCGTAGAGCGGAGATAGCGCAGCGTTTCTCCTACGTACACGAATCATGTTGCGCGGGACTGGATGATGTCTGGCCAGAAAGAGGACACCGAGAACTTGGGGGCGATGAGAAGGGTGCTATTTGCCACAAGCTCTGGGTCCTGTCAGTAATCACTGGACCGAGATTGTGAATGAGAGAGACATACGAGCCATGGCATTGATGCCTCCCGTTCCGTGGTAGTATGGCATGCAGACGTCTGTCATACGGTTAGCTCCTGCTTCTCGTTTCTGAACTGACAAAGAACCGACAGTATCTCTCATTCTGCTTCTGAACGGGATTTTTCCCGGATACACTGCCATAGCCATGCGCGAATGCTGCCATCATCGGTAGCATGCAGCCTTTTGGTTGTTCCGCTGGTATAAAAAAGCGCCATTTGATCACCACCTTGAACTCCTTTTCTCAACTCGTCCGTGGGAGCTTCAGAACTGAAATCTGCCAGTTTTCTCCTGGCCTCTCTCAACATCAAGTACCTGAGACTCTGTACTTCGGCTTTCACGTCCTCCATTCTACGCAAGGCAGCCTCGTCTCCGTCAATGAGCATAATCTCCACCCTTGATACCTTGAGACAGTACACCAGCGCCTGCCCCGTGAGGTGGTAGTTGATCATCGCCGGCGCAGCCCCTATGCTCCAGAGACCGATCCGGGCAAAGACAAAATCTGCCGAGTTGAGCATGAAGAAGCCACTAGATCGCCTTTCTTGACGCCTTGGCTGCGGAAAAAGTGACTATATTGGTTCAATCTCTCGAGGACTTGCCGTCATGTATAGGTTTCTGGAACTGGCGTCGAAGGGTTACGCGCCCAGACGGCCTCGTGGGAAGGGTTACCGGCAGCATTGTCAGCGATACACCAGTACGGAGACACCCGGTCTTGTTTGGCGGCCTTGGCGAAGGCGGCGCGGATGCGTTTGTGTTCGAGGATCCAGCGGAGGTCTTTGCGGAGATAGTTTGGCCGTCGATGTACAAAGCCCCGAGGATGGAGAATGCTTCCAGATCAGGTAATTAAGGACCCACTCCTCCCGACGACATCCGGTCACGTCGTCGATAAAAGAGACTGCTACATAAAGAGAGGCTTTCGAAGATGCTGGGGAAGTGCGGGAAGATGGTCGATTGGCCTCTTCAGAATTCCCCATTTAGTAGGCATTCTTCATGGCCGATCAACGGTGGTGAAATGTCTACGGGCTATCTTGTGACGCTTGTCGAGTATCAATTACACTTTTGGGTGGCTGGTTCGGTTTGCAGTAATTCAATGGGGAGACGCAAATCGCTAAAATGAATTGAGAGTATGAGGAAGAGAATTTCGATGTCTCTAGCGATGAAATCGAGGACGGACCTTGGTCCGTACGAAATCTTACGATCACGAGTGCTCTCGGGAATATTAAATCGTGCGGTCGCGTATTTTTAAAGGGGCGGACTTGTGAATACACGATGTCTACATGATGCTGAAGCATAGGTGAGGTGTCAATAGCAAGACCTAAAACACAGAATCACCCAAAACACAGGTCAACAGTACGCAAGATTACATTTCGCTGATTCCATCTATCCGCTCTTAATCACCAACGCCTCCTATCCAGACAACCAAAAGAAAAACCACCAACAGCCCCTAAACATTATGCAACCCTCAAATCCTATCCCCCCCAAAATATACACAAACTTTACACCCTTCACCCCTGTCCACGCCAAGTCCTCTCCTTCCTCAGCTTCATCCACCGAGGCATCTCCCTCTTGCCCCCCCCACCATCTCTGCCGATATCTCCCTCCGCCTTCTCCCCGTCCGCTCCCGAACCAGCCACCAGACCGGCCTCGCGCCGGCCCACGCTGCTGCCAGCAGGGACATGGTCCGAGCGGCGGTCCCCTCCCCTGCCTTGTCCCGGGTGTTCACCGCCGCTCCCCCCACGCCTGCTCGCGCCCGAATTGTCTGGCCGTCTGCCCGCGGGTGCCGGGGCAGCGGCGGCAAGCGGAGCCGGCGGGACCACCGACGCTCGCGCGGCTGGCTCGGGCTGTGGCTGCGTCCAGCCCATATCGGTGTTGAGCGCTTCTGCAGCGGCGCGTCCGCCCTGCAGAAGGGGTGATGCCGGTGATCTTCCCACCGGGGGAGACGTCCGAGCCGGCGTTGCTGGGGCGGGTTCCGCGACAACTTCTTCCACCTCTTCAGCCCAGTTTAGAGCCGGGGCTTTGGGTGCTTTGCGGCATGTCTTCCATCCGGTGGGAGACACGTCTGGGCTGTTCTGGGAGGCCCTAGTGCTGTTGGGAGGAGAAGCTACAATATTGGACCAGACCTTCTTGCTGGATTTGGAGCCATTGACAGCATCATAGAGAGCCTTCGAATTGCCTTCTATGGCGGGTTCTGATGCCTTGGACTCATTGGCCGCTTTTGTCGACCGTTCCTTGATCTTGACTGGCGGTCTGGTGCTGACTTTGACGGGCGTTGATATGGCCATTGCAGCGCTCAGGTCCAGGTTCTTGGTCTCCACAACCTTCTCCTGACGAATCCTCTCGGGTGTGCCGTTCTTCTTGTTACTCTGAGGATCGGCCCCTTGTACATCCTCATTCGTCTGAATAAGCGCGCCCACGATGTGTCGGTTGTTGACATTAGCCACGCTCTCTTCCGAGTTGGCGTCCTTTACTCCGACCTTTGAGTTGTCATCGTTTTGGACATTGGCGGATTTCTTTGCAACACTCTCTGAGATGTCGTTCTCTCGAAGCTGGATAGGGGATTGGTGGATGATGGCTGGTGACATGAGGCCTGTCTGTTTAGGCACGGCTGATTCAGGATTCTGCATCTCGGTACAAGACGTAGAGGTGTCAGGGAGACACTCTTCGGTCTCTTCATCATGCCCGTCAAAGA
Organism: Triangularia verruculosa; assembly: GCA_033296885.1. Classification (NCBI taxonomy): domain Eukaryota; kingdom Fungi; phylum Ascomycota; class Sordariomycetes; order Sordariales; family Podosporaceae; genus Triangularia; species Triangularia verruculosa. The sequence goes on from MU863893.1 coordinate 175,661, forward strand.
CATCTTCCTCCTGATCACTGGCACTCTTGCAGCCTCCACGGTGCAGAAGCCCAAGTAGAAAAGCCTCATCCGCGAACCGGACCGACTTTCTGCTACTGCTACCAGAAGAGTTACTGCCAGCCCTTGATTTCAAACAACTCTGGAGCGGCGAGGTATTGCTATCGTTCTTGTTGGCATCCCCTTGAGGCGGTGTTTGCGTCTCTCTCTCAATGGAGGGCTTGATCGCTGACTGGTAGGTTTTGACAGGGGATGACTCGGGCGTCTTGTGAATCATGGCCAAGATTTCTTGCGCTCCGGCGTCGCGGTCCGTCCGGTGCTGATCCTCTGTTTGCACCTGGGCGATGTTCTGATGCCAGCCAATGGGGACAAAGCCTCTCTCCCAGTGAGGTCCCCAAAGGAGACTGCCTTCGTAGTAGGCCGTTTGGATTGCCGCCTGTCGCATTTCTTCGTTCAGTGCCATCTTGTGATGATATCTGGCCCACTCAGCCCACTGAATAGCCTGACACTCGTCTGACCCATCCCAGGAACCGAGATACAGGGGCATCAGATACGGTGGGCTCTCGCAGGGGACCCGACCGTACATTTGGATCAGGTAGTAATCGTTGTGGTATGGAAATCTTTGCGCCGGATGCACCACCTCAAAACGCTGGAACTCCTCCTGGGTGACAGGTTCAAAAACAGGGCCGTTCTCATAGTACCAAAAGACCTTCCCATTACGCCGGATGCAGTATTCGACTCCATCAACCTCTCTGCCAAACTTGCGCAACATGTGATCCGTGGGGACCGGACGCTTCAGGAGATACTCCTAGGTTCCTGAGAGCTGAGGGTCGAAAGGAAGCTCGTCGCTTGGTTGATTGGCAGGCAAGGGTCGCAAGGGGTTCGGAATGCCATGCTGGGTCTGGGCAGAGGTATTCTCGATGTCATTTTTGAGCGCAGTAGGCTGTGACTTGAGGCCCTGCTCCAAGATGGTTGCTGTCTTGATAGGCGCCTGGTACTCGGGCTCGTTCAAGCGCTGTTGTGCGTTGTGGAGATGACCCTTGGTCATAACTGAGGTGTCCGCCTTGGTTGCCGAGTTGACGTGCGACTGTTGGATTTGGGAGCTGACGGTGATGTCTTCGGAAACCGACCAATTTGAGCTGCCGGGGAGGAGTTTGAACACCTGTGGAATGGACCGGCTGGTGGTGATGGGCTTCTTCTCTTGAAATCGAGCCTTCTTCTGAAGTTTGTAATCGGCGCCAAATCTTGGAGGAGACAACTGCTGAGCAGCTTCCTTGAGCCTGGCCATGGTGCGTTTAGTCTCTTCGTCCTCGGTCTCGTCAACATTGTAGAAGTCATCTTCCAAAGTCCTGATCATCTTCCTGATATCATGTATGGCTCTGTCTGATGGAGACGAGCTGCGGGCCCATTTGGGCATCACTGGAATTGTCCATTCGCTCTCGCCTTCAAGATAGCGCGACAGCTTAGCTGCGGAGAAGATGGACGAGGCGATTCCTTCGCACTCCATGGTCTGAGAGATTGACATCCTGGAAGAATGTGATGGGATGTATGTGCCTTTATTTCTGTTAGTCGAGGAGGTTCGCTGCGGGTCGATGGATGGCCTATTTGGATGAATCCACACTTACAGAAGATCGTCGAGTCGCTTGATGACGGCGAGATACGAGTGATCGATGAAAATTATCGTTAGATCTTGGGTGCAGAAAATGGAGGTATCGCTAATGGAGGGCAAAGGTCGAGTCTTTCCTTGGAGAATATGAATCCTCGCGCGTCTCTCCTAGTGTCGCTCACGAAAGAAAATGGTTGCGACTGCGAACTCGCGATTGCCAAAGAAATGACGACAAGAGTTCTTGGAAATGGGGAAGAGTATGGACGGAGGATGGAAATATGTATGGTACGAAGAGACGTGTTCTGGGAAGAATGGGCCTTGAAGAAAAAAAGGAAAGCAGAAGAGAGTGGCAGAGTGGAAATGGTGATCCGTCTTGAAGAGGAAGAGCACAATTGAGAGCCTTATTCACTTGACAATTGTGGGGGCAAAATTCTACGCATTATGCACAGGCCACGCAGCAGCCACTCAGGTTGTTGCACTAGGAGAGAGGACATGCCAGGAAGGAGCGATCTTGCTGTCGTCGGGAAGAAGGGCATACTGGCAATGCCATGCCACGCCTGATTTCTCAGGCCGCAAGGGTGTTTGACGGAAACCAAGCACTAAGACCCGAACACCTACATAAAATTCAAATAACTTGTCCATCTTAATTCATATCAAGTGTAAGGTAGCGCAGTGCCCAGATGAGATGTGGTCGAGATCCTCTAAGCCCCCTAGATGCATGTTTGCTTACATAATATTGCCATGACAACGCAAGTCATGACAACTCTCAGCCATCTCATCATCCAAACACATAGAATTTCGGTACATGAGATGGTTGACAAGACTAGTGAAGAAGGATAGGCCCCTACGCTACACTGACTCTGAAAAAGGATGGTTCAAGGCTATCACATGATCCCGAAAGTCTGCCTAATGACTGAAATACTCCATACTCAATATATCTGAATTTCAGAAAGTTTCCCTTCCGCTGAGTTTATATCTATAACTTGAAGACCAGATAAACCAACCCATACCTTGATACCAGACGCCATAGGAAAATATTCAAGATGTGCAGACCAATGCTGTGACTGTCTTTCCTGTTTGTTCTTTTCGCTAAGGTCATATGCCCACGTCTTGGATCGTTACTAAATATTTTTCATCACTCATTTCTTGCGACCCTTCGCTGTCACCATTGCTATGGTGGTGATGTCGTTCTCGCTCAACGCCAGAGCACGATGAATCGGCTATACCACGTACTCGTGGTACTTCCGTCCTATGTACTTGAGAGCTTCAAGACCAATCCCTTGGACGCATACATCAGTCTTCTCGCCTCCCACCCCGCTCTTCCACTGAGCTTCGTGAGCTCCTCTTGTTCCAACCTTTTACCCTGGGGTACCAGGAACGTGGCGTCACACAACAGTTTTGTGTAGACTGGATCAGGGGGTGTGCCAGAGGCGACAAAGTCATCCTCCCATGCCTCATCCTCAATGTAGTCCAGCTTGCATCTGGGCCCACCAGTGGAAAAACTGGGTTCCGTGACATTGGTGAAGGCTGAAAGAGACTGGAACGCCGAGTCACAATCGCTGTCTTCATCAATGTTTGTCGTTCGAGTCCAAGGGGACGGCATGTCGGGTTCCTCTCTAAATGCAGAGGCGATCAGCGGCGGTTCAGACAAAGGGGGAACGGTGGAAGTACAATTCTTCTCAGGCAGCGCGAGCAGCGCCAAGGGAGTTACCGGAGCAATCCACTCATCGATGATCTGCGGCATTTCAGGAGAGGGAACCGAGACCTGGACTGTCTGAATGGGCGCGGATGGTGGGGGAGCCGTGACAGGGGAGTTGACGAAGGTGATATTCTTTTCGGGCAGAGCCAGGAGAGAGTAGGGTGTTACCGGTGCGTTGAGAGATGCGTCCATCCAAGCGTTGTCAGGGACCAGGGCAGTTCGTGTTTCGATTTTCTCGGGGGACGATGTGGTTTGTACAGGAGTCGGAATCTCGGTTGCGGTGGCGTCTTCTACTGCATCGGCCGCACATTTTTCAAGGCTCTGGATAGCGGCGACGGTAGTCTTTTCGGGAAGCGCAAGGATCGAGGCAGGTGTTACCGGGGCGAGAAGGTCAGAATCCATCCATGTTGGGTCGACAGCAGGCGATTCCATAGTAGGCGAAGCAGGTTCAGCAGATGCGGCGACAACGGGGGGCGCAATATCGTGCTCTACGACAGAAGCAGCATCTTCATCCACCGCCAGGTCACCAACAGGCAATCTGTTTGGCAAAGCAAGAATCGATCCGGGAGAAACAGGCGCGTTCAGAGACTCGTCGATCCAAGCGCTGTCGGGAACGAGAGCGGGGGCGGGTGTGTATTCAGGAGCGGCGACAGCTGCTTGTTCCGAGGGTTGTTCGTGGACAGGAGAGTCGGTCGACTCGACAGCGTCAGTTTCGGTAGCATTGCACTCGTCGTCAGCAGATTTGGCCGTGTCGCTGGGAACGGATGAAGGCAAGGTGTCGTAAGAGCTCTCGGCAGGCGAATTGGGATCAATCTTGTCCTCGCCGTCAAGAACCAAGCCAGCTGTTTGCGGGGAGGGCGAGACGACAGCGGGAATGGTGAACAGAGTCTGGAGGAACGGGGTGATGGCGATGGAGTTCAATGGAGCCCTGTTGCCAGCCAGGGACTGGAAGCGGGTGTGTTTCTGGAAGAATGACATGCTGGGATTGGCGACGCCTATGACGGGGTCGGGCTGATTGGAGTTCATGCTGGCGACGGCCCGGTGGTCATGATCCGGACTCGGCGAATGTGGTGGTGGCAGCGACAGGTGATTTTGGCGGACGCGATGCGATAACAAGAAAATTTGATTGCCGGCCGCGGCTCCCCGGCACATGCCGCCATCCGAAACTGAAAGTGGGTCTGCGGAGGGGTTCGCGCCAGCCACACAAGGGTTCTGTCACGGATGCGTTTCAGCCTTATGGTTGCGGGGTTGACTCAAGGCCGAAAGAGGAAAGAGGTCGAGGATGTAGATAGCCTTGTGGAATACCATCTGTGCTGCTAATAGACAAATAGATTTAAATTCCTCTATTATATCGACCCTAAAAAATTGAATGTTCTTCGGATGAATTTGAAACATTTTTGGTCATCGAGCTAAGTGTTGGTGTGAAAAAGATTCCATGTTGGTGATATCGCTGAGCGCTGCTTGGAGCCGCTCTCATGATGGAGTTTGCCAACACTAGATCGGTTTTAACAGTGTGTTGATGCTATTGATCAGAGATTACCATTATCATGATACCAGGGCGGTTAGTCAGACATGACGATGTACCTTATCTTTGCCAGAGAAGAAAGAGGAGAGTTACCGTGCAAGGCCCAACTTGAACCGACTCGCCCACAAGCTGACTCCAAGATGAAAAGATGTGATGAGGTGGGTAGGTACATACACAAGAGACTCCGACACCTTTCAAGCTGTGGTTTGAATCAGCAACATTTTTCTAATAACGGCCCGAGGTTCCGATGTCTCCTTACTCTATCTACAAACTAGCGCCGCAGGGCACTAGCAATAAGCTTTGCTGCGGTGCTCTTGCCAAATGCCACAACTCGGGATCCGTGAACCAGCCCGAAATGTCCCGGTTCCCGAACAAAACTACAAAGTCGGTCGCCCTCCTTCCGCACATCATCCAAAAAGACCTCTCCACAACCCTCATAACGGATTTTGCGCTGGATCCCCTAATCTCTTCACGGTTCGCTTGGTTGCAGTTGACACCCAATGTGAGCTGTTCCCAAGACACCAAGGCCGGCGATGAATCACATAGTGATGGCTCGGAACACGATTATGACGACCAAAGTGACTCGGACACCTACACCTGGACCGGACTTGAATTCACTCCCTGGGCCGCTCACAGCTACATTGACTCTGATGGCCGCATGGATCTGTATAGCCTCCGTCAAATCCGCGAAGCCGGCTTGTACGCCCACGGTGCGCTACCAAGGTGCGACTGGTGGTATTGGGACGACCCAGATCAGTACCCAGAGAGCGATGGACCTCTGTTGGTGTTGAGGACACCAGAGGGAGACGAGTTTGACCTGGATGATCCGAAGGAATATGATGGGTCTTATGCAGATGAAAGCCGAGCGGACGGAAACGACTGTGAAATGCAGACAGGAGGGGATGAGGGTAGTGATACGGGCTATGCGTTTGATGCCACCAAAGGCATCATGTGGGCAGATGACGAGGCAGAGGACGACTACTGGGAACGGTTGGAGGGTCAAGGAGAGGAGTGGTGGGCCTGATGGAGGGTTTGCGAAGTTCATGAACTGTTTATTGGAAGTATCAAGCCCGGTCGGGAGCAGCGGGCTGCTCTAGCGCGTCCTGTGTAGTGCAAAGTCACCAATGGGCATTTCAAGGCATCAATGTCGATGTAACACAAACGAACTCTTTGTGTACACACAATGAAGCCCATACCATGCAAGTTAGACGCAATACTGCAGTTTGATTTCATGATCTAGAGCAGGGCGGTGACTCTAAGGAGGACTCAGTAACAGTCATGTAGAAGAACCGAACTGTCCTCTGACTCCTCCCGCTTCCTGAGATAGCACGAGTGTTCTTAATATCTCCCAAAGCCTATTAACCATCCTTCAAGGCTTATTAACTATCTTTTAAGGCCTATTAACTGTCTTTTAAGGCCTATTAACTATCTTTTACAGCTTATTAATAATCTGTGAATATTATATTTCCACTTTGTAGTGTCAGCGTTTTTATCCAGGCGTGGGCAAATATCATCCTTCGTGTGTACCACCCAGTCGGGACGGCGGCCAAGGGACTTGGGAGCCGCAGTCGGCGGCAACCTGTTAATTTATGGGGCGAGGAGTCTGAGCGTTGTGGGCACCTCCATCATGCCAACAATCGTAACGGCCACTGCAAGCATGACGGTGTACGCCGTTGCAGAGAAGGTGAGTAGGTGGGGAGTGACATTTTGTGGATGTGGAAGGGGGTGGTGCAGACACCTACAAGGCCTCCAGGCGGCAGGCTTGATCAAGAGTAGCTCGGGGGAGGGGTTTCTCTTGGAAAGGAAGGCTAGGTACCTATAGATAGGTATGTGCCTGAAATGTTGGGCACTCGTTTTGAAGAGCTTCACTCGGGCAGTTATTACCTTAGCAAGTGGGCCGTCTTTCCCCGGTAAACAGCTCTGTCAAAGAAAAAACTTGGAAACAGCATTGGGTAGGTACCCAAGCATGCAGGTGCCCTCCTGTGTCTGCAAGCTCCCCGTTGAGCTAATCCATGGCAACAGACATCCAATTCACCTAATTTATGATGCTCACACCATGGGAAGCAACATTGCAAGCCGATCTGTCAGACTTTTCGTGTCTGCTCATTCACGATGCTCTCATTCACCAACCCCTCCGTCATAAACCGATATCGCATATTAAACATGGAGCAATGCTTCTGGTGGGAGCATCTTAAACTGGGCTAGAGCCTTCTCGATATTTCATAATGGTACCCACTCGGCAACAGCTCTTCCAATCAGGCATGGTTCTCACCCGCAAGGCAAGGAGTCCTCTGATGTCCAGGAGCTGTCCATCCGGTTATGCCCTGTATCCGACACCGCCAATGCTCCCACCATTGGTGCAAGCGAGAAATATCTGATCTTCAGCACGAGCAAGACGCTCTTCATAGAACTTCGGAGCCGGTGGAGCACACCTACTGCTCCAAAGGGGCGACTATAAAAGTGTTTTCTCTTCCTTCAACTGTTAAATTTCGATTTAATACCTTACTTATCACACTTCCCAACTGCATCGGCCGATCGGTTGTTGCTGTCGCCTCTCATCACCAATATCCCCTCAGGCGAACCCCAGACGGCGCTCGATGAGGCGACTCCTCACGTTTGTGGTGGCGCTGTTCACCAGCGTCACCATCCCGGCCGCCTACGCAGTCACCTCTGATACTGACTGGAGGAACTTAACTCGTGGCTTTGGCCTTTACAACTTCCCAGACGAGTTTCGACGGGCCCCTCCGGAGCCGCCGGCGTACATGGTGGACAACACCGGCAATTTGCGTGGAGTTGCTCCCAGCAAAGGTAAGTATTGATGCTACATCGGCAATGAGAAGCCGCGGGTACACTGTATTGCTAACACTTGTTATAGGCAAATACAACGGTGCTGTCTGGTCGGAGTCGGGCAGCTTTGAAGGCTACATGGAGAAGTTGACCAAGAAGAAGAAGAAGGTTGCTGCTGGTAACACTCTCACCAGTAACGACAAGGACGACACCTATTGGCTTACCTTGCTTGGACCTCACGGAAAGGTACGATATCTCTAGGTACGGTGTAACTAATTAACGAGAGAGGTGCTGACCTGTTGATTTATAGGCTCCCCTTGCAGAAGCCGATTATGTCTTTTACAGAAACGTATTGGACTATGGAGCCGACAACACGGGCTCTAGCAACACTGAAGAAGCGATCAATGCGGCCATCATCGACGGCAACCGGTGCGGTGTGGACTGCGGAAGCACCACCGTACGTCCAGCACTGATCTACTTCCCTCCCGGAACCTACAAGATCTGCACCCCAATCATTCAGTACTACTTCACGCAGTTTGTGGGCAATCCAAACGATCGACCCATCATCAAGGGTTGTGACAGCTTTACCGGAATTGCCCTTTTGGATGTGAACCCTTATATTCCTGGTTCCGGCATCAACTGGTACATTTCTCAAAACCAGTTTTTCCGCCAGATTCGCAATTTCGTTTTCGATCTGACTTCAATGCCAGCCGCTACCGACGAGAATGGACAGCCACTGGTGCCAACGGGGATCCACTGGCAGGTCAGTCAAGCGTCCAGTCTGCAATCCCTCCTCTTCCTTATGCCAAAAGCTGAGGATCTAGGGGGGAAGCCTCCTACCCATGTTGGCATATTCACGGAGAACGGCTCTGGTGGATTTGTCTCCGATCTTGTATTCGAGGGCGGTGCAATCGGTTGGCGTGTCGGCTCCCAGCAATACACAGCCACCTCACTGCAGTTCCGCAACTGCTCCACTGCCGTGGACATGATATGGGATTGGGGCTTCAACTGGCACAAGATTGAGATTGATGGTGGCAGCATCGGCTTCAACATCAGCGGAAACGGTGGTTTGAATGATCAGGGCGTTGGCTCCGTGTCCATTATTGACTCAACTGTCAAGAATGTGCTCATCGGACTCCTCGCGGCGCCCCGGGCGGCCAATGTTGTTCTTGACAACACGGCTTTTACCAACGTGGGCACCATCATGGTCATGACTGGAACAAATGACGCTGTGATTGAGGGCACGAATGGCACCAAGGAACTTACGCTTTGGGAGTACGGCAAGCATTATATCCATAACCAAGGCGGCTCCTCCATTGGGGAACGAATTGACGACCGTCCACGACCTGCAGCGTTGCTCGATAGCAATGGCAAGCTCTTCACACGTCTGAGGCCCCAGTATGAGAACTTGACATCATCGTCCTTTCTTGTTGCCACAGATGAGGGTTGTTTCAACAACGGAACCGGCGATAACACAGATGCAGTCAACGCCTTTCTCAAGAAGGCCCTCGATGCCAAACACGTGGCCTATTTCCCGTCTGGTATCTACCTGGTTCAGGGAACTGTTACATTCCCAACTGGATCACAAATTCAAGGGTCTGGCTGGTCACAGATTCAAGCCACTGGCAGCTATTTTTCCGATATGGCCAATCCCAAAGTTGTTGTACTTGTAGGAGAACCAGGAGACGTGGGAACGATGGAGATCGCCGACATGCTGTTCGGTACCAAGGGGGCCACAGCTGGCGCCATCATGATGGAATGGAACGTTCACGAGAGCAGCCAAGGTGCTGCTGCTCTTTGGGACTCCCACATCAGAATAGGCGGTGCCGCCGGAACTGATCTAGACAGCGCCGCCTGTCCCAAGTTCAGTCAGAATGAGGCGTGTATCGGGGCGTCGCTACTTTTGCATATCACCAAGGATGCCAGTGGGTACTTTGAGAATTTCTGGGCCTGGGTTGCCGACCACGACATTGACATGAGCCTGCCGAGAGAAATGAACTCGAGCAAGTCCCAAATCTCAGTCTTTGGAGCTCGCGGCATTTTGATCGAGTCACAGGGACCTGTGTGGTTGTACGGCACTGGAAGCGAACATCTAATTTTCTACCAATATCAGCTTCTAAACGCAAAAAATGTCTACTTGGGCCACGTCCAAACCGAGTCCCCCTATTTCCAACCCGTGCCAGTTGCCCCCTCCCCAATGGACAAGGCTTTGGGGGTCTTTTCCGAAGATCCCAACTGGGCTGACTGCCAAACTGATGCTTGTATGGCGTGGGGTTTACGGATCATAGATGCAGAGAAAGTTATAGTGCATGGTGCCGGCTTGTATTCGTTCTTCAACAACTTTTCTCAGACATGCACCAGCACTGAGAGTTGCCAGGAACGCATCATGGAAGTCCGGGGATCCAAAGACATCTCCATCTTCAACATCTTCACGAAGGGGGTAATTGAGATTGCCACAGACAGTAGCATTGAGCTCGCAGACAATAATCAACACGGCTTCACGAGCGAAATCAGCGTCTGGTTTCCAGAGGACAGCCAGTCCGCAGAGGGTGGCGAGTCTTTAGACGAAAACATTGTCTATGTTGGCCCAGAGGTTTACAAGAACCACACTGTGCAATGCCCATCGCCGCCCTGCATTCTTGTCATGCCGCCCACAACTCTTGCTAGCCCAACGACAATTTACATTGACCCGTACACAACTGAGCTCGAGGTCGGGCAATCACAAAACGGAACATTCAGCGCTACAACTACCACCGTAACTATCACCGTGGCCTCCATTGTCACAAGCGTAATCCCGGTGGCCAACTACAATTATACCGGCGAAGAGAGCGAGGGGGCTCCGTTGTGGGTCACACCGAGCATCGACCTTCCACCAACCCCCATCGTCCTCACTAAACCCAATGGCGTCGTGACAACCCGCACACTCACTCTTCCACCATGGCCGCAGATCACACTGGCCAGTGATAGCGCCAATGCCGCCACATCATCGTCGATTTCGATACCGACTATCCATACAGTCACTTTCACGGGTGCTTGGGACTCCTCCCTTGGCACCGCGGCCCCGACTTACACCATGACTTTCACCGACGAGTCCACAGCATCCAGCAACACGGAGTCTACCAGCATGGTACTAAACAGCTCCTCTGTCTATACACTGACAGTCCCACAAGTACCTGGTACGGTATCCTCGGTCAGCGTCATCACATTTACCACTCAGTTCACCTCCAACCCCAACCTTACGACCAGCGATTGGACGATTGTCCTACCGACGCCTGAGACTGATTCCCTGAGTCTGGCGCCAATGACAATCCCCTGTCCATTGCCAGAGCGGATGTATGTTCCAGCCCAAAGCGTCTATGTTCGCTTTCCCGATCTTGCGTGCCCTCCCGATGTCGAGTCCAAAACTATCCCTTGGGCTTGTACACCTACCGCCACTCTGTGGTTGGCCGCCCCAACCACAGTGGGTTTTGACTTTGGTTGCGTACATTGGTCAGGTATTGGAGACAATCTTACCACCTACAGCGAGTTTCCGACGGGAGTCTACATTGAGCTTCTACAAAACAAGCCTAACGACAAGGACGACAATGGAACCACTCATTGTGATGGCTTCTATGTTTTCTGGGTCAGTTACTATTCCACCTTCTCCAGTTAATTCTACAAAGAAACACTAACAAGCCTTTCTATGAACAGATCTGCATTCCTTTCCCCGGCATCAAAATTGATCTTTCATGGGTCCGCCTTCATTTTCCAATTCCAGGCCCCTTCATTATAATTGGCACCCCACCTATCAAGTTTCCAGAGATTCCCGGGCTCACAATCAATCTTCCCAAACTGCCCGGTCCGTGGCCACCACTTACGTAAGTATCCTGTCTCATGCGGCCTCATGGACGGCCTAAGGTTTCATAGACGTCTACTAATCATAAGGCGAACGAACAGCATCGACCCAGTTGGGAAGCCCGTGGAGCCCCAGACAGACCCAACCGAATGTGAGACACAGGAGGCTGAAGTTTGCGCCACCTCAACGTTCATATCCACGACTGTGATCGACAGCCTGAGCTCCACAAGCACCATCACTTCTTCGGCAACCACGGAATGCAACACGATCAGTGCCTGTGTGATCATAGAGACAGACCAGGACACCACAAGCTTCACCGGCGACTCGTGCGCACTCCCCACTCAAGATGCCGGCAATCTTCTCCGCCGAATTAGCGACAACTACACAACTGCTCCCACTGAACATCAAAATGCCAATCACTTTGAGCAGCTGATGGACAAACAGCCACCAAAAGTAGGCCATGATCATGCCATGATCTGGCCAGAAAACCCTGGTGACAGTGAAGAGGTGGGCAAGATCACTGACTGGCTCAAGGCCACAACAGGTGGTGATGGTCGTGGGACCTATGGGGACTACAAAGAATTGAGGGCGAACGGATTTGGCGACGATGGAAGTGACTGGGTGATAGTCATCTTTGTGGAAGACATGCTAAAATGCCACATCGATGCCTTGAGAGACAAATTCAGGTGGGAAATTCACTGCATCTATGGTATTTACAAGAGAAATTCAGAGACTTTCGGCGTGCCGGTGGTCAACTTCGACGCAAAAAAGGAAACTAACGCCAGGCAAGGCCACGCCAAGCAAGGGAACGCCACCGAAAGCGCCTCTAAACGCAGTCAGATACAACGGCGCAACTCCAAGATGCTTCAGTCCGAATACTGGGAGCTATCCCAAATTTCAGTAGCACCAGGGGAAAGCTGGTTTGCTTCTTTACAGTCAGAATGGCCAGATACCATGTACTATCCTGTTCAAGACTCCTTCGGCGAGGGCCAAACCGTCTTTATTGCGGAGAATGGCCTATGGAATAAACACTCTGAGCTTCGGAACAACTGGGAGGGCTACAGCCGACCTCCTATCACATACCTCCCCGGGCTGGAGTGGGGCAAGGACGATCTATTTCGCTCCGACCCGAGATCCGAAGACTATATTTATGACCTATCGCATGGCACAGGGGTTACAAGCAAGGTAGTAGGTTGGGAACTTGGACTAGCCAAAAAGGCACAGGTTGTCTTGGCTGGGACTGAATATGCATACGCCAGGGACTGGTTGAACAACATCTATGAGCGGGAAATGGAGAAGGTCGTTCGGGTATACAACAAGGTGAAACAAGATTACGCCGAAGACCTTAGCCGACGAGGGACATATATCTTCATGACCACGTATACGGTAGATGGTGCACTGGGATTGGGATTGATCAATACTTGCCCGATCTGGAGGTCAAGATGGCGTAAGTGTCAACTGGCGAGGAGACGGGACATTTTGAGGCTTAGATCGCTAACCTGACGTTTTGACCAAATTTAGGTGACCTTACGGACAAGCTGATAAATGAACTGGACGTAGTCGTTGTTCAAACATGCCACAACAACCACAGGGAGTTTGGAGATAACATGTACGCCTTGCCCCCGGCTTGGTGCGAACCTCAACAGCCCGATTATATAGACAGTCTTATTTGCGTCGGCGGTGTTGATGCCGTGGGGCGTGTTGGATCTCATTCTCCGTATACCAGGGAATTGGTCAATGCCCCGTCCTTTATGATCAATGCTGCGGTGAGGCAAGGCGGCATAGACGGGGATGTGATTGGCAATTCGTTTTGTAAGTGTTGAGTTCAAGGCTCCCGCGCAAGATACCTAGGTACTGCCCTTCCATGACGGCATGATGCTAATCATTCTCTAGCCACGCCATTGATCGCGGGTCTTGTGGCCTACTGGCGTGGACTTCAGGGCATCAAGAACGGCTGGGACGTAGAGCTCAGGAAGCCTGCGAACGTGAAGAAGCTTCTTCTATACATGCAGCGGCCATTGGACCCCACCAACCTTGCAAAGGGCCTTGACAAAACCAAGGTGTATATTAATCCCGACCGTGACTACATGCGTGGGCCTGACCCTCCTCTCGTGCCGTTCATTTGGACTGGAGAGTTCAAGGGGAAAAATTGTCTCACCGACCCAGACATTCACGATCGCTGCCCCAAGGGTAGACTTGCAGACCTGCAGCCTTTCGGTGCTGGGTGCGACCAATACACCTCTGGCACATGCGTGGCGAGCGCCAGCAAGAGCCCGCCAACAAACACTCCGGGGCCCGGTGCATTAAGCGACCCCATCACATTCTCAACAGGTCCCGCAACCATCACCTGCGCGCCTGGGTCTCCAGGCTGCGGTTCCGTTTGTACTGGTCACTACTGTGGCTCAACTGTACCGTCGAGCTCGTCAACCGACTTGCCACCAGACCATTATGATCCCGAGAATCCCACTTCGCCAAAACACACGGTAACGGCAATAGCAACAGCGACGTACGCTATCACTGTGTCGGTAACGCAAGGTCATAGCGGCAGCATGGAAACAGAGACTTCCACAGGGACGCAGGAGATCGGCCAAACTACGTCGATGGCTACAGTCACGCAACAGGTCACCTTAACCACATTTGTAGCGACCAGCACGAAAACTCCAGATCCGTCAGTTTCTGAGGCCCCTGCGACTACTAACGTGGCCCCTTCTCTCACGGTGAATCCATTATTGTTTACTGGGACAGAGTGTGCCGGATATACCTCGACCAAAATATGCCCCGAGTCCGATGTGTGCATCGACGGCGAGTGGTGTCTACCTACGCAACCCCCCTGTCCCCAATGGCAAGATGTTGGTGCACCTCTCTGCCCAAGCAATAAACCCAGTTGCACTTCTTTACATCTCACGACCTCATGCGCGGCGAAACAGCTCCGTCAGATTGCGCCGTCGACTTCTACACCCACTTCCACGCCGCTTGCCGCCAACGCTACGCAGCAAGACACAGGCATTTCGCTTCTGCAAGGGAGAGGCATTAATGCTGACGGCGACTACCTCTGCGTCGCCGAAACTTCGGATGGATGTACCGAAAAGTATGTATGCGATGAGGCCAACTGCGTTCAGCCGCCATCGTCAGTACAAGCGGCATGCATAGACGCCCAGGTAATCTTCCGCTCGCGCGCCACGGCCAAGGATGTGTATGTCGACATCAAGAAGGACGGCACGACGGCTTGCTCCTTCAGCCTCTACTGTTTCCCGAGCGAGGAAGGGGAGGACTGCCTAGAGAACCAAGTCCCAGAAAGCGGGATTGAATGTCTCAGCGGTCGAGTAAATTCTTGGACCGATGGCCTCTCCAGCATGGAATACGTTTCGAGCACAGATGGTGTTGAATACACCTATTACCTCTTCTTTGCCCAGGTTGAAGGTGCACTTGATGGCTCATGTCACGCTCGGCGGGAGGATGATGGCCAATACAGTTTGTGTTACAGGGCAGAGTGGGCTGCACTCGATGGCACCTGTTCTCCAGGGCTGAGCGGCTCATTCGCCACACGCCCGCGCCTTAGACATGCGGACGTGCCATTTGGCCTCGCCCATAGCCCCATGAATGAGACAGTCTCTTGACTTGGACTGACGATGCAACATCATGGCACCGCACTGCTCGATTGATAGAGCGGGGAGAGTCACAGGAGGTCTCTGATAGATCAGGAAGGCAAAAAAAAGACATAGTTGTTTCCTCATGTGCACCCCCAACAGTGAATCTCGGATGCGTTTTGCAGTGATTTTGATCATACCAGGTGGTTCGATTAGTGATGATTAACATAGGTAGGTAGGCACCGAGGTACTCGCACGCAGGGTGGGCAATAAGATGAGCTCGTGAGCTAAGTTAAGACAGCTTCATTTTTGCGTAAGCCAAGTCAAGCTCAATTGTTGGCTTGACTTACGGCTTACAGGACTTTAAGGTCAAGGCTACAATGTAAACGCCGGTCGGTGTACATACCGGCCGGACTCAACAGGCCTCAAAAGATAGTTAAAAGGCGTTGGAAGATATCGAGAACACTTTAAAAGATACTTTTACCGTGTTGAAAGATAGTAATAAGCCCAAAGAAGATAGTTGATAGGTATTTTCTGCTATTTCTAAGGTATGATCCTAGCCTGCAGGACCAATTCTTTTATCCATGGCATGGCCGTATTAACTTTGAGCCAAACCGAGGTCTTGAAATCGCAAGCCAAGGCAGGCTTGGCTTGGCTTACCTCATTGCCCACTAGACGCGCACGGACCAGTACGCTTTCCCCTGAGCCCCTGATTCCAATCTCACAACTACACCGGCACTCTAATCTCGGGTTTCCATTATCACGATGATTTCTCCAAGCAGCAAATATTAGAGGAGTCAAAAAATCAATTTGGCATCAGGGGATTGAGGAAAGACTAGGTACACAGGTATCTCCCCAATCAGCCCGGCCAACTAGGTAGGTAAGGTAGTTCTAGTTCTGTGCTGGTTTTGGCCTCCCAACTCGATGACACGCTCGCCTTGTTACCTAAATATCTAGTTCACACACTGCGAATACCACTGGTTGCTGACCTTGCAGGTTCCTTCAGCACAGCGGGTAGGGCCAGAGTATCCCTCTCCCCCACATTGGCCCCAAAGAGCCACCGTGCCACCATTGCCGGGGGTGGAAGAAGGGCTGGGAGCCGGGGTGCTGCCTCCACCGCCGCCGTACTGTCCGCCAGTCCAAACGGCATGCTTCCCAACCCGGGTGTAGGGGTAAGACGGGACACCATAGATCCAGAATCGGAGGCCCGGGTCGTTGGAATCGTACAAGCCGGGGATCTTGACAAGTGGACCAGGGCGGCCATTACCGTTTCCGCCGACCTGGATCTGGGCACAAGTGACTGTTTAAGATTTGTGGTTAGATAACTCGGTGCCCAAATTTCCTTCCGAGCACCCAACAGGAAAAAAAAGACAGGAAATAGGTAGCTTACAATAGAACTCAGTGTCACCGCTCTGAGCGCCATGCAGAGCAATATGTTCAACTCGCAGCAAATATTGTCCGGGGGGAACATCTCTGGGTAAAGTGAAGGTCTGGTCGGCCTGGTCCCAGGAGCACCAGTCGGTGTCGGCGAGGTAGCGGCCAGGAGCTCTGCAAATCAGACTTTCGTGGACCTTGAACCAATCACCGTCGCCCCGGTACTGACGAACGTCGCCTGGGGCTCTGGACATGTGGATGGTGGTCGGTCCGGGATGGAGAATCTTGCCGTTGTTCCACAGCCGGAAGCCGATGGTGTCGCCGGGGTTCACCTGGTGGACCTTGGTTCTGCCAGCATTGGCGAAAGAGCCCGAGTTGCAGCGAAAGTCGTCACTGGGCTGCAGGAACTGCTTGGTGGGCATGATGAAGTTGCTGTTCTCGCGGATATACTCCCAGTCGTTGGTGACTCTGCCGTTGACGATGAGCTTGCTGTAACGGTAGTGGGCCTCGACTCCTTGCGTAGCCGCAAGAGCCCAGAGGGCAATGCCAGCAATGCTGAAATGCATGGCGATGGTGTGGAAAGTCTGAACGCGTGAGCTGAAGGTCGAACTAGGTCTCTAGCTGGTGGCTGGCTGGCTAGAAACTTTAGAGATAGGATACCGATCGTGGCACCATGGCTTTATAGGTATTTTGGATTCTCCATTGCTCATCTCGCTGCCATGAGAGGCACCCGTAACCAGCACTCATCGTCAAGACCCAAGGCTTCATCGTAGACTCTCCTTCTTTCAACATCTTGGAAGAGAGCTTGGATAGGTGCGCATCCACGACAAGTGATCCACTCCTTAACTAGCGGAGCCCATTGATTCCTGGAAGATATCAAACACGCCCAGCCCACATGCACCGGGGCTGCCACCTGAGCTTCGTTCCGCATACCACAAAAATGGAATGTCACCCTGCTGCCAAGCATCTCGCCGATCGGAAGCGAGGTAGAATGGGCGGGGCCTTTGGCGAGAGGGTATATAAACTTGGTACCGACCTCAGCCAATAGGCGAACCGAGACAGCGGCGATCGGAACCAGCTTTACTGAAATGAGCTGCCCGGCAGTTGGGCCTCCTTCCGCAAGTCTCGACAAGACCTACAGACCCACATTCCCCGGAATACACTACCTCTCGCCTGCATGATTTGCAGGCACTGGTGGGGTGAAGACTCCATGCCCAACGGTCTTAACGGGCCTAACGGCGGCTTGGGTGCTTGCCGCGCACAAATACCTGAGATGGCAGGCTACTACTTCTATCCAATTTCCGTCCTTCATTCCAAGACGGATCGTAGATGCGTTGAAGTTGCGCCGACCTTGACGCGCGCCTATCACATCGCTGACTGATAACAGAAAGGCTTGCCTGCTAGAGTGAGATAGGTCAGCCTTGGGGGTTGGAAGTCCACCGAAACACCAGGCGATGGATTTGCTTTGGTTGTTGGCCAGCATTCAGTTTGGTCGCTGTAATCAAGGTTACCTGTATATTCCGTTTATGCTGCTGCGAAAGATCGCAGTAGTGTGTTGGCTACCACAATTTTATGTTGCGCTACTATTGACCAGGCTTCCATAGGTACCCTACCAGATACCACGAGCATTTTATAATTGCGGTATTTTGGTCACAGAGTACTTCCAAGTCCAGGCGCAAAAACACCAAGGCAGGTTGCTAAGGTAGAGTGTCATGAAAAAGGCTCGGGGACTCGGTCACAAGACGAAGAAGCCTTCTAGTGTCGACTTGAGGTTTGAACGGAAAGGCAGACTTTGTAACAGGCGAGGGAACGGATTTATTCATCGACCGGCTTTGCGGAAAACATGCCGGCTTATACCTAGTTTTTCCGTCTTGGTGAGAGAGAGAAGGGCCGGCTTGTGATGAGTGGCTCGAACGTGCTAAAAGAGTGGTGGGTAAAATGATAGACTTTCTGTGGCTCTCCAGACCTAAGTATGCTGAACCGTCAGGATGGGAAATCTACGCTTTTCACACTCCTAGCGTTAGCGGCCCGAATTGAGTCCAGTTGAGATGAGCTTTTCCCGCGTACCTAAACTTGTTGGAATAACTCTCTCGCCGCGCCTGGCGCTTTTCCAAGACCACCGGTACCTTGACGGAGGGAGTTGCCCCGCAAGGGAAGGACCTACTGCAAAGAAGCAGTATGTAATCTTGATCAACTCCGTTATGTCCAAGAGCAGATGGCCAAGTCGCGCCTGATCACGTCGACATTGGCTCCTTGATCAAAGCCTTAGCCTGGGCTTAAAGCGCGAGTGGGCAAACCAGGCCATTCAGGACCAGGGCTGCTGGCGTAGCCTGTATCTAAACAGTGAGCGACGGGATGAGGGGAAACCGGATTGGTCTATTGGAGGTGTCATCCTCGACATGAATGGGTTCGCCTCTTAATCGCCGACTTGATTTTTGTTAACCACGAGTCCCGAGATACAGTGGTCGTAGAATGATTTCATAACTCGCTGCCTCGGGCTTGCTTGCGAAACCATATAGAAAAGCTCGGACGAGATCGAGATGAACAAGAGCCAGTGCCCTACAGCATGTTGGGCTCACTTAGGTATATACCTTGCTTCTGGTACAGTTATTTTACAGTATAGGTACATCACCCCTAGCTATCCCCTTACTCTTTCTCATCACACTGCTTTCCCAACGCCTCTTCCCCCTTTCCCAGGTTGGCCCTTGAATCTCCAACCCTCCTGGCCCTTTTACGGGCGTCTCTCCTCTTCATTCTCGCCTGCCTGAAGATTCTCGGCTTTCCGCGGGCTCGCTTTCTATTCAACTTGGCACTGCAAGCATTCACGTCAGTATCCATTCCTTGATGCTTGAAAAGTGTGGAATATCGGGTAGCAACGCACAGCTCGAGCCTTATCGCGGCTTCATCTGGTTCAATGCCATCACCGTCCTCATCACCCACAGTCCCTTTTGCGGAACAGGTGGTCGAAATGCTACTCCACGACGAAGACAGATCCTGTTCTCGGGGCCGGGAGGGTGATCCAGGCCGCGGGGCTGACCCATCGGTCAGTGAGGCTGGGTCTTGGATGTTGTGAGGCAAGGCAACTGGGGCGCTGGTGTCGAGACCGAGGGCAATCATCTCATACCTCAGGGGAGTATTGAGATATCGGTCCAGTGGATCAGTGGTGGTCGCGGTTAGGGTCGAGGATATCCCCGATCGGCCCAGAGTTGCTGTCTCCCAGTTCCAGCCGATTTGCTCGGGAGCGAGATCGGCCAACGAGTACGTTGGCACTAATGGGGGTAGTCCAGGAGGTGCAGATGGTGGGGATGGGGGGCCGACGCTCGGGCAGGAAGATGATGGGCTAGCAAAAAGATTAGCAAGTCAGAGGAGAATGGACGGCAATGTTGATGACTGACCTTTGACTGGGATCAAATGACTTTGTGCTGAGATTCGGCGATGAAGACGGGAGACGATTATTGGACTCTTTCTTGGCAGCTTTGCCTTTTTTCGCGAGCTTTGAATTTGGACTGGCCATGATAGCGGGAGTATCTCGAGGATTGTCAGGAATGGAATAGAGAAGAAAACGTCGAAGCTGAAGTTGTAAAAAAGCGAACAAAGGGATTGTGGGAAAGGAAGGGCGGAGATTTTTGTACGCAAGGTTGTTTGACCCCGGTCATCAGCCAGGTTAGGTACCTTGCCTGTGCCAGTACACTGGCACAGAGACTGCAGCAGACTGCCCTCGGCGCCGAGAGCCATTGATCCCCTTATATCTGAGTGGAAACTGCGAGCGATCCTCAATATCTGCTTTGCTTGACGGCACCCTCATCTAATGTATGAAAAGAGGAAGCTATCGTATTGATACCTAAAGCAGATATCTAAGAATACCTACCTAACAGGACCCGGCAGTCTGGATCACTGACCCAGATTCCCGGGACGGTTCAGATCTCGGCCACCTACCCAGTACCTCTGAGGCTCAGTGCGGACCACACCTGTAGTTCGCATTCAACCCAGTTGGTGCTGAGAAAAGGCATCCTTGCCTTCAATCTCCCCCTTTTGTGCCGCATTCTGGCTTTCTGCCCCTTCAGGGAGTGAAAAGAGTAGAAGCGGCCAAAGCGAAGTCTTCTGTCCAATCGCTCCCAAGCATGGCGACGGCACAAGTAGGCGCTAAATCGTTAGCGGCTGCGGGAGGGTGCGCTGGTGCCGGACTGCTGGGACCGTCGAGACCCAGCAGAATGGATCGCTGACCATCCCGAAAACAAGATGGTGATCAAGGATCAGGAAGCCTCTGTTTTCTGCTGCAAAAAGAGAATTCTTTCCAGGACCAGTACCTTGAAGGGAAATAGTTCAAGTCTACATGGTTTTAAGTGGTGAAGAAGCCCAGACTGATGATGAAACATGGAGAACCAGAGACAAAAGTACGCCCTTTCAAAGATGCCCAAGGATCATGAACCACCGCCGCCGCCACACCCTCCTCCCCCACAACCTCCCCCACCTCCACCTCCGCACCCTCCTCCTCCACCACCACCAGAAGCACCGCCTCCATCACCACCACCACCTCCACAATTTCCCGAGAATCCGCCATCGCCAACCCCAGCAGCTGCGCACCCTCCCCAACTGCCTCCACCACCGCCACACCCACCAGCCATCACCGCAGCCGGAGCCCAGGCAAAGTACATCCCAGTCGTCCACCACATCGGATGCGCATATGGACCAGTTTGCGCAACGGGATGACCCCAGTGATCATATACGTACGCCTCTCGCGGTGGAATCTTCCTCCCCTTCTTCTCCGCCCTAGCCTTGGCCTTGGCATACGCAGCATCCAGACGCTTCTGATGCAACGCAATCAGTCTTTTGTGGACCGTCTGTCTTGTGGTCTCGACCGGCATGACGGCGTTGTGAGCAGAAATATGCGCCGACTTGTCCGGCGGGCACGACGATGCCCGGCCAGACGCGTGGAAGTTGTCTGCTAATCTTTCCTGTTTAGACACGCCGAGGACGCCTGACAAGCCCGACACATGGGAAGCCCGGATAGCTGTGGTGATGGTGTTAGCTTGCGATTTCGCACAGCGCAGAGACATGGACCACAGACCTTCACAGTACCAGCAAGTACACTCGCTGTATACCTCCCCGTATTTCTCCTGATACTTTTGGCTCGTCCACTCAAACTGGGCGCTGAGAACGTCTTCTTCAATCTTGTCGTCGTGATCGACAAACTTTCCTGTGAGGGAAACACAGTGGTTGTAGTACATTCCCGGGCTCAGCTGGTGAGTATGCCACGCCAAATCCACATCCAGCGTCGGTACCACCACCGTGCCAGGATGGTCGGTCATGATGGTAAAGAACCGATTGTACTTGACGAGCAACCTCTCCATCGTTTGGCGGGCGGAGGGGCTGTGCAGCCAGTCAAGCTTGACCATCTTCTCGACAAAGATTCCTTGTCTCATGACCGCTCCGGACAAATCAAGTCCAAAGATGGAGAAATTCTGCCAGTACGTGTTCATCATCTTGCGGATGGCAGTCCGAGAGGTCGGCCTGAGTTTGTATGCCGCGGCCGAGTTCTTGTGCCCGCTGATTTCCTTGACATGGGACGCGTTTGCCAACACTGCTTCGATTTTCAGACGCACATCCTCCATACTCGGGTCCGGAATGTAAGGGTTATGGAGGAGACCTGTAATATCGCTGCGGATCGAATTGCAACCTGACTTGAGCATTCGGTTCGGGAAAGTACGAGGGGGGCGAAGGTTGAGAGAGACTGCCGTCTCGTCTGGAATCTCAGGAATTCCTGAGAGGGTGTTGAGGACAGTGCCAGGCATGGGTTTGTTGGACGGACCGAGAAGCGCCTTGACATCCTTCACAAATCTGGCCACGGACAAGAGTTCTTTCTTGATGGCAATGCCACATTGCGGACAATTGGAGTCCAAGTTTCCGTCACCGTAACCCTGCCCGAGCAGATCCGCCTCGGAATTCGGAGCACGGGGATGGTTTTCTGGTCGGCCACAGGTTGTCCAGCGAATGTCAAGAGAAGTGTCACAGCGCGGGCAGCGAAGGGTTTTTCTTGGTGGATCATCCACGTTATTCCAGGCGAGCCCGGTTTGTTTCGTCCAGTTGGCTTTACACTGGCCGGAAACACAGTAAGAGAAGGATTCCGGGTCGATGGCTTGATTAACGAGTTCCCAGGGCATGCCGTTCGACCAAAACGATCGTAGGCCTACGAGCATGGCATCCTCAAGGAAGGCACGGGGGTTGAGCATGTGGGTATGCCATACCATGAGCACATCTGCCACTGTCAGTGCTGCTTATACCATACATCAAGGTCATGAACTTACCCAAAGGAGGCAACATGTCTTCTCTCCACCCGAAACCGAGGTTCGCATCCGCGGGAAACTTGGCGTATGCGTCTTGATCCCTCGCCGGCTCCTGCATGTCCCGCTCACTCAGAATCCTCTGCCCAGGCAAAGACTTCCACCATACCTCATATCGTTCCGATGCCCTGGCCACAAACAGGGCCCACCGCTTCTCCCTGATCCTGCTCAGGGTTTCCAGAGTCTTGTCGTGCTCGGCACCCGCCAGTCGTCTCTTCTCCTCGTCAACAATGACGGGCCCGACAAGGGAGTCCCACAAGCCAAAAAGTCCGTCATTATAGCCGACCTCCTCTTTCAAGGATTGGATGGCGAACAGGAGCTTGAGATGGGCAAGGCATGTGTCGGCGGTAGGATTGGAGCCGCTATTGGAGAGACTGAGCCCGGCAAATGGTGCTGTGAAATCAACTTCATCCTCTGTGGAAGGTGTCTGGCCCAGGTGCTGCTGGGGCTGCTGCGATGTGGATGGTGTCAAGGGGCCATCATATGCGGGCGGAGGAGATTCATCATCGTTTGGTCTCCCCCGCATCCCAAGACGGCCAAAAATAGACGATCGTTTAGACATGCCGGCGGTGGCGTTTTGCTAGCGAAGCTTAGTGAAGCTTGGCGTCCAGTAGTGCGGGGAAATCTGTCTATGAGCGAAGGTGAGTTCCTTCCAGCTTCCAGGTTGTTGCAGAACCAGGAGAATGCGGCTTTCTTATCAATATGAAGACGTCCTAACAAAGGGACCGCGCCTTGGGATGTCGTGCTTAAAGGCTCGAATCTGTTAGCTGGTGAAAGCTGCTGCGCCCGACCCCACGCTCACGCGCCAGCCTCGGAAGTCTACCCCACCTATTTTGCCAAGCGGAACATGGCATCGCCTCTCGGTCAACATTCGAGAACCGCCATCAGCACATCCGCAAAATCCAGTGTTCAAGCAAACAAACATGGTGTATATCGATGTTCGGCAATGACCTCAAGAAGAATATTGGGAGGCTGAGCCAAGAGACGAAGCGAACTGATGACGCGGTCCTCGATGCAATGCTACCCCTCGGTGTGGAATGCGGCCAAGCTTCTGGGAAAGACGTCTTGCCGACGAGCGACATGGTGGTCGGTCGACAAAACGGTGTGGTATCACGACCAGCCAGGTCTCATTGGCTGACGTGTTCCAGCTTTTCGTTGCAGCCAAGAGGGTGTTGACTGGAGATCGGTGAAATACAGGGTGATGACTAGCTCCAGCTGGATTTGGGTATCTACAACGACTCTAAAGAGGCACGATGATGCATACCTCCACCGGCGACTGTCCAGATCTCCTGTTCCCAGATTTCGTCACGGCTACACGCTGAGAAAGCCGTGGATGACGACTCCTCGATGCCCATTCACAAAGGCTATTCCAACATCTCGAATGCCAGCTGAAGACTCATTCGCTGTCCACCCCGAGGTTTGCGTGTGCTTGGGTGCAGTGATCGAAGCGCGGAATTCCTCCGCCGACATCCTCCCCTCCAGTCAAGCCAAAGAAACGCATTTGCATCATGTGCCGCAGGTGGCATTGCTTGCCCGAGGGTGCATGACGACGACGACGCACTTGAGGCTCCAGAACCAAGGGTTTCTCTAGCTCTAGATGCTATCTGATGGCTGCTATCACCAAAGCCCCTCGTCTGGAGCCCAGCAGCACTAGGTGTAGGTAGGTGTGGTTGTCATCACTGACTGGAGGCTGATGCTGCATACCCAGCGGTGGTTATCCAAGAAAAGCAGCACCGATGCACCAACAAAATTCAAGACCGACAGTGCATTGGGGCTCATATGGAAAAGTTAACTTCATTCGCTGGTCTAACTGAATCCTCCGCGACAAATGGTTCAGGCGAGGAATATCATGTTAGTATGCCTACAAGGCACCAGTCCATGTTATTCCTTAACCGACACCTCACTAACAAGAACAACTACACTATTCATGATCAACAATGCGAGATTCTGTTCGAATTTGGATTCTTGCAATAACAAACTCAAACCTTCGCATTCCTCTTTTTTAGCAACAGAAACATTTTATCAACCAAAGCGGGGTCAAATGTGTGGATGGAAGCTTCCATCTTTGAGTTGACCCATTCAACTCCGCCTTATCGCTCGCCCTCAACCAATGGTTGAATTTCATCATGTCTCGTATTTACTTGAGGCTTTGGATTGGCAGATAAGAGAGCGTCAAAACCAGCTGCCGAATGCAAGAAACAGCCCAAAGCCGATGTTAGAGATGTCGATGTTGTGCTTGGAAGCGGGGTTTCCCTCATCCAATCAGCCTTCGTTGCTGGGAGACTGCCCAGTTGAAGCCACCTTCCCGTCTCCTGCCGCTCCACGGTCTATCCCTCACTTCGTTCGACGCAGACACCGGATTGTGAGGCAAATGTCGGCTGTACCACTACCATACCTACCTTACCTACACAGCAACGTCTTTACCAACCGAGTTCACACACTGATCAACACCAAGTGCCAAACATGGCATACTCCTGTTGATGTCGAGCGAGCCCTCGATGTTACGTTGAAAGACTTGTAACATAATTTGACAACAAACCGATCTTGACTCGTTTCTGTCTTGTGGCTATGCTGACTTGTACCTACCTTACAGTTGACTTATATCTTATGCATTATATGGGTCACACTCGATATTTAACGTACTGGCCCTGTTCCGGCAGTCTGAGCTCATCCAAATGAACCGTTTCAAAATGAGAATCCGAAGGTCTGTCCCCCCGGGCCTGTTGCTCCGTACCGGAACTAACAATTACTATCTTCGCGTGGCAGGTTGTCGAAGTCGCAAGTCAGGTAGGGCTGACCCGGAACAAATCTTCTTGTTATCGGTTGTACACACCAACACCTTGAGCTGGTGTACCCCTAGCTCTCTGGTTACACTGTCTCTGTGAACCGTCGCGGATCGACCGGAATTTCGGACAGCTACATACTTGCAGGCGCCCTCTTTAGTTGGCAGCTTCTCATTGATGCGCTTTCTCCGAAGATATCTGATATCGATCGTCCATTCATGGCCTCTGCTCTCCCTCGTATGAGTATGATACACAATCTCTTCCCCCCATCTGCGACCTCCCCTTGCGCACCTTCTCCAGGCCCTGATCCCAAACTGATAACAACCCTTCTGGGCAGGTAGGTTGCAGAGACATAGTAACTCCGATATCCATACCCCGCACCATGATGGTGTTCACCGTTACAGACCCCTAACCTAGGCATGCTAGGTTGGTGCAAGATAATGGACTATGAAAGGCTAGAGGCGCAATCACCCCTGTCGCGGCTCGCTACATTTTAAGCACAACTGGGCCGATGCATAAGCTTTAGGACTTTGCTGGAATTGGTCAATCATGATTTCATGTTTTCTTCAATGCGTTCCACAGACCGCACCTCTTCTCCCGACTTGCTGGCAGCCCAATGTCTCACCGCTTCTAGGCCTTCTTGGCCCCTGCTGCTTCTGGCCCAAAGCGGACAATCTGCGCGCTGAACCCCTCAGGTCTTGGGCACGAGCACATGCGCTGGCAAGCGAAAGAGGCAGGAAATCTCCACCGGGCAAAACAATCGAGACCAAATCAGATTTCCATCCGACACGCACGCCCGACTAATGCAGACCACCCTGTACCGTACTGTACGATTCTTCACGATCCGATCCGATGTGGCGCCATGGAGCGGGAGCAACGTAGTGGCCGGATGTCGAAAGGCGGGACGTTTTCTGGATCTGGATGCATGGACAGGACCGCCTCGGTGGGTTTATGGGATGAATCCGACGGGCGCTTTTGGAGGTATTGGTGGATAGATGTTGCCTCCATTGCCTCTTCTTTGCTGTTAACTAGAGCGCTCCTGTCAACGGTTTTAGCGGTGTCGCTCATCGTCTCCACCCGCCTAACGTGAACCCCTGAACCCCTGAACAAAGACCCACAATTCCAACAACAACACAGACCAGGCTCGACATCGTCAAACGGATATTAGAGGAGTGATATCGAGAGCGACTTACGACATCGTTCCTTTCCATCTCATCTCAAGATGTATCTCCCACCACACACCCCAGAAATTCTCTCATCACCACCAAGGACTCGTCGGTCAACGACAGCCCAAGGCTCCGATACTCACTCCCTCAACTCTGGTCAGACCGCCGCTCTCATCGTCTTTGGAGTTCTCCTAGGCCTCGTCGTAACCGGCGTCATGATTTGGTGCTGTTGTTGCCGTGGTCCAGGCTGGCAGCGTAGGTCTAGCTCGAGATCGAGGGTGAAGATCATCCGCAGGTCTGCTCCCCGAAGCGAGTCAGGATCGTCAGAATCTACCTCAACAACAGAGGTTTCTAGTGTTTCCAGTCCGCCAATTTTCCGCCCTCTTTCTCTTCCGGCCCCCCTAGCCCCAATCAGACCTCTAGGGCCGAGGGGCATGCTCCCTGGAGCTCTTCCTGGTCTCAACGCGGGCGCAGTCATGAATGACAGCAGTAGGCGCTACTCCGTGGACCGCCAAAGTAACCCCCTCAATATCCATCAACAGCCACATCAGCATTCGCAATCCAATACACAACCAGTCGTACCTCCAGAACAATATGCCCTCCCATCTCACCTACAGAGATTCGCACAGCCTCCGACTCCAAATCCGCCACAGGTGCCAATCCCAGGAGCGACCAACCCGGCACCACAACTACGGCAGTCACAACCTCCACCACAGCCACAGACACGACAAGTGGTGCCGCCGTACCTACAACCGCTCTGCGTTCCACCACCGCTGGTGTATCATGCCAGACACCACCACGCCCAAGAACGAGTCCCAATAGCAAAGTTGATCAACGACCATGCTGCGGGAGTCACCAAACCGCGTCCCCTCGCGCTGCCATTAGGACGGCACGGGATCGTGAACCTGGCCTTGAAATATCAGGTCCACAGCGAGAAAGGCTCAGACACGCCGCGGGTGACTGAAAGGGGGTACCAGAGCGCGTATTGCGAGAGCAGTGCTGATTCTGACGAGGGGTACGATGCATACGAGTCGATGGAGAACTTTGGGACCACACATGCGATGACATATGGGAGCGGCAGAGCCCCAAGGTTGAGGTGAAATTCAGGGCATTATATTATCAGATTCAAAGAACTAAAGCTTGCATGTAAGGTAGCATAACGGCGGAACACTGGGCATTTTTGGTTGGATGCATTTGTTTTCTTGGGAATACAACAGCATACCTAGGTAACGGCGTTGGGGTCAAGGTTGCATAGGTATTAGGCCTGGGAGGCCTTCAGAATGATGAACAGCGTTTTAATGCGGCTGCAAACATGGCATATGCATTGTATAGCTAGCTAAATTTTATGAAATAAAGAACAATGAAACAATCTTGTGGGACACAAAAGCCCTATCTTCACCTCTTGCCTCCACATGCCATGACTGCCACCGGGCAATGTCGGGAAACGGCGGGATCAACGGGTCACCGACATCTTCAACCGGGATATGCGCACTATCTGCGGTGGCGTTATCTGTCGCCACAGTTTGGGAAGCGACTGCATCGGAGCGGTCTGCGACAGAAGTATCCACGGGAGCTTCGGTTGAACCCTGGTCTGGGGTGTCTCCACGTCGTCACAAAACGTGTTACAGGTACCTACTCAGTAGAACCGGTAGAATGCACATGAGGCCTTCATTCTCCGTTCCAATGCCACATTCAACGTTAGTCTCATCAGGTCTTTGACACGCTCATTCGTGATGTGGGGCAACGCTTCCGGTTGTGAAATTGGCTGTCGACTTCCGTGCCCAGCAACGGCCTCCCCCTCCCCGAGCTAGAACCGCCTTAAATACGGCCTTTGGCGGCACTCCGCAAGCTACCGTCCTCGTGAATCTTGAGAATAGGCCGCGGGTTTGCAACTGCCTCCCAGAGTGATCCCCGTCCTTCCCTCCTTGCCTTTTCATCTTCTCTCCTAAAGAAATCCTCCACACTTCGAATCCTGTTGGGATGGATCTCGTCTAGCAGAGCGTAGTCCCTCTTGACAACACCTTGATTCAGTCCAGAAGCCTGCCACAGTCTCCAAAAGCCAGTAAAGTTGTCCTTGAGAGTCATCAGTGCCAGGCTGCTGGCATCCACCGTGTAGCCTGTGGGAAGCGACGCCGTCATCCCCCAGTGCCCGCTGGAGAAGTATGTCTCAAGGTCAACATCAATGTATCGTGCCTTGCGTCCAGTAACCCTCTCAAAGGCCGTGGCCACATCAGAGTAATGAATGTGATCGACCGCCACGGCCAGGTTCATCCCGTCTGCCTTGTCAGGATTGTCAAACAGCCATCTGGCATAATGAGCACAATCATCCAGCGACACATGGGGTACCCCTCCCTTCTCCCCCAAAGGAACCCTCCAAGTCACCACCTTTTCTCCTGAAGTCTCGTCCGTTTCCACCTTGGGTGCCATGGGAGTAAACAGGGCCAGTGCCATCTCAATGTACGGTCCGGTCGTGAACAACGCGGCCTTCATGTCAATTCCTGGCTTGCCCTTGTTCGAAGCATTTTGAGCAAGGATCCACTCCCCCATGCGACCCTTACCATCGTAGTGACCGCACCGGAATTTGGGGTCGTATCCACCCAGCTTGTACCCGTAATCAAGATTGCCATGGACGTAGAACCGGATGCCACTCTCGATGGCCAGCTCATAGCACCGAAAGGTCCAGTACGTCTCCATGGCTTCGCCTGTGGCAAAGCCGTCGATGTTGATGAAGGCGCCCCAGCAGCCCTTGAAGCCCGTGCGAAGGTCAGCTTCAGATGTGAAGGTGCCAGTAACGAGCTCGACGTCTGGTCCAAGGGTAAGAAGTTGTTTTGCCCGTCTGGAGTTGGAGTCTCGAGTTAAGACGCGGACTGCATAAGCCCCGTCTTGAACGAGCCCTTTGATGACGGGGATGCCCTGGGCGCCGGTGCCGCCGATGACGAAGATGATAGGCTTGGAGGTTGCGGTCATAATGGGCGAGGGTTGTGTGAAAACTAGAAACTTTTAATACAAAGAAAGTCTGAATAAACGAGTCAAGGTACCCGTGCTGTTGTTCTTGAAGTATTACACGGGCACAGGTTGAAGGATCGTTCGTCGTCTTAAATGCCATGTTCACTATAACGGTCTTCACACGTTTGCTTGCGGTAACCTGATTCTGATCAGTCATCTTTGCATATAGAATCAAGGCTTGAACTATCAAGTCACTAATATCACTAATCTGCCCACTCATCAGTCTTGCGTACCTAAGTAGACCAAGAACAATGTCTCCATCGCCAAGGCTCGCTGACAAACACGATCAGTAATCGTCCACCGCTTTCAGCCTGCCCACCTACTCTTATTGATCATTCCATCAAAGCGCATCTCGCGCTATACAGACCTTTTTCACATCTGCTTCGTCTCTGGCCGAGAGTGCAAAATGGCAGAAGGGAAGATGAACAGTGCCCCCCTTACCCCTGGACCCACTCCACGAACCCCTGCCCATCAACACAATGGTCCTCGAGACTTTCGGCGACATCATTGGCAAGTAGCACCGCAATTCTTACTCCGGTGGATAGCCCGATATTCCTCAGCTTGTCGACTGCGAACTTTCGGGTGTGGATGGGAGCTAGTTTCTGGATCGCGACAATATGCAATGGTTGGACGAGCGAAAGAGCAACTGTTCGTCGTCACCCGGTCAGCTAACAAACGCTCGATCGTAGTTGAGCGTCACTTACATGCATCCTCTGCAAAGCTCGAAGCAGAAATGCACACCTCAGCCATCAAATCATGCATCCATCTCAGGGTCAAAAGCTTGGGATCAACCTCGTATGCCTCGTTTTGCACCATGATCCTTCCAACCAAAATACAAAGCGTCCTCCAATTGTTCCACACTTTGGCCATCGATAAGTTGTGATAGACATGGCGCTTCCCGTCGAAGCCGGCCGTGTCGTCCAAGGTGGTGTACTCCCACGTCGAAGGAAGGCCCTGCCTCCATGTTTTGAGATCAGCCTCAATGTCCAAGGCCCTTTCAAGGATTTCCTTCTGGCTCAAGGTCCCATTCTTCACCGCTGCTCGAAGGTTGACCACACGAAAAGAAATCTCGCATATCGAAGCTGGATTCCGCGTTTCCCGCTGATGCAGCTGCTCCCTGATTCCACTGGACTGGAAATTGTAGGTTGCTTTCACAAGCGCGGGTGGGACAGTGCTGCGCTGCTTCATGCATGCGAGGAGCTGGCGACTGAAATGTTAGAAATGCACACCTGGCGCATGAAAAAGTGACAAGAGGACGTGGGGAATCACACAATTTGAGGTCGGATCTGCACGTAGAGTTGCCCTCCGCGCTCCCGAGTAAATTGCTCTCGACCGCGCAGATCCAGCAAGGCTGTGGCACCCTGGATGTGAGTCGTCCAGTTGTGATATCGGTCCCAAGTGTCAAAGTTGATCATCTCGTAGAGTCCGAGGAGAATGACGGCCATCAAGGTCGCATCGTCAGCCGCGTGAGATGGGTTGCTCAGAGCGTCCTTGACAGCGGTGAGGGCATCACGATACTGCCGCTTGGATTGGATGGACAGCTGGGGTGAAGGACCAAGGTTGGAAAGGCCTGCCAGACCTGCAGCTTCGATGGCCGCGCGGAGTGGTGCAAAGCGGCGATCATTCTGACGGTAGGCGTGGGCTAGCCAATCCTGGTAGCCGGAACTAGTAGAGAAGGGATCTTGATGGAAAACGTATTTCGCAAAGAAGAAGTTTGCACCAATCTCGTCGGCAGAGCCTCTAACTGAGACCGGCAGGATGTTGGTCGCCGACGGGGATAAAGCGCGTGCCGTGGAAGGATTACTACCGGATAACACAGATGCTTTTTGCTTCTTCTCCTGTCTACGGGATATCCGGATAATCCGACTGGACTCGTCTCGAAAGATGACCTCGTTCAGGTCTCGGTAGCCGGGACACGGAAGACCGGACTTATGGCATCTTGTGCACCCCGGTTTCTGCTGATCACACTATGGCCGAACACTTCTGTTAGTTTCTGCTGCATTCAGGGTGCCCTGTAGGAGAACTGTAGCATGGTAGAAGTGCAGGATTGGAAAAGGGATGACAAATAAGTTAACAAGGTCATACCTTGATCTTCCGTTGCCGGCATCGTTGACAGCCTTTGCTCACAACGCCATAATACACCATTGTTTCAGTACAAGAGCAATAAAGGGAAAGGTTTGGGGCCCAAAACAGAGCTTTGAGGGTGAAACTGATTCATGAACAGAGTTTTGAAGAAGACGTTGCAACTTTGGGCGCTGCCACTGCCCCTGTCTCACCTGTGGGTCCCGTTCCCTGCAGTCATACTTACACCGCAGTCTTACCATGAATCCGGCCTAGCGCGGACTTGACTGATGATCTCATTGGCTCTTTCGCTTTATCAATATCAACATATGAAACCCTGCAAGGCGAGTGGGGCTGGCGATCTTGAAGCAGCCGCGTATGTAATCCTGAGAGATCCGGACCTTGGAGAATATCACGATATGGAACGGCAGTTATAAAGTCGACGGCGGTGCTCTATCATGGCCACAATGTCAGCAGACACTCAGAGCAACTTCTTGATACCGAGGCACTCACTCTTTGTACACTTTCTTGGCTGAATCTCTTTTAGGCAATTCTGAATCCGGGCACGCAACAAACCGAACCCCTCAGCATGCCTCATCAAGAGGAAGAACAGACCTTCAGGTCATACGGCAAAGAAGAAGGTGAACACTATGCCAAACGCCGGCCGGACTATCACCCTTCGGTCTACCAAGCCATTATCAACCACCACACTTACACCGGCGGCAAGCTCGACACCCTCCTCGATGTCGGCTGCGGTCCGGGCTCTCATGCTATTCGGGCACTCGCCCCTCAGTTTCAGCATGCCATCGGCATCGATCCTGGTGAGGGCATGATCGAGGCTGCCAAGACACTCCTCTCCACCGAACCCATTCTCACCAAGACCTCGGAGTCGATTCAATTCAAAGTCGGTTCCGCCGAGCACCTCGAGGAAATCGTTCCCAACGACGGCGTCGACCTCCTCACAGCCTCCCACGCGGCCCACTGGTTTGACATGCCTGTCTTCTGGAGGTCAGCCGCCAACGTCCTTCGCTCCGGCGGCAGCGTGGCCATCTGGGCGAGCGGCGAGATCCGCATCAACCCCAACATCCCCGCCGGCCGCGCCATCCAGCAGACGATTGACGTGTTTTGGGACCGCTACTTCAAAGAGTTCATCGTCCCCGGCAATGAAATGATCAAACACAGTTATGTTGATCTGCTGCTGCCGTGGACGCTTCCGGAGCCAATCGAGGAGTTTGAAAAGGACACGTTCTACCGGAGGGAGTGGAGCCCCAGCGAGAGCTTCTTTGACGTCGAGAACTCAGAGGTGGACTTGGATCGGTGGGAGAAGATGATGGGGACTGGCACGCCGGTTACGCGCTGGCGGGAGGCTCATCCGGAGGACGCCGGAACCGAGCGGGATCCGCTGAGGATGTGCAGGCGGGAGATTGAGAAGCTGCTGCACGAGGCCGGTGTCGAGAAGGGCAAGGAGACTGTCAAGGGGTACACCAAGGGGGTCCTGCTGATGATCAAGAGGAAGTAGGGTAGTCATCACCTTGCTTTGATATCAACTGTTATCGCCGACTAGACATAGACTTGCTTACCTACAAAACAGCATTCGTTTTAGTACTGACAATATAAGAAGAGAACAGTAAACATGGTGCCGCTGCATACGCTGTGCTACACGACCAAAAGAAAAATTATGTGGTGCTAGGCAAGTACAAATTACAAGAAGGAAATGGCTCAGTCACAAAGCCTGGTATTCATTTTGGACTCCTCACATCAGGTTGTCTCACCTCAGTAGTTCCTGTACCCCAAAGCACCCTCCAAATCCAGCCCCTTGACAGCATCCTCCAAGGCGTCCAGCTCATCGAGTCTGGCGACCGATTTGCGTGCGTCACACTCATGAGTGTCAAAGTAACCGCCGCTGTTCCTCAGCACGGGCTCCGGAGAGGCCTCGGGGGTAAGAGGACCACGGCCGCCTCGGCCGTTTCCGTTCACATAGGCATTTCCGTTTGGCTTGGAAGTCACCCCGTTGCAGACATTCCAGAGGTCACCACAGACAGCCGACCCTCTAGAGTGGCTGGGACTGGTAAAAACGCCCTCGACAGCGTTGACAACAAACAAAAAGCTGATGCCGGCAAATGGTCTCTCTGGGCGGGGCCAGACAAGCTTGTTCTTTGTGAGCGTCTTGACGAGCTCGCCGAGGAGGAAAGAGTCGCAGTGGTATTTGTTACAGCCCGCCTTTCCACCCACCAGTTTCTCGAGTGTCGAAGTAACAATCTCGACGGCAGATAAAACAAGGGACTGGCGTTGCTCGTCGATGTGTTCTTTTTTGAACGTTAGCTGCAATTTGCAACACGGACAGAAGCAGAATAAAACTCACTGATCAGCTTCTCTCTGATGGGCAATCCAAGTGTCTTGATCGGCCCGTCGCTCCCCACAATCGCAGTCTTTGTCGCGGCCCTGAGTACCTCGGCATTCCTAAACACGTAGCTAATGTACAGCCAGAGGATCAGATCTCTGTTGTAGGCGTCTGGGATAGTGTCCTCGAGCCTCGAGATCCATCGCTCGCCGTACACCTCGACGGCGTCAAACAACTGGAACTTGTCGACAAAGAGCGCAATCTGCGCAAGGGTGTCGAGATCAACCTGCTTTGGCACCTTGGAGCCCTTTCCGTGGAGCGCATTGAGGACGATGACCACGGCCTTGCTGTCGAATTGCTCCTCGGGGGCCAGCTGCAGGTGGATGCGGCCGTCCGATTGCTTGGACTTTGGGCCCGCATATTTGAGCTTGCTCTTGAAAATCTTGGAGGCAAAAGACAGATGCTTGGAGGAGACCTTGATCCGGAGCCCAGGACGAGAGGCAGGCGGCGCCGCCTTTGTCGAGGTTGTCTCCCTCGTCTGGCTCTGAGCTGTGGTTTCCTCCCATGGCGCGAACTGTTGCGTCTGGGGAGGCACAGTCACCAGCGCATCGGCATCGGGGTCTACTTCGTAGAGGGACGCCAAGCCTGCAAAGGGCGAGGCTACCACGACGACCTGAAGGGAGTCCGACATTGTCTGATGGGTGTCTGAATTGTTGGTGTCTACCTACAATTGCAGGATCGCAAAACACAAACAAAACAACAAGGAATTAGAGGGAGGGAAAAAGGCACACCCGTGGTCCCCCTCTCGAAATTTACCTCAACTCATTTCCGATCTTCGGGTGGCAGGA
Organism: Triangularia verruculosa; assembly: GCA_033296885.1. NCBI lineage: Eukaryota > Fungi > Ascomycota > Sordariomycetes > Sordariales > Podosporaceae > Triangularia > Triangularia verruculosa. The sequence goes on from MU863893.1 coordinate 210,617, forward strand.
AACCGAGAAAAAAAAAGGACACACATGAACCTGCACCCACCTCGAGCGTCCCGTGGTGGTGGGTGATGTGCCATGCATCGCGTGCGGGGCACAGTCGATCACGCAATCACGTCCAATCCAGGCCTGGACATCCCGCGGGGGAGCCGTCAAAGAGAAATGTAAGCGACTTCCCACGTTTTTTCTTGGAGCTCTCTCCAATGGGACAATGCCTTCCCCCGTCTTCCCCATTCATCCAATCCCGCGGGTCAATTGCTAATTGTGGTCTTGGAATCGCTCGAGGGTTTTTTACGCGCCACCAGTTGTTGCCACCTCGTTTATCTAGACGAGGCGGTTCTGCGGGGGAGCTGTCTATTAAACAAATGTGAGGAAGAGGTAGGTAGTCAAAAGATTTGAACGGCGAAAGGGGGTGTCGCTGAAAAGGTGTAAAAGGGTAATGGTGTAATATGGTGATGGTGAAAGGGATATTCGCATGGACTTTCTCTCCTATCAACATCTAGTACGATCTCTTGCGATCCCGCCTTCCATCAAAAGGGGCACCTGGGTCTTGCACCGTCGACTCTCCACTTTCAAGTTGGCCCGGCAATAGATCCTTCCGAAGATGGATGGGATGACATTGATCAGAAAGAGAGAGAACCATCGCATGCAATAAATACTGCGTAGTATCTCACGCACAGTTCACCAAATCAACGCCGGCTCTAGGGTAAGAAATATCTACAATTAACCCAGGCGACAAGCCCGAGAAAGCAAAGCCCAGCGAGCTACCCTGAATGATGTTGGTTATCACCATTACCAAGCCCCCGTGTCCAGAGCACCTCATTTTCGGATCCTCACTCTCGACTGGGTGGCCCAAGGTCCAATAACCCGCTTTTATACCTCGAATACGCCGGCGGGGGCTCAGCAATGCCCGGCTCTGAATCTTGAGGCAGAGTTCTCTCAGGCACACGGCATTTCCTTGCGTCTCTGAAGGCTGTAAGTGTGATGATGACACTTGTTTGGGCTTGAACGGAGTGGTGATATCTAGCAGCCCGAGATTTCTTGGTCGGTGCCCTCCGCTCCCATGCGCGCCGCCTCCAGACCTCGAGCCTGACTCCATAGTGGAAAAGCCATGTAAGTAGTCGAGGTACCGTCACGAGAGCCGCGGTTCTTTTCTTGTGGGATATCCGTCATCAATAGAGAAATGACCTGTGAGCCTTCGCTCGCTCTACGCTACCGTAACAGCCCAAAGGGCATCGTGACTGGCGTTATCTCCCAATCCGTGAATCGAACATTTCTCCCTCAGTGTTTCCGACAGGACAAAGGCTATTTTCTCCAAGTCAATCCTCCGATCATCATTCCCAGCAGCTCGACTCGCCCGACGACGTAATCAGACACCCCAAAAAACCACCTCCATCCTCTACCCAGCCTTACCAGCCTCCCCTTCAACCATCTTGTCCCGCTCCTCCTCGTCAATCTCCAGGTTGAATTCCCTCTTCCCTTTACTAAACCGTCCCCTGATGAAAAGAAACCAGACAATCACCGAAATAATGCTGACAACTATGACGGTGACCGCGACGGCGATGCCAATTAAAATCGGCTTTTCGAGCGCGCCAGCCTGTGCCATTCGTTGTGTTCGTGGGGAGAGATACATCATGATGTTGCGGGGATCTGTCCTCTGACAGTATGAGTCGAGGTGTTTGTTATGGTAGAGTGCTTGACATAGCGCTGCTGAGAAGATGATGGTATTGTCAAGAGACTCTGGCAAGGGACTCTTCATCAGTCGCCTCCCTCTTCATGTGTGGCGCATGATATTACACCAAGAAGGCCAATCCTCACCATGCCCGACCGAGTTAGCACGGCGGCCAAGCATCGTCAACGTTTGCCCAAAAAGACAACAAGCTTCGTTCGCTTAGACCTAGCAGGCCCCGGACCCTCGCACAGATCACCGTCTTTGTCAACCTCGATTCTTGGCCATTCTGATGTGTCGTTTCTGGTATTCATTCTTATCTTCATTAAAATACTAAAATATGCTGGTGGTATACATCGTGTTTCATATCTCGTTCATGCCCCTTTCCTGAAAGTGTCTACCACTTGAGGACAGCCTTGATGGCGCTGCCAGACTTGCTGTCCTCAATGGCCTTCTCGTAGTCCTTGAAGTCGTAGTACTTGATGAACTTGTCGAGTGGGAAGAGGCCCTTCTGGTGCATCTCGATGAGATATGGCACAAACTGTGTCGTGTCATGTCATGTCAGTCAAGGCTCAGCCAAAAAGCTCGGACGAAAAAGAACTGACCTCCTTGGGCAAGCTGTCACCCTCGCAGCACCCAACATACTCCTTGCCATAGGTCAAGTGCTCCATCACATCCACAGCGACGGTATGGCCAGGGCCTGGAGCGCCGACAGTGGACGCTCTGCCAAGAGTGCCCAAAGAGTCAATCATGGTCTTGATCACAACTGGCACACCAGTGGCGTCAACAGCATAGTCACAGCCGTTAGACTGGCAAATGTCCCGAATCTGCTGCACGACATCCTTGGCGTTGCCCAGGACACCATGAGTAGCGCCCAGCTCCTTGGCCAAGTCAAGTCTTGACTGCTGCAAGTCAACGGCGATGACGATTCTTGCCTTTCTGATCTTGGCAGCAGCCATGACGGCAGCCATGCCAACTGACCCGACACCAAACACAGCAACAGTGCTGCCTTCCTTCACGTTGAGCGAGTTGAGCACAGCACCGGCACCAGTCTGCATGCCGCAGCCCAATGGGGCATAGAGGGCAAGATCGGTCTCGGCAGGCACCTTGACCACAGATGATCTGTGGACCAGAGTGTGTCTGGCAAAAGAAGACTGTCCGAAGAATGTGCTGTAGACAGGCTCGCCGCCGGGTTTGGTGAGCATGGCAGACGAGCCATCCGGGCGGGCGCCGCCAAAGTTGCGGTCGTTGAAGGTGTGGCAGTAAGCTGGGTGACCCGAGGTGCAGGCAGCGCACTTCTCGCAGTGGGTGAAGGAGAGGAGGACTTTGTCACCGGCTTGAACGTGAGATACGGCAGAGCCGGTCTGGACGACGACACCACCACCTGCGAATATGCTGTTAGACGGGCCGCAACCAGCGTTGGGCATGTGGAAGAAACGAACCCTCGTGACCCAGGACGGCGTTGGGGCGACATGGCAGAATGCCCACGGCGCAAGAGAGATCGGTGTGGCAAAGACCGGAGGCCTGAATCTCTACGAGAACCTCATCTTCCTGCATGGCATCGAGATAGACTTCGCGAAGCTCGAACTTGCCGTTCAGCTCGGGGGCAACGAGGGCGGTGGTTGTGCGGGACATGTTGGCTCGATGTGTGTGGATGTGGTAGATCTATGGGGTATCGCTATCTCTGCTGGCTCGATGGTGTTCTTGTAACGTGGGTGGTGATGACGAGATGGGGTGGATGAGATGAACTAGATCTCTTGTTTGGGACTGGGAGAGAAGAGATTATCGAGTGGGTAGCGCCATCTTGTCGGCCTCTGCTCGCGTCCGCCAGGGTGTCGATGGCATCCCCCCTCCCCCGCATAAACCGCGAAACCCACCCCCTCTTTCCATCACGTTCATCCCAAACCCATGCTGTTCCCGACGAGCTACTCGGCAAGTGGTCGAGTCCGGCGGCAAGGAGGTCGTTGTCTGTATGGCTGTAATCTCGGTGGGGCAACGACCGCGAGCTCTCAGCGTCCACTCGGCTTTGTCCTTATTTTTTTTTCTTTCTTGCGCAAACACATCGCGGTCGGAGTGGTGGTGGGAGGAGGTGTTTTGGGGACCTCGCAGGAAATGGCTCCATGTGGGAGGGGGTCACGTTGGTTGGTTGATTTTATGGGGCTTGGAGCTCGGACCATTCCGCGCGAAATGGGGGCCAAGTCACGGGACCAGGACCTTAAAGGGGATAAGGCTTACCATAATGCACTAGCCGTTTTGAAGCTGGCACGCTAATTAATTTCCAAGAATATTCTGATGGACAGAATATGTCTTGGCATTTCTTTTTTGTCGCGATTTCGATGCTGGAGTCCAAACTCTCGCAAAGCCTTGCTCTTGTAACGAGACGGCCAGCCTGACTATCCTGATTGGCTGTATATAGGGCCCCAGTTGCATAACGCAGACGCATAACAGACAGCACGGCTGAACCAGACAGTTGGAAGCGCTAACCCGGGAAGTCAGATGGGACCCCACGCCCGGCTCCATCATTGACTGTTGTAAATAATCACGGCACACGCGGACGCCGGTCTTGGGCCGATGACGGCTTCTTTCCGCCCGGCCGAGTTGGGATGGCACCTGTCACGTTGTTTTGCATTTCTTGAGAGCCCACGTGCCTGTCCGATTGTTTCAGCATTTTCCCAGCTTCTTTTGCATCCACGGCACAGAAAGCTGAAGAAGAGGGGCCGGTGGAGATGCCACGGATGCCCAGGAGGTGGCAGAAGGCCGAGCGACATTTTGCGGGGCTCCTTGGGGATCTCGGGGCCGACGATATCGCTCGCTTCTTCTCCACACCAGACTTGACACTGGAAGCAGTCCTCTCCAATGAATCTCCAGCGATTACTGAGAGGCGGAGCCCTACGTCACAGGGACTCGTCGAGAACACAGCGCTCTGCATCTGCCGACCTTTTAGCGCGGCTGGGCAGCAGCGGCAGGCTGGGGAAGTATGGGGACCCCTTGCCAACTCAATATCAACCATCGTCGGGGATGAGTGGGAGGACTGGACAGCCGTCCGCCGGTGAGGGCTTTGGTGAAGAAAGCCGAAGACCGATTATTGATTTGTGAATGGCCAAATTGGAAGAAGCGAAACGAGGGCTAGGCATCAACGACACACAAAATTTTGTCCGATCCTGTCGTTGTGTTTTGTTGGTGTAGAGATTGTACCGCAGCAAACCTGCCAACTGAAAATAAAAGCAAATCCAGACATTGACTTGATAATGCTAAGGTAGAGAGAGACATCCACGTATAACCAATCTTTGAAGAAAAACACTGCATTCCCAGTTGAATAAAACTACAAGACAAAAGAACCACGTACTCATGATTGATCCAAGTCACGATGCAAAAAAGAAGCGATCATAGTAATCTTAAAATGTCAATTCGTGATCAATGCCGCCTTTCATAGACGCCCACGACTCCGTAACATAACTACCAAACTAAGGTACCTGGTATCCAAAAAGGGAATTTCCAAAACCATGCTCGCTTCCCTGACTGCGAAACATACCCTGATGACTATGATGATGATGATGATGATGATGATTTGACTCCCCTGCCTAATTGTTCCCATGCATGAAAAAGAGGAAAAAAGAAAATATGCTCATTATTGTACACGGACAAGGCTTTACGCCTTGCGAGACTTCGCGGGGCCAAGAGGGTTGACCTTCCACTGCTTGGTGACAGGGTCGATGCACTCCTCCTGAGCCTCCTTCCACTCGTCAATGACGATCTGCTTGCGGGCCTCGGAGCGGGGGGTGATGGTGCACTTGAACTCCTCAGGCTGGCAGACGAAACCCTGCGTGAGCTTCTCCTGATCGGGAAGGATGGTGTTGCCCTGAGCGTCAACATAGGGCTTGATGTCAAAGGCCCAGAGGATGCGAGAGATACCGAGGAACAAGCTGCGCTCAGCGACGTGGATACCGGGGCAGATGCGACGGCCGGCACCGAAAGTGAACTGATCACGCTTGGCATGGTCGGGGTTGGCAGCGGCGTCACCAAGAGACTGGAAGTCGTTCTCATAGCGGTCAGGGTTGAACTTGCGGGGCTCGGGGTGGCGGGCAGGGTCCATGTGGATAGCCCAGACGTTGTTGACAACACCGGCGTTGGCGGGGATCAGGTAACCGTCATAGTAGTCATCCTTGGTAACGGCGTGGGGAACGGCACCCATGATGGTGGTGGGCATCCAGCGGAGAGCTTCCTTCATGATCTGGCGAATGTACTGCAGGTCTTGCTCGTCCTCCATGGTGGGAAGGCGCTTGTCACCAATGACGCGGTCGATGAGCTCCTGGGCCTTCTTCTGAACCTCGGGGTAGAGAACCATAGCCTGGATGAAAGCGTAGATAGTGCTGGAGGTGGTGTCGGAGCCGGCCTCGAGGAGGGTGCCAGAGATGTAAGCAGCCTGATCGTCATCGAAGCCCTCGGACTTCTGAGCCTCAACCAAGTCCTCCGAGAAGCAGCGAGTGATGGAGCCGTTGAGAGTGTCCTGCTTGGCCTTGAGCCAGTGACCCAGATAGAGAGCCTTCTCCTTCTTGTGTAGCTCCCTGGCCTTGACGCGAGCGGGAAGCAGGAAATCGGGGAGGTAGCGAATGATGGGGAAGAAGTCCATGAGGCCGGCCGCACCAGTCTGGTTAAGCTCGGCAAACTCGCCGAAGCCATCAAAGAGCTGCTGCATCTTGGGGTCATCGTAGGTCTCGCTGCGCCAGCCAAAGACCATGGTGGTGGTAAGAGAGTTGGTGTAGCGACGAACGTGATACATGGCGCGCTCAGGAGTGTGAAGCATGTCGAACAACATCTGCCTGTTCTCGAGCATTTGGTAGGGGACGTAGGACTTGGCGGCAGAGATGTTGAGGAGGGTGTGCACCATCTTGCGGCACATGCGCCAGCGAGGAGTGTAGCCCATCATGAGGATGCGGAGGTCACCGCTGCAAAGAGTCTGACCGAGATACATCTCCTGGCGATGCGAGTACATGTTGCTCTTCTTGTCCAAAAGCTCCTTGACAGCCTTGTCGCTGGAGAGAACGATCATAATCTTGGTACCGAGAATCAAGCTGTAGACCGGGCCATATTCGCGCGCCCACTTCTCGAACTGGAGATGAGAATCGCGGGTGGGCATCTGTCATGGAGTGTTAGGACACTGAAAACTGCCATGGTGTGAATTGAGTAGCTCATACCTGGTGAAGGTTGCCCAAGATGGGAAGGGTGGGAGGCCCAGGAGGAAGGTTCTTTGGTCGGCGACCAACGGTCAGGAGCTTGGCCAACAGAACCACCGCCACCACGACGGGGAGCAGGTTGAGAAGGAGAGCCATGATGGCCGACAAGCGCAGAAGCAGAGCAAAGACGCAAGTGACGGAGGAATGAAGGGACGGAAGAAAGAGTGGCTGTTGTTGATCGTCACCTACGCAATGCGCTGAGTCTTGTCGGATGAAGAATCGAGAAAGAGTCGAGCTGGATGGGAGGAGAGGATTCAAGTACTTGTTCGTCTGGTGTTGACGTCGGGGATGCCTCGCCCTCTTCCATCCCAACACCCCGCAGGATCCCACATCCCCCAAAGCGTTGATCTCTGTCGGAGCCGAATGGGATTGACAAGGTGCCAGGGTGTCGGGCCCCGGGGCACATTAGCGTGCGGTGCGGAGGTGGGATAGTGTTTTGCGGGGTGAAGCTGAGATCCATGCGGGACCCACCGCGGAGATAGCGGCGGTGGTGTGGGAGGGCCGGATCGGCATGCTCATCTTTCCGGCCTCCCAAAATGGACCCAACAGCATTTCCAATCCTACGTGGCATTCAAAAGAGCAATCTGTCCTTCGCGATCCTTCTCGCAAGCCCGAATGTGCCCGCAATCTCTCTTTGGCCGAGGTGTGCTTGAGTCAGCACTCGGGCGTCACAAGGCCACGAGTGTTGGCGAACTCGTACCCACCAGCTCTGTACGTTTACTCCACGTTGAACTTTTGGAAATCCGTGATGAGGTCGTTCACCTGCCGCATGCTTGTCTGGTCGTACTTGTCCAATATTGGCTCAACCCTCGCCGGCTTGGAAACAACCCCCGGGTCCCCAAATTGCTCAGGGGGAGACGCACCCATATGAGGATGATGACCCGCTGGCTTGGAGATGGTCGAGGAGATGCGGTTTGTGAGAAGACTCCCCAGCAACCAGTACTCGGCCGAAAACCGGACAAAACCGATCCGCTTCCAGAGCAGCTCGGGAGGCAGATTGTGATCTTGCAAGAGACCGTGCGGCCAACAAGTTGATGACATGTTGAAGCACTTTTCCCAGATGATAATCCAGTTGTCCAAGGCGTTGCGAATTGGAATGAGCTGGCCTTCCACCCCAAACAGATTCTGGTGCTGGAAGATCATGTAATGGATTGCTATCATGACAACTGTCAGCAAAACATCACCATGTGGAAGGGGGAGTAAAGCGATTTTCTTACCCGAAACAGTTGCGAACAGGTTGACCGGACCCAAATGCGAGAAATGCCGGTGCATTTCAGGGGACATCGGACCGATACAAAGTTGTTCGATTGCATCGCGAAGGAGCATGCCTGCAAAGGGACTGGACGGAGGCATCCATCGGTGGATCTCTGCGAGACACTCTTCTGCGCTCCCTGCCTGAAAACAGACCTCCGGGCTGGCCATGTGCATTTTCATCTCTTTGATCACCATACGATGTGGCAAATTGTTGAAAATGACAAACGCGGTGTCGACGAGGAATACCCACAAGAACGTGCTGCAAACGACGTTAAGAAGAGCCGATTTTCAGTCATATTGTAAGTCAAAACTCACCGAATAAGCTCCTCTCGCACCACAAACTCCATCCAGTTGAAATCATGCTTGAACTGTCTGCTGTAATCCGGATGTCGAGCAGTATCAATGCCCAAATCTCGTGCGACCTACTCCGTGTCAGCACAAATCACCTCAAGGAATTTTTGCAGGAATGGATAACTTACCGAGACCACGGTGCTGAACCGATGACGTCTAATCCTCCGCTTCCCGGCATCAGTTCCTTCCCAGTTCTGATACAGACATACAATGTACGAGGCTTGAAGCGCTTGAAGCTTGCGGCGACTGGCAAGGACGCTGGATGGGGAGGTAGCTTCCGTGCTAAGATCAATGTCCCTGCAAAAGTCGTCGTCTGTGAAGACCATCTCCTCAACGCAGTTGAACCACACCTTGGCCTCCTCACTGTCCGCTGGGTCTGGAGATACACACGCTCCTATTTTCAGGTGTCAGACAACGGGGGCTTCTTTTTCAGGGTCAAGAACCAACTAACCGATGAGGGCCATGGCTGCCAGGAGAATCGACTTGCATGTGGTCGGATCAAAGGTTGGGCGGTGAAGAATGTTCACATTCGGATGCCAGACGGACCAGTACAGCTCGATGAACTTGGCGAATCTTGCTGGCGAGAAAAACTGAAGGCACTGTTGTTCAAGAGCGGCGGACCACGTGAGCGTGACAGTGCTATTGTTGGGTTTGACCGTGACAACATTTTTGATTAGTAGCACCACTTGCTGTAGTTTGATTACAATCGGATTATGGAGCCAGAGTGACCAAGAAGAAAGGGTGTTGCTTCCTGGGACGCCACTAGCAGTTAGTGCGGCGGCAGTTGGGTCGTCTAGTGGCATGAAGAGAGGTGGGACGGCACCCAAGAATTCGGGATGTTGACGTTCAAGGTAGGAATTATGAAACGCCGCCACAATCTGATGGCGTTGGGCGAGGGTAGCACATTCGAATGATGAGACCAAACCAGTCCGGCTGGTGAAGTCGTACAAGAAACCAAAAGAGTATCCTCTATACTCTGAAATGGTCGAGCTCGGACTCAGCTCCCGCTGGAAGGCCTCGGACTGATCTGGCTCGGGGAGGTGAGTAGGTGCGTGGTTCGGTTGATGGTGAGAAAAGTCGAGGTCCAGCCACCCATCAGGCATGGGATGGTGGCCGTCAAGAGCCGGGAAGTTCGTGACAGCTTGGTGAATTATGGCGTCGAGATCGTCGTATGGCACATCGTCAAAGGTGGACGCCGTGCCGTCATCCATGCTGCCGTGAGTCGAGACGATGGCCGAGGAAGCATCGTCAAAGGTCTGCTGGTGGTGGATGGGTGCTGGAACGTGTGGAGGTGGCGCCGGCATACGGGGGAGAGGTGCGGAGGACGGCTCCCCCAGAAGTAGGGGTCCGGGGGCAGAGACAGGAGGAGCAGGGACGGGGGCTGCGCTGCCACCGGCACTGCCGGACCCTCCATAGGTACACTCAACACCTCTCTTCTCGCAGTTGAGACACGGCTGTCCGGAGTTGCAGGCCTTCTTCTGGCGAACACAGCGGTCACAGGCGCGGCGGCGGCCAGAGGAGGAGTTGGAGGCGCCATCACAGGTCTGGAGATGGCGCTTCAGCACATCGGTCCGCTGGAAGGCGGCATTGCAGAGGATGCAACGGTGGGGACGTTCGGACGTGTGTGTGCCGCGATGGCGCTGGAGGTGCTCTCGCCGTTTGTAGGTCTTGAAGCACACGGAGCAGCGGTGGGGTCCTGGTGTGTCGGCCATTGCTGACATGCGACAGTAGCATTCCCTTTTTGGAGCCCTGAGATGCCGATGACAGATGACATGGGGATTTGGGAAGAAAAGGTCGATAGCCGAAACCAAGACACTGGATCTTTCAAAAATGCGGGGAGTGGATCGCGGTGGAGCAGTTTGCCCGTGCACGGTGGAGGCCACTTGACTGGAACAGGATGGCCCTGTTCCGGCAGCCAATCAGCGCCCGACTAAACATCCGGCCAGGGGATCAGTGTTCGACCGAAGCTCCAGAGAAGCGGCAAATTCCACGAGCCGCGAAGGCGGTGAGGTCAACGACATGTCACCGGCTATCTGTGCGTTGCTATCGATCACCACACGAGCCGATAAACTACAATGTAGTCGGTATGTCTTGATGTTACCGCTCGATGGAAACTGGCAAGTATTAGTCCTTACTCGTGACTCAATTCCAGCTTAATGTGCTCAAGCATAGAGCTTATAGGTGTAAAGTACCAGCAAGGAGGAATATAGACTCCCAGACAGGAATATCAGGGGTTGGGAGCACTGTGTATACCTACGTACATCAAGTGTTTCTCAGAAATCCAGGCTGGCAAGCTTGCCATTGTTTTCCATCGTACACGACTCATCGAATCCCTGTTCAATTGAACCTTAGTAAAGTTGTCAATAATATAAATAGCTACAGGAACCATCTGGAAGCGTAAATCAATTTCATAGCAGCATTGATCTTGTCTTTGGCCGTAGTGCACTATCGTGGCAGACAACGGTCGGATTCAAATATAAGTGAATATGCTGGAGGTCTTGCTGTGACGCTGAATTGAGCATGTATGCTCAATGGCCTTCACGTTCTATTGTGTGCTATAGTAACCGGGTTCACATTCCAAAGTGACCATTGCGTTTAGGTACTCACTGTGAGATAGGTTCGTTATCTGCTGGGATGCTCTTGCGTGAACCCACTCGCCTTGCTGCTGTCAAGATTCACTCATTTCATCCCAACTCCGGGAGCAAGCTTAGAGCAGATTCTGTATACCCGCTCATTTTATGAGCCTCCTGTTCCTATATTCACCTTGACACAATAGAAAGCTATTCACTAAAACGAGACCCACCACAGTGAAGGAGCAACCTGCGATACCTATCTTCAGTGTATAAATTATTTCTCTCCATCCTTGAATGTTCTATCTCACCATCTCACACAGCTTGCAACTGAAACTTCCAGCATTAACAATCTGGAATCACCAACTTTACCCTCATCAGATCAGCTGTCTTCCTTCATTCCACAATATAAACAAAACATCGTCAATCTCAAGCGAGCCCCTGGTTCCCAATAACAAAGAAAGTCGACGTCACCCTCATCCTACTGACCTCGACTTCCCGTGTCTGAATCAAACACTCAACAAAGGCCACCCTCGGTGAGATCCCGCCCCGACGACAATACCATTGTCCATCGATCATCCAACCTTCAGACTGCCGATTTCATTGTCCCTAAACGACCTCGATCTCCTCGTTAACAATTCCATTGTCTCGACCACAACATCCATCAACCCGCCAAACAACACGCCTATCATGGGTGTAAGCGTCGAGGTTCCCGTTATATTTAACGGGAATGCCACTACCGGTTCTGACCTGTCATTTCCCTCACCAATCCATTCATTCGACATCTCACCTGTTGACCAGCTGAGCTTCGACACAAATACCCAGAGAGCCATCACCATGAACGCCCCAAGAAGACTTTCCCTCTGGGATCAGGCCGCTCTCCGGGGTTACATATCTGTTGCGCTCTGCTTCCCTCTCAGCCTAGACAAGGCCCCTCCTTCCTTCTACACCACTCACCACCTCAAGGAGTCGCTGAAGCATCTGGCTAAGGAGCGGCCCGAGTTCGCCGGTAATCTCACGGTCAACAACACGAACGTTTATCTTCAGCAGCAGCCGTCGTCCGACTTTATTCCCTTGGAAGTTATCAATACCCACTTCGAGGCTTCCTACGACCAGCTGGCGAATCAAGGTTTCCCGGCCAAGGCCTTTGTCAACCCCGAGTTTACACTCAACCGTCCGCTCGTTGAAGGTGGTGAGCCAGTTCCGGTTTCACTTCTCCGAGTCCTCTTCATCAAGGGTGGGTTCGTTCTTTTTGTTCACCTTCACCATTCCTTTGGAGATGGATCCAGCTTGGCTTCCTTCCTCGAGTTCCTGGGCGAGGCCACTGTCGCCGAGGCGGCTGTCAATTCACCCACCACCAGCCGTCAGGAAACCAATTGCTGGTTGGACTTTCCCCATCAGAAGTATGGTGGTTCTTTCACGACCCTTCTGGCCAAGTGTCCAGAGTATGCTCTGATTGACCAACCCACCGGGCCCACGACTCCCATTCTCACCACTCTCAGCAAGGCTCCCGAGACTAATGACATTGGCAAGACCTTTGTCATTGACATTCAGAAGATCATTGAGATCTTTGACAAGTCGCTCAAAGTCTCAGCCTTCTATGGGCTTTCGGCGTTGGCTTGGTCCCACATTGCTCGGGCCCGTCTTTCCGGAAGCGAGCCTGTTCAGAGAGAGGCCTTCAAGCACCAACCCCCTTCCTTCTGGAACCCGGCTGACTGGTCCAACCCGTTTAAGAAGCTGTTCACAGAGGGCGAGTATGCCAACCGGCGGTACTTCGACGGCATTCAAGGCTATTACGGCAACTCTGTGGCTCTTCCCATCACCCGCGGTCCCGTCAAGATTAACGATCTTGTGGCCGCCTGCCTGTGGGATACCAACGACTCGGCCCGAAAAAGTCTAACCATGATTGCCACTGCCATCAAGGCTGCCAACAAGTCTGTCAACGAGGAATTCGTCTTGACTCGCACGGCTCTCTTCAACTCGGTCCCCGACATTCGCAAGCTGGGCATGAACCTCGACTCTCGCGGCCCTCAGCACCTGTCGGTCAACACCTGGGGCTTCTTGGGCACGAAAGCCAAGTTTCAGTTCTCAGGGCTCAGGAACGCCGTCCCCGGTGGCTTGAGAGCCGATGCCGTCTGCCGCGTCCAGGGCGCCTGGGCCAAGGCGCCCCATTGTCTTGTTCTTCCTCACCGGCCAGCCATTGACCCCAAGAAGGAGTGGGAAGTCGTCATCACTCTTCCGGAGAAGTCCATGCAGGCTTTGTTGGCAGATAGGGTGTTCATGTCGGTCGTCAAGAAGGTTGTGGAGTAGTACATACCAAAGGTCGAGAACAGGACCTTATCAGTAACGTCTAACTAATCAATAATCATTTTTTTTTGAAAAGTAACCTGTGCCCTCAAACTTACTATGCAACGTGAAAATAGGTTTTGTTTTGATCATCTGTGACATGTTGTGTTTTAGAAATGAAAAAGGTTAGGGTTCCACCTATTTGCGCCAAGGATTCGCGCCCCCTGGAGAGTCTGAGAAATAGCGATGGAAAACCACCCACCGAGCCACTAAATTGAGTGTGGCAGAGCATAGCAGTGAGTGTTACATTCCCAGAGCCAACAGCACTTGTGTGACTGATGTGCAGCGCGTCTGGCGTCCGGTTTTTTTTCCTTTGGATGCACATGCCCCGCAAAGAAAATGCCTAGGAAGGCGCAGCAACAGTGCGAAGTGGAGTGACGTAGGTTGCGGCCCCGATCAACGGCAAGCGGGAAGTGACGGTTGCCTCAGTCCTTTCAGCCACAGGTGGTGGGTAACGTCATTCGATGCCGTTTGTATAAGGATCTCCTGTATTTCGGTCGTCCCCGTTTTCCTTCACCGTGAAATTACCATATCGACAAGGCTTCATCTTACTATTGCTTCCAGAAAATGGTCGACGAAGTACGCGCCAAGATCTCGGCAGCCTCGGCCAAAAACAGGGAATTCCTCGCCCTTCTCCAGCAAACCGACCACGCCATTCCCTCATTAGCACAACAACGTCGTCTGGTGGCCGACCTCGAAGCGGAAGTAAAAGCTTCTGACCAACGCGTGGCGGCCGTAGATCGGAAGCGGAAAAAGGAGTTCCACGAGCACGAAAAGTATCGTGACTCTGTCCTCAAGCGCTTCGCCTACAAGGCCACCGGCAAGCGTGAAAAGTTTGAGCAGCGAGCTGCGAAAGAAGAACAGGAGTACTTTGAGGCACTGCAGGAGGAGCACCGAGAAACGGAAATCAACAAAGATGTGAAACTCCAGCTACAACAGGCGAAGCAAGTGGCGGCTGACTTGGAGAGGGACGTGTCACGACATAACGATGTGCAACGGCAGTTGGATGAGCTGTACGGAAGGGTCTTTGGGGGGCCGACGCCTGGGTATCCGGAGGAGGATGAGCAGGAACGGGTGGCCAATGCAAAGACTCAGGCGTACCAGGCCACAAAGGGCAAGGCTGAGGCGGAAACCCAGGTTCTGAAAATACTGGGCGAGGGTCAACTGCGGATGAAGAGAGCGTTGGGTTCCATGGAGGAAGCGCTGATGCATTCAAGAAGGGATATGTTCGGCGGCGGCACGTTCACTGATATGATGGAGAGAAATGCCCTCTCCCAGGCCGAAAGGGAGGTCATGTCGGCCAATATGCTGGTGATGCAGGCTCAGCGGATGAGTCCGATGGTCAGGAATTTGCCTCAGGTCACTATTGACCAGGGCAACCTGATGATGGATGTGTTTTTCGACAACGTCTTCACAGACATGGCGTTTCATGACAAGATCAAGGCTTCGAGGGAAAGTGTGTTGCGAGCCGCCATTGCCATGGACGGGCAGGTCGCTGCTGCGAGGCAAAGGCTGCATGAATTGGAGGGTGAGCTGAGGATGAGAGAGCAGGACATGAGGGAGGCCCGTGAGAAGCTGCAGAAAGTCAGAGAGAGTGTGTTTGAGAGTGTTGCTGGTAGTACACCACCGCCGGCATACGAAGCATAAGCCTCCGCTGTTCCTTTCCCGTTTCTTTTTTTCTTTCTTTGTATATAGACATGAATTTTAGATCCCAATAATGAATCATGACTAGCTGGGCAGCTGTCACCTGCCTTTTATCCCCCGCTCTCCATGCATCGCAACGGAATATGCTTTGAGCTACTGCACAAGCGTCCACACGGCAGCCGGTCAAATAGTTGCATGCAGCCCACCTCCACAGAATGTGGGTCCTTCGTCGACTGGGCCTCGATTTTCTCATGGAAAAGATAGCTCGCTCCTTCTTCGCAGTTGGCAGATTGGATGCCACGGTGAGGCGGTAGCCTTGTTACAAATCTGGGCCCCCTTCCTGTCCCAGAAGGGTTTAGCCGACTCCGCCGACTCCGAGGCCCGCCTCGCTCCTGTCCTCTCCTATCGAGCTCTGCTGTGCTGTCACTTGAGGAAAAGAACACGCAAGCTTGGCAGAGTGTGCAGCCGATTTCCGACTTTTCCATCTTCGCTGCTCTTTCGCTCTCTGCTGCTCTTCTTTGCTCACTCAAACACCGCTAGCGGCCTTTGCTCGTATGCCTGGAGCCTGTCCCATGGTCGCTCCGTCGGACCCACGGTCTTCTATGTGTATCACTATCCTGCACATAAAGTCTTGAAAGTAGCCCTACGTTCTTCCGGCTTGTATTCCCCGACGCGTAACAGCCACACGGCGGCACCCGGTGTCAACTTCAAGCAGCTCCACCACACTTCGCACCTGAGCGATAGCTGTCAACTTATATAATACCATCTCATCGCTAGAAAATGGCCAGACAAACAAGGCACAGTTTGAAGCGAAGTAGGACACCAAATCTTTTCTTTGTGTACCTTGGTTTCTAACAGCCCTTGGCGCACAGAGGCGGAAGAGAATGCAGCAGAGACGGCAGAGACAGCTGCCACCAGTCAATCCGTGCCGTTCAACACAAAGTTTGGACAGGCCTCCGAAGTCATCAGCAGGTACTTTGGGTTTCGAGGCGTCCCGAGACGCTTCACCAAGCCAAGCAGCGATAACGGCTCAAGCTCAAGCCTTCACAGCTGTCCCGCCAGCTCCGAGGACGAGTACGAGGATGAAGAAGATATCGCCAACATACCTCCCAAACCGGCATCGCCTAGACGGGAGGGCCCGGATTCGTCGTCACTGGCCACTGAGAGGCTGACCCTCACACCCGAGGCCAAACAGAAAGATGCTCACCTCCCCCCAACACCCAAGAAGAGGCGCACAGTCATCTCTGAGGCGGGTACACCTCCAACCTCGGAATCACATCACTATTCCCCATTGCTTAGGTCTGAAGATGCCGGCAACGAGACGGAAAGCATAGAGTTGAGCCCACAATCACCGACACGACGGCTATCCCTCAGCCTCAGGCCCATTGACCGGCTGTCCACATACCAACAACCGCAAACGAAATCCAGCGCTATTCTACATACCCAGTCCTTGACTCGCTCACAATCGCCAATATCTACTGGGGGCACTCAAGCCCTCGAATCGAAAACGGTTAGGCGGGCACACTCGGCACCACACGATCGGGACAAAGCAAGCCCAACTCCTATGCTAGAACTCACTCGCTCCGACTCGCTGGATGAAACGGATGATCAGACTCCAAATGTTGACCAACCTTTTGCGGATGACCTACTTCATGATCAGACCTTGTTACAAAATGATACACCAGCAAGCGAATATCGGGGTCCAACACAGAACGACCCAGATTCACGAGATCCCAGCCCTCCGCCATCATCTCGAGCTGACTCGCCCCTGGAGCCGCTCAATATGGTGGAATATCCGCCATTACAGCACAGTCCTAGCTCTTCGGCTCTGGAATCCATCAACACACCGCCACTGCCCACGACAGAACTCCGCTTTGAGCCTCGAACCAGCCCAGCCTCCGAATCGCACACGGAAGATTTGGAACCTTCTCGGGCAACCACTTCATCCAAACAAACAGAAGAAACTCCGACTGAGGATGAGTCAAATGTTAAAGTGTCGGCAAGAGCCCCTCGGACAAGACACGGCGTCACAAAGAAGCGGACACTCTTTCCAGGGTCCAAGGAGGAGCGCGAGGTGCTGGTAGCACTTTACACACAGGAAAACGGCGACATCCAAACCATCAGAAGCGCTTTACAACACCTCTCTGGAGATAGATTTACCAGAGGAAGACGCGAAACGGAGAGACTACTGAGGATTTTGGGACAGGCAGAAAACGATGGCGAAGTGACACTGCGGGGTGAACACAGGAGGAGGGCGAGGGAGTTGAAGAGGAGAGACGCACAACTCGGAAGCCAGACTGAAGAGCATCATTCTGGCAGCCAGAGCCATGATGAACGACCATCAAGCGTTCATGTTGAAAGTAATGCCGAGGGAACGCCAAGTGCCACTGGGTTTCTAGCCGAGGATGACATCCAAGGTCCTGATGAACCCATCGATGCCGTTAAAGATGTCGATATGAACACCAATACCACGTCTCAGCAGAAAGAGACATCGAATATTCAGGTTGCAGAAGATGCGGAGCATACGGAGGATATCATCTACGTATTCGGCGGACTTCGTCCAAGTCGGTCTCCTGGGGCTACGGTGAAACAGACGGCTGTAGAGAGGCCGAGGAAAAGCAAGGCTGTCAGAACAAACAACACTACAGGTTGTCGGGCATTCCACAGTTGTGTCAGATGCCGCGTCGGGTTACTAGATGAGATTGTCGAGGACGATATGGTGGAAGAGATGACGGTGGAACCAGTGGAATCGGAAAAGTAGATCAGTTGCTTTTCATGTCTTGCAGAACCACATCACTTCTTCAAGAACGGTGACAGAAAGACAAAGTGCTTTGAAAGCGATATGGTGTCGGTGTTAAGGGTCCAACACACTGTTGCACAGGGAGAGGGCCTCGGAGTTGGCATCCTCGGAGCGCAAGAGAACAAAAAGCTCATCACTCGCCTCGCTGCTATTGCAGAAGATGACTGTCGAAAAGAGCGTGGTGGCGGCTTGCAGCAGCAACAGCCAGTCTACGCTCCTGGTGATAGGAGGAACCATCATGATTACAATTACCACCGAACAGAAATGGCAGAAGAAGCACCAAACGAGCGGCTTGAAACGAATCACCTTCATAAAAAGGTTCTCAAGGAAGAACAATAGCCGGAGTGGCGCGTGTTCTTTTTCGATCAACATCACCTGGACGCAGGGTCCTATTGGCAAGGCCTAAACCACTGCAGCGGGGGTGGATAGCACGCTGAATGGGGAAAGAGGATTGGCATAATTCTGTCAACGGCGCATCCATAGACTGAAGGGCCCATATTTAAGAAGCTTGAAGTTTACTATATTTATACGCGACACTCCGCACCCATCACTAGGTACTAGACAGTCTTTACACCATGATCAAACCACCAAACACGGCCGCAACGGCAGTCAAGCCCAAGACGTAAACAGAAGAAGCTCTGATGTCAGCAGCGCCGCTGGTGTCGTTGTTTCCACCTTGGCCACCAGCGTTGTTGTTATTGTTGCCACCGTTGCCGCCCTGGTTGTTGTTGTCGAGACCTTGGGGAGCACTTGTTCCGTTGCCCCCGTTGGCACCGGTATCAATCACAAAGTAGGTGGCACCAATAGCAGGGCCGAGGCCGAGCTGTGTCCTCCAGCGGGAGAGCTGTTTTTATTTTGTCAGTTTCAGAGCAAGATGAAGGTGGGGTGGAGGGCAAAAGACGGCGACATACATTCCAGTTGGCAACCTCCCTCTCCATCCCAACGCTCTCAAACCCGGCGTTGCTGAATCTGGCCGGCTGGGTGTACAGCGCCATGATGTACCGATGCACACCCGAGTTAGCATCCGGCTTCGGCGCGGTAAAGTTGGTGAATGGAGGCCCGGCGTTGGCCGGTCTGGCCAGCCTCTGCGCGGTGCTCAGCACGGTTGAGTTTTGGCCGTTCAGAGTAAAGTTGCCCGCCAACCAATGTCTCAGGTTGCGAGCGGTGGGGTTGCTCCTGGCCGGAGCATCGGCGTCGAGCAGATAGATGAGATAGCGGGTCTGGGCGGTGATGTTGGTGGCGTTGTTGAGGTTTTCCACAGAGAACTCGATGGGAAGGGTGCTGATCTCGTTGACCGTCAGCGACGAGCCAGGGATGAGGAGCTCGCTGTGGTTGGAGTCGCCCTCCGTCTTGTAGGTTGCGTAAAACGAAACAGCTGGGTCGAGGGCGGGAATGACTTCGGGAACGATGCCAGAGTTGACAAAGGCGTTCTTGAAGGAGAGGGTGGAGACAGACTCGGCATTGTCGTCCGCGAGAGAGACGCTGGCCAGAGCCAGGAGGGAGAGGGGAAGCGATTTGGAAATGGTGGGATACATTTTTTTTCTGGTTGTCTAAAACTGATCAACAGTGGCGTAGTCGCAAGAATAATAATACAAAGCTAATGTCCGGCACTGCCAGAATGAAACTTTTCAAAAGGTCGAAAAGAAAATGGTGCTGGAATGGCCAGATGAGGAGAGAAGGAAAAGTTCCGAAGACCTCGAGAAACGGGATTACATGTTGATATAGAGTCCACAAGTCGCTCGGACAATTGATTTGGGCACATAACACGGGGTAAAAACATCCGGTGGTGATCGTGAACCGTTTCCGAGGGGCGCAAGAGGGAGATCATACACGTTGTGGCAGTCTTGGCACCACTACCCCTGACTCCTTTTGCGTGTGTGCGGTTGTTTTATCCAAACTCTGTAGCACAGCGACCATGTTTCAGGTGTCTGTAGACTGCCAAATTTTACCCCCAAGGCGCTCCTCCTTGTGCTACCAACAAAAAGACACATCAAAGTTCACCAGGGGGATTTGTTTCGATTTGAGTGCCAAGTTCTTGGAGGCCGCGCGACAGGTAAAACGGCGGCCTTGGTTGTTAAGAGATCAGAGCTGACGAGAAGGGGTAAGAGAAAAGAAACTAGTAAATTACAGATAGTAAAACAAAGTGGTATCTTCTTTGAAACATAGGTATTGGGTGACCAAGACAACTCTAACCCCTAATTTGCTCTCTTTTCTCTACCTCTAGCTTTCTTCAATTTCTGTCAGACATAATGTTGGCCCCTATCTGGCAGGTCTCTTGGGTGGGCTGGATATGGAATGGCGATGCCCGGCTCGCTGTAGGAGACCGTCTGTTTGGGTTTCTATTAGCCAGTGTCAACAGACAAAGTTGAAAGACGCCGAAGAGGGACAGAAGGGAACTTACGACATCATGTTGGACTAGAATCTCCTCCTGTGACCCCATCGCGTCTAGACTACCTTGCATCGACTTTTTCTCTTTGGAAATGGAGCCCATTCTGACACTCTTGCTGATCGATTGTCTGGCGGTAAGCTTGCTTCCTCCTGCCGAATGCTGGTTCGATCGGTTTGCTGAGTTGCGCGAGTGGGCAGTGATGAGGACCTTCAAGGCAGGTAAAGTCCCGACAATGACGGCTAACAAGTTTGTCAGCTTCTTGAAAAAGGTGTGCCGCTATGGAATGAGACGGCAAGAACTTACAGATGGAAGCTGCAAGAGTGGACCAGATCATCAAAAGCGTCAGGTTGACAAACATCTTTTCCACCAGCACTTGCTTCGCTCTGATGATGGCAAAAGCAATCATGACAAAACCCAGCCCAAAAACAGCAACCAGTCCAACCTTTTGTCTCCAAGTCACCTTGACATTATAGATCAACCTCAGGGGCATGGCCATGACTGTTTCCCAGCACTCGTCAGTGTACATTCCCGGCTTTTGTCCTGGTTGATGGTGAAAACTTACTGCACAGATCCGTAAAAACATCGACCGCAGTGCTGAACCAGACGCTAAAGTTTGATGCCCACACATGCTCCGGCTTTGCGCATGTCGCAAACCCAAAGAAGTTCTTCACATCACTCCCACATGACACGGTCAAGGTGACCAAACATCCTCCATACGCCAGCAAGCAGAACAGTGCCAGAAAATACCACACCCTGCGGTACGCGGGCAGATCCCGGAAGATTTTCCAGTAAAGTGCCAGAAACGCGGCCTTGACGCTCCAGAGGGTCGACCAGAAGAGGATAACGATGGGAAACTGAAAGAGAAGATAGCGCTCTGTTTCTTCAATGATGCCCACTATTGGGGCCGTGCCGGCCAAGACTCCGGCAATGTAGTATAGCGAGGGAAGTTGTATCGTTTCGAGGACACATAGTGATAGTAAGCACGTTAACGCAAAGAAAATGCAGTAGTCGTCGACTGTGGGGGCAGATGTCTTTGCTCGGACGGCTGTCCGGAGAGCCACCAGCACAAAAGCTGTGGAAAAGCTGGTCCAGATGATGGCGCGCAGGGAGTCCTCCGGCACGGTGGCCGCGTCGATGGTGTCCATCTTTCCAAGAGGTTGTACTAAAGTGAAGGGACGGTCCGCTGGGTGCTTCAGTCAGGTGTTTCGGTGGCACGGGGACTCGGGACAGAGGGAAAAGGAGGGTAAGACAAGGCCATTGGGGGCCCGTGCCGTATATGAAGATGGGGACACCATCCTCATACTGAAAGCGATTCCTGGATGGGCAGCCTGGAAATACATATGGGCTGATAAAGAGCAGTGGCGGACTGAGAGGATAGCTCGACGCGAGATTGTTGGTCTTTGCCTTCCAAGCCAAGACAGCGGCCTCTTCCAACGACTCGGGATAACGCCTCTCGTTCGTCCAACGGCAATAGGGCTGTCACACGGTCTGGTGTTTGCTACTGGTCGGTTGCTTTCGACACTTTGGCGCGCTGGGCGACGACATGGAGGCTCTGCGCTGTGAGTGGCTGCCACAGCTTTCGGCAATGGATTGAAAGCCCCGGCTGGACCTGCAGTGGTGCAGGTGGTGCAGGGGAGAAGCGACACAGCGACCAGTCAGTTGGAAACTTCCCCGCGTTGTGTTATCGGCAGCTGTCTGTCGCGTGTTGCGATTGGCCGACAAATCTCTCAGCTGCAGGAGAATTTCACCCCGAAAAGGAAACAGCTCCAAGCGCGCACAACCTCGACTCTGTTGGACTCTGTTGGACTCTGCTGAAGTCTGCTGGACCCGATCACGGGGACAGTCATGAGGTGGATTATATCATCAGTCCATTTCCCCCCAAACTCGGCGTGCAATTCGTTCCCGTTTGTTGATGCATCAAATCCTCAGCGGGCCTTATCGCTCGGCCCAGCCACCGAGAGACCCCGCCCTCAATCACACCTTATCACCCGGTTTCCGACCACTCCATCACTCTGCTCCCTCACCTTTGCCTCACCTCACCGCGTCACCAGATTGGGGTGTGGTGTGTGCTGGCACGGCTCACAAGCATGAACACCACCGGCACCCCTGTCGCCCAGCCCAACAAGATTTCCAGGGTCTTCCCAGACGGCCGGGCATCAACTGTTCTTTTATTCTCTGGTTCCTGTCGTCGTCGTTCTCGGCTTCAATGCTAATGATTGCTGAATGATGTCAGGCACCCCACTGCTGGCAGACAGGCCAAATCCCGAAAAGCCGGAATGCGGCGCAATTTGGTTCGCTGCACTCGAAAAACCACGTCACTCGGGCGCTCGTCCATGCGGGCTGTGCATGTTCTCTTCTCTTGGACTCGAGGCCATTGGATCAATATTGAATGCATCGTCTCGGTGGCACAAAGGCACGAATGTCCTTTTGACACGACACCGCCCGTATTCGATCACTGCATGCACCTTTTTTTTCTCGAAGCCGTCGTTGCCTTTCCCTCTCGTGCCCTCTGAGCCTAGCGTCAACGCCGCCAGCAGGGAACGATGGAGCTGAGCGGAGACACGGCCCCATGTCTTGACCGCCACGTCGCCGAGCCCGACCTTATTTGATCGGGATTAAGACCGAAAAAGCAAGGTAAAAGCCTCAGATAATTCCACGAGGTTGGGGAAGAAAAAAAACTTGACGCCATCATCATACTTAACAATGCTGTCCCCGTCCCTTCCACTTCGAGCCCGGGTTTTTGTTCTCGAGCCGAGGAGGAGGGTATGATGGATTAGGAATCACGACCACATCATATTTTTACGATAAGGATAACGACAACGATAACGATAACGATGTTCGGACTCAACCTTTTGATTCTCTGGGCGGCAGCAACCTCACTGCTCGCGTCCGCCTTGCCACTCTCAGTTCAAGATATCAACACACCAACACCAGAGCCAAAAAAGACATTCTGGAAGAGCTTCAATCCCAACACCGATTTCCGAAATCGTAACTTCAACACCATCTCCCGCATCTACAACCTCACAGTCTACCCCAACCAAGTGCCGATTCTGACCTTTGGGGGCGCCGCCTTTGTGCCAAAGGGACTCTTTGCCCAAGATGTTGTCGGCCGCGTCGATCCAGTAGGCAACTTTACCGGCTTCGAACACTCGATTGAGTACTTTTTTGCTCTCTCACCGTTGCCTCAGGCCAATCCATCGTCTGCCGCCATCACCAGCTACAAGATTGTGGAGTTTTCGTCCGAGTGCAGGGACATCGCCGCCAGCGTGGTGTACCTCTACACCAGCGTCGTCAACCCAGGCTCCCCCGACCACGGAAAACCACTACCCCCACTAAAGCAAGTGGCATTTTGGAAGTTCAACAAAGAGGGCGAGGTGACAAAGTACGATGCCTGGATCCCCAATCTCAACAGCTGGGTCACAAGGACCACGGCGGCAAGCTTGGGAAATCCCGAGTTCCAGCTCGAGAGCATCAGGCAAATCTGCTATGGGACTCAGGCGAGGTGCTACGGTCCAAACCAGCAGTGGGACAGCATCGAGGACTGTGTCGTGGGGCTGGCAAAGAAGAACTATGGAACGTACGATGAGGCCTGGGGGGACAACGTCGTTTGCAGAACCATTCACTTGGTGCTGACGCAAACGAGACCTGATGTGAGTTTCTTCTCTTGCATTTCCTTCAATTCAAAAAGTGTCGGCTGACATGTTTCAAAAGGTTCATTGCCCACACGTTGGCCCGACCGGAGGAGGCAAGTGTGTCGACGTGGAGTACCCCGAGAACTACTTCTCGGATAAGTGGCTCTATGGGGAGGAGACGGGGGAGACTTTTATCTGTAAATGATGTGCTTTTTTTAGATGTACATGACGGGGCCGCCTTGACGATGACGACAAGAAGCATGGGACAGATGATTTGATGACTGACGACAACTACAACGACGAGCATACGAAAGAGGGGGCATTTATTGTAATAATGTGTATTTAGACGGACTGGTACATTCTCAGATATGGGTGGACATATATGGCGGCGGTAGCGTAGTGCCTTTTCAATGGGATAATAGATGGTTGTGGAATTCGCTGTTCCAATACCTTTGAGCCGGGGAGGCAAGGACTGGACAAGGTCAGCGGAGTTGCACCTTCCTCCCAGTCACCCAACAGTTTCTACAATCCTTCTTTCCCAAGGCAAGAAACTTTCTCTGCTCGAATCAAGTGGAGTGATCCTGATGGAAATTGCTTCCTGCCTCAACTGCGTCCATACTTCAACCTCGGACCTTCGAACCGAATGAACAGGCGAGTATCCTTCTGGCCGTGGTTTTGACATGCTGAGTGGGTGACTGTAGAGTTCCATCGTCTTCAAGCCCACCGCGCTTCCAGTGTCGACTTCACCTATGTTTGCACACCATCTTCTTTGACTCCTAATTCTGCCAGAATTCAACATGTTACCTAAATACGACTGCAACAAGTGAAACGACAGGGCCTTTATTCTCGCCCCATAGACCGGGAGAATCTCCGATCTGGTCATAAAGAAAACTCTTTAGCCCACCATCCGTCTTCTGGTTTTACCCTGCCGACCTCAGGGATCAGGGCATGTGACCTGCCCAAGACACTCGATGAGGCCACCCGGCGGACGAGTTACAAACAGAAACAGAGGCCAGTTTTAATGACAACACACACGGAAGCAACCGACTGGCAGCAAGGAGCGTCGCAGTGAGGAATCTGCCTAAAAGAATCCGGAGGCGGACATAAGCTTTTCTGGGGTTACCCTGCTACGGCCGATGGCTGGTCATGAGAAGGGGTGGTCAGCGAAAACGTTGGCCCACAAAACGTGACCTGTAAGCGCCACTCGGAAAGCATCTCGGGTCTAGAAAAGCGGATGATCGTAATATCTATCATACCCAGCAACCCGGACTGCCTCCCGGATCTGCCTGCCCTTCAACCGACCCACTCATCAGATCCTCAGGTGAATCACCAACTCACGATAACCAGCCGTCAAAAGAATTGATGGAAGACTTCAGGCTGAAGATACCATCGACAGGCAACAAAGACTAACGGCATCACCGGTATTCTTCACGGCAGACAGAGCGCCAACCGAGCCCGCTGTTACATCGACTGAGCTTGTCTTTTGTGGCCAACGCCTGCCCCCCTGAACAGCAGTCGTATTCACCTACAGGGGTCGAAGGTCCCAAAGACACAGAACACCTCAATTTTTGTGGGAAGTGCCCAATCTACTCTAAACAAGAGGCGTTGTGGGGTACATGCTCTTTATGCGGACCCGAACCGGGGTTTCAACCGTCCCAAACACGGCACGAGATTGGTGGGAATGACTTGCCTTTTGTAGAAAACACGGGTCTACGTCCGGTTCACACGTTACGTACTCCAGACCAAAGCGCCGCACGGCATCAATCATCGCGGGGTCCCGCACGGCAGGGAGGGAGATCGTCATGGAAGCTGCTTGGGAGATGGGTTTAGGCTAAAAAAAAAAGGGAGACCTCTTGACTGGAACTACCACATCACAGACGAGGATGGCGAACGAAAGGGCCGTGTGACATATCCGTCGTCGACTGGGAATGGATCAAGGGCCTGTGTTACCGAGGTTTTCCGGATTTCTCGACAATACTGGGGTATTGATACGCGCGCTTGGGCTAGGGGTGCGGCCAACGACATGTCGGTTTTCGTGAAGGGGCAAGGGCAGGGTGCGATGGCGAAAACAAGCTCATACGATGGTCTCAATCCTGTTGTCGTAAGGTGGTGGTACTAACCTCAGGGAGAGACATGTCCAGATTCGATCACCGGAGGTAGATCTCCTTGTTTATTCTCACGCAGCCATGGAGCTCTGAGTGTTGTCTATATAAGTTCAGTTTACTCCCGAGCTCCAACCATCGATTTTCTTTCGTCACCATCAGCCTCACCACCTCCAGCACAAAGACACACACCTCACAATGGTCTCTTTCAAGACTCTCCTGACGGCTACCCTAGCCAGCGGTGCCCTTGCCGTTCCCTTCAACGCCACTGAGGTTTTTGAATCTCTCCAAGCCCGCGCCGGGACACCCTCGTCGACCGGCACTCACAACGGCTACTACTATTCCTTCTGGACTGACAACGGTGGCACCGTCAACTACCAGAATGGCAACGGCGGCTCCTACTCGGTCAACTGGCAGAACTGCGGCAACTTCGTCGGCGGCAAAGGCTGGAACCCAGGCAACTCCAACCGCGTCATCAACTACTCTGGCAGCTTCAACCCCTCGGGCAATGGCTACCTCGCCATCTACGGCTGGACTCGCAACCCGCTCATTGAGTACTACATCATTGAGAGCTTCGGAACCTACGACCCCAGCTCGGGGGCCACCAAGCTGGGCACTTTCAACACTGATGGAGGAACCTATACCATCGCCAAGAGCACAAGATACAACCAGCCTAGCATTGAGGGCACCAAGACTTTCGACCAGTTCTGGAGTGTGAGAAGCTCCAAGAGAGTTGGCGGAAGCGTGAATGTGGGCAATCACTTCAAGGCTTGGGCGGACAAGGGGCTGAGGTTGGGTAGCCACGACTACCAGATTGTGGCTACTGAGGGGTACCAGAGCTCTGGGTCTGCCTCGATCACCGTTTCGTGAGGGGTTCTTGAGTTGAAAGTATTGGTGGCGATGGGACGTTGGAAGACTTGGCAAACTCAAAAAGGACCAACAATTTTCTTGTAAACAGCTTCGGCTTTCTATTCTTTCACACAATTCTTGAAGAAAGTGCTTTTTAGGTGAAGACATTACCTGTTTTTGTGCCTTTTCTTTTGACCAGTTGTTGTGACGAATCGAGATGAGGATGGCGTACTCAAAACGCTATTGGCAAAACAGATAAACGCATTTTAAGTTCAAGGCTGATTTATCATCTTTCAACGGCGTAAAGCCTGCAATATGCTGTCGATACCCTTCCATGACTGGAAGCCCAGTTGGTGCAAGTATAGGGGGTTAGGGTTGAGGGAGAGCGCGGTTTAAGATGCCAAAGAAAGGAAGGATCAGGCTTCTCACTGCAAATTCTTGGCCAAAATGAGGAACGGGCATATGGGTGGCTTTAAGAGTAACACTTTCAAAAGCCCGTTGCCTGACTGATTTTACAGAGGTGATCACTGTTTCTGCCTCGAAGCCTTCCAAAAGATGTGGATCCACTTTCGCGGCTGCCTGGCACGTGCGCCGACGTCGCGTCTGTCATTGACGTTGACATCACCAATTCCAATCATTCCCAAGCCCCAAATCTTTCTGCTCTCAAGTGGCCCACGAAGAGTTGAAGACGAACTTCGTATTATATAGGCTCATGATAGTTCTCAACTTCTGGGCATTCCCTTGGAGCATAGCTGCTTTCGTCCGTGGCTGTTCGGCCAGGACATATATTGTCGCGTTCAAGCTCACCCCACTTTCGACGTCCACTGTCCACAACACCACCACCACTTCTCATCATCACCACCACCGTCCGCGCTCGCTAGGATAGGAGTGGATTTTGCTCCAGTCGCACCGTTAGTCCCCGACTGGCTACAGGATCTGCACGCATCAGCTGGTGAGAAACGGCCGTCACGTCCTGTGAGCAAATGAGTTTTGGCACTCGCGTGGCAGTCGTGGAACCCTGATCAGTCAGATGCCGCACACCCCCTGACACAGGACAGCTGCTAACCCTGAATTAGGGAAGTTGGAAGGCGGCCCGTTGCTGGTCTCTGCCGTCAGAGTTCCTCTCTGGGCTCCCTCGCCGGGCCCCTGCCTATTCTGAAGCTGCACCGGGCGGGAAGACGCTAGGTGTAGCGACCACCGCGTCATCTACCACGGCAGTCAGGAGCGCCTATCCATAGTAGAGCCTCGAGCCGCAGGACGCACGCCGTCTACCGATTTTGAAGTCTCACATTGAGTTTTCTTGTCCGCCGTCGTACTCTTTGCGCCCACGATTCTCTCACCACTTCCTCAGACCACAATGTCGAACCATCCATCATGGCGGCTTCTTCCCGTCGAAGCTCCCGATATCCCCAACCTGCTGGTCTCGGCCACCTTCACAAAGGACTCGTACCGGTTTCGTCTCACTGACCTCGCCAATGTCTGGGTCGAGGACATGGAGAGAAAGCCCATCATTAAGCGTGGCCTGATGGAGGATACGAGTATTGACCTTAGTGATGGTCCTGATCAGGTCCGACGAATGCTCGGCATTCTTCAAGCTGCCTTTGACCCGGATAATCCTGAACACTCGGACACATCCCTGACTCTCGCAAGAGATGACGACCACGACTCGCTTGTGCTCCATGTCACTTGCGTTCTACCCCAACCACTGAAGCCGTTCAAATGGCCGATGCAACTGAAGAAATGCCCGCAATCCAACCTTGCAACCGAACTGGTGCTACCCATGGTCCAGGCGCATGAGGCGAAACTGCAAGAGATTGATCACCTGATATCAGCCCTGCGAGAAAAGGACAGCATCATCGCAAGGCTTGTTGACAAGCTCGAGGCTACTGGCACCGGGCTTGAGCACGTCTTCAATTCGCTGTCTGGGAAGCGTAAAGTCACGAGAGCCGCTGCTGAAGCAAAAGTGAAGGGCCTCGCCCCTTTCTCCGTAGCGGAGTTCCGAAATAGCACTCCGGAGCCACGTTCTGTCGCTCAGCCCTCTGACGTGTCAACTCTTTTGGAGGACGTTTTCGGTACCACCGGGCTGGCGTACAAGCCGGACCTTGATCTTGAAGCTTCGGCCATGTTGAACGATTGGTGGATCAAGATCGGAAAGGGAAAACACGTTGGCTTGGTCGGCAAGCCCAGCAGGAAAAAGGCCCGGACACCCTCGCCCCCACCGGCCACAGAGACCAAGGTGAAGAATGAGGATGAGGACGACTTTCAGGTCCAGGTCACCCCCTCCGGCGCTCCGAAGCGTGACACCCGCGCGCGGGCTCAACCGGAGGCAATCAACGATGATGATGAGACCTCTTCGGGGGAGGATGAAGACCAACAAGCAGCGTCATCTGCTCGGAAAGACCAGACCCCGTCTCCCAGCAAGCCGGCCAGATCCCGGGTCGGTGCTTTGGGCCGGCACAAAGCTCAGTCAACCTCACCGGTGCCACGCCGGACACCTCCGAGGAAAGCTGCTGCCAACTTGGCAACGGGATCCTACAATGATGACTCGGAGACGGCCTCTGATGACGACCAAGTAAATGACGCCAGCCATTCATCCCCACAACCCGCCAAGCAACTTCCAACCAGGGGAGGATTGGGACGCATTGGAGGCAAGGCCAAGCCAGATCCAGCATCGCCCGAGCCCAAACGCCCTATCTCACCTGTAGCCTTGGAAAATAAGCCTAGCCCGGCACCAAAGAGACAAAAGCTTGGTATCATTGGAAAACACTCTTCAACCCCGGACGCCGAAGCATCGGCACCAAGTGATGATGCTAGAGGGAGGAGCAAAAGAAAAACACCAGCCTCCGTCCCAAGGGAACGCGAAACATCACAGGAGCGGGCTGACAGGAAGCGGGCCGAGTTGCAAAAAGAACTGGAGAGTCGAGCAGCAGCAGGCCCTGCGAAGAAGAAGCGGAAGTTCTAGCCACAATACTCATCTTTCTGTTATCAGGTGTCGAGACATACTGTTCATCCATGCAATCACACCAGGTTTACTGCCCTACAATTATTTCTCGCTAGGTACCTCGCTTCACTGATTTACATAATAACCTTTCCTAACATCATGTCCACCAATCTGCGGTTTAGGACAGGAACATGTCACCTGCGGTCCTCAAGTTACACGGTCTCGGGAACACCTGTTCAACCTTCCGGCTGTGGTTGTGTAACCATGTCTCAAGTCCCATGCGTCCCATTGAGACCGGTCACTGGCTCTGGGATTACACAAGGCAAAAGGTTGTGCCACAAAAGACTGTGTTTAAGGGACAACCTAAGTCCGAAAGAAAGGAATGCCTACTGGGCTGCCGGAGTTAGAAGACCGATACCGACAATTCGAGGTCGGGACTTTGTGAACCCGTAGGGCATCTACCATCGGGAGCATCAACGTCACCAACAGCACGGTACCTTGTCGCCGACTGGGTTGCCGAGCACAACCGCGACTATCTCGGCGGTCAAAAGCTTAGAAGGCCCGGTTAGTTGACCAGCATTACGGCCGGGAGGCTACTTCATGACTGAATGGTGGTACCAGTATCACAGGCTATGTAGCTAGGGCTGCTGTCGCTTACCCCACGGCCTCTCAAGCCGATTTTGCCTTTGTGGCAATGCCATAAAGATTTAGCTGGTTTACCGGTCACCCTCAACTACCCTTGACCACCCTCAGCTATCTGCAGCGCTGCCCTTGTTCCTGAAACCGTTTCACTAGAAATGAGGGAATAGTTGAGACCTTCTGGCGGTACACGATGCTCGGACTTGTTGAACAGACAAGACAATGCTCCGATGTGGACGCTGGATGTCTTCCCCGCCTGACCACATGGTAACGCGCCTGTTGCAAAAGAGAGGCCCAGAAGGGAGACACCGACCTATGGAACCAATGACGAAAGCCTTTGTCGAGTGTAAGATACGCACACCTTTCTCTGAACCACATGATAAATAGGAGGCCACTTGGCGACAGCTGTGTCAACGCGACCACGAGAACGAACGATCAGATACACTTCTGCACAGCAACAATCGATACACCGTGTCGTCGGGACGATCACCTAACTTTCGAGCTAGGTGACGTTGTACGAGCCCTTTCCTCTATTGTCATGTGATACCACAGGTCTACCCATCAGCCCAATGGGCCGAAGCTATCACTCCGAGGATACATGCCCTCAGATCCAGTAACGGTAGCGCGTGCTGGGAATGGGGCTTTTTCATTCTCTTGGCTTCCACTCCAAGACGACAGAAGTCTCGCCACAGCTCTCTTCTCCGATGCAAAGCAAAGCGTCGAGTTTGGCACCCAGGTTGATACAGCCATGCCTTGTTTGCATCAAGAGGCGATCAGTCCAGGGGCCTCGACAGGCAACATGTCAGCTTTCATGTCAGCTCACCGCTCTCCTGCGACAGGAAAGCCACGATCATCGTAGATGCGCCATGGGGCACCGGAAACAAGTTCCGGGTCGCACCGCAGGCTGTCAAATAGCACTGGAGGTTATCTGACGCCGGAGACACCTCCGGGTCCTCTGCTCGAGTTAAATTCCAATCTGGGAGACGAAGAGCCACCATTTCGATATGTCGCTCGTCATGGATCAGCTCATACATCAAACTTGATCTCTTGCAGCAAGACTCGACACGAACAGGGTGTCGTAAACGCACGCCCGTCCTTGATTGCGCCATGATATCTGAACTCGGCCCTTTTCCCATCTCATGCCGAGCGGACCAAACACGTTGATTCCATGGCTCAGGGCCGGTGGTGATCGGCAAGCCCAAGTTGGTGTGCGTCATTTAGGTCCGTCAACCCCACGCGGGAAGTTGCGGTCAAATCAGCGTTTGACACCTACGCGGTTCGTATGCAGCTTTCCAACGATAGTCGTGCCTTCGTTGCATGGCTTGCACGCAGCCCGGATTGACAGGTCTTGAGGAGGTTGCGACGGTCTCGATTGTGTCATTTGAGGTGAGGTCGTTGACCCGCGGTGGGTTCTTTGATAGCTACGGAACGGGACGCCCGCAGGAGCGCTACTGCACCGGCTTCTCGGGTCTGTCAGCGTCCACTCATTTCTCGGAGCCAGGCTAGTGAAGGAGCGCCTCGAATGCCGCTTGCCGTGGTGGCAGACGTCTTCAGCCAATTCGCGACGGCGCTATGCCGGTGTGCCATTGCCCACTGCAGAATGGTCAGGGTGGGAGATTCCTGATCTTGGTGAGGATTCTAGCCGCGAAATGCGCCGTCGCCATAACATGCCAAATGGAGAAGCTTTCGATGCAGAATGTCCGAAGGAACTTTCCCCCTCTTGAAACCTTTCCAGGACGACGGTCAGGCCCGTCTTGACGCTATTTTACAAACAACTTTTTAGCATCGGACCAAGAAAACAGATGCCGGCATCCGGCAGTGGGCCTCAAGCTAGTTTTATCATGATGTCTTTGCGTGTCTGTCATGGCCGCGAAAGAAAAGAGAAGGAATTGTTCTAGGGGAACTCACAATCGCATCAAAATACCAAGCATGATCATGGGCACTATTTCCCTGGCGTGGGGTTTAGTTCAGAGCACTGAGACATGCCCACTGGCAGGCCGTAACACAGGCACTGACAGGTCCCGCCTACCCGGTTTGGCAGCAGATCCAATCTCGATCAAGCGGGACCCTCCGCCGATCGACTGGGGAACCCCAGGCCATCAAAGGGTTCCAAAAACTCGGTCGGATCAATGAGAACGAGCGCTGGAGCAAGCGAGGGCACGGCATCGTTGCCTTTTGCTGTCAGCATGCCCAGAGGTGTGGCCACATGAGCCCCCGTTATCCTTACTACTGCACGCAATGCAGCTCCATGACGGCCAACGGCTCTTCTTATTCGCCCTTTTGCTCTGCCAGGTTATCGGCCCCAGTCAACCGCCTTCCGCTATGGGGATGGTTTGCGACCGAGACCGAGACAAAGGCAGCTGAGACAGAGCCCAGCCGGGGGGCTACTTGCAGTTGCAGCAGACTATTGTATTGCAGCAGACTATTGTATGCTCTGGGGCGGTTGGTGGGGGATGGCTCGAGCTCGGCTTTCCCGATTTCGTCTCCATTGTTCCTCACGGCAACGGCCCTTGGCTTGCAAAGAGGAAAAAGCAACTCTCAGCAAGCAAAGGAAACCGGCCTCTGTGATCCATGTTCCATGCCGCCGCTGTCAGAATTTCGAGGGCTGCCGTACCCCCGTGGCGGCATCTGTAGGTCGACGTATTTGGAAGGTTGGCCAAGTCAAGTCCATAGTCTAACCTTCAGTTCAGACGCATCCGCTATATCGGCTGATGATGCCATCCTGATCTCCGAGGCGCCAACATGTTCATGACCCGCGCAATGCATAGCGGACTCCTGTTCTTCTGTCTGGTCAGTTGCCGGCTTCGAAATTTGGATCATCTTCTCTGCATTGAGGGTGTGCAATGGAGAAGTTACATCGGACCAAGTCTCAGATACCTTTGGTCGACAACGGTCGACTGATTGCTTGCCAGCCCGGCTTTTCTTGGCGGACCCCCAACCTCAAGGTGCCACTCATCGCGTGGCTGCATATGCTATTCGTACGCATGGCAGCGAAATAGTTCAAAGCCTTGCGTCAGACTGAAAGCTACTGACAGGTCACATCCGTTCAGGTTTTGCTTCCTTTGTTGCGCGGCCCATAGTCCGTTTTCTTGCTGTTCGTTCATCACAAACCGGCGACTGGCGACGCCCCCAACATGAAGATATCACTAGACTGAAAGCGGGAGAACCGTCCAGAATTACTAATTACCAGTCAGCCAATTCCTCCACAGTGGCATAGTTGGTCATGAGAAACAGAAAAAGATGCAACAGCGGGGATATCCATCCGGTGCCAGCCCGGGTTGCAAATCCCGCTGCCCGTCCCGCTGCCCGTCCCGCTGCCAACCTGTTGTCCCACCATTACACAAAGGGACCTGTGATGAGGGGTAATTGGAATTTGGATAGGGCAGTAAGCATCACAAGTATCACCCCGCCGTGCCCTTTTTTTACCTACTGCGAAACCAAGGCATACGGACACTGAGGTCATCTGAGAGGGTTTTGGCCACCTTCCGGCTCATCTCCAGCAATATCCACAGTGCAGTGGGAATCTTATGAAGGATAACTCTGGACAGGCATGGCACATCACACATGGTGGACTGTGGTTCCAGGACGGAATTCGGTATTGGCCCCCAACAGCGCTCAGCCTACGTCTTGATAGCTGCATTCTTCCAGCGATGCGATCCCGGGAACGGATCGTCTTAACGCGGCTGTTAAGATCAGACACGTCATGTGTTGGATCACACGCTCAATACCTGCTGCGAGCCCTGGGAGACAATGTGCCACCCGGGCGCTTAACTTGGTGATCAAGTCTGGGTGTCGCAATCGAGAACCGAACTGTGCAAGACGCATGTGCTGATATACAGCCCGTTGGTCGTTGTTGCCGGATTCAGGCTCAATCCCGACACCATCTTTGACTTCAGACCCAAGAGAGGAACGGGAGTCGGTCAATGAAAGAAATTTAGTGTAGAAAAGCATTGTTATTGGGCTCTTCTTCCAACCACTAGTCTAGCAGAAGGGGTCCTATGTAACAGGCTTCTTCGGCATTATGGCCCATGAAAGGGGGAGGATGCCATCTGGCACTTGAGCAGGGGTAACTGAACTGCGGCCACTGTGAAGCTTCACACCATCTCCAGCTTTACGCACGGACGGACCCGAGCAGTTGGTAACCAATCATGTTGGTTAAGACCGGAGAGATGGAGCCACACCCTACCACCACCACGAGGGCCGTCAGGGATGTGCTCGAACATCTGCCATCCTTGCCAGCTCTGGCGATGGTTGAGGGAAATGGTTAATTATTACCATGTCATATCGTGATGTTGCGCATTGTCGTCGCCATGAGTGGGCCTTGAGAAAGGAGGGGGGAGCACAGTGGCGTCTCTGGCGCTTAACCTCATCCTAGCGAAATCACAGACGCGATATGCGATATTGGGTCAACGGCAATGGAACAGTGGCATTCGACTGAGGTCAGTAAGCCGGCTGAAGTTACTGCCGTGCTTGTTGTCCGAGGCTTCAATGAGATTGGAACGACGCCAAGGGCCTGCAAAGAACAATGCCTGCCGCAACCACCGTGCTGTTCCATCACCACTTGGGGCCTGTTCGTGGTATTCACCATCGGCAGCACACACACCGACAGCCCCAATCCGGAGTCAGGAGACGTTTCAGACTGCCCTTTCAACTGCACTCCCGCCGAGCACCATTCCATCGTCGGGGCTCTGGCATGCACAGCCAGATGCTGGAATAATTAAGCACGCATTTGATGTGATGCGCAATCTCCTCTTCCACCGGTTGCACAGCATGGATCTTGGTTTCCATCGCAGATGTCCGCTCAGGTCTATGGCAAGGGGGACTGCCGGCCACTTCCACCCCTCGTCTTCGGAGCCAAACTCCTCACGGGGCTTCACCCAACAGCATCCTGCGCAGACTTCTGAATCGGTCGCTTTCCGGCAAATTTGGGGGCTGTTGTGTGCGTGTGGTGTGTGGCTTTCTCGGTGTGGCACACAAGCATCAGACACACCCCCTTTTTCCGGACCTACTCCAATAATACGGACCGGAATTGCCGGGCGGCAAGCTTTTTGGGCCTGTTAAGAATGGTTCCAGATATCCGGAACCGAAAGGATTCTCACATGTACGGCCTTTTGTGGTTTCTTGGGTGCTGGAACCAACAGCTCCAGCCATGATTGCATTGCGGCTGTCGGGATACTTGTTTCGATGGGCTTTGCGGAGAAAAACCGGAGGGGATTGTAAATCAAGAATGCACAGCCCTCTGTTACTGGACGGATGGATCATGGGAGGACATGAGGCTGCAACCAAAAGCCTGGGACGAGCGAAGACGGTCGGCAATTGCGGTCTGTCCAATGTGAAGGGGGAGAATTTTGCTGCCTTTTGGCTGTGTGCCGGCGTAAATGTGGCCGTTGCCTGATGGCCGTTGAGTGATGGTGGCTGGTTGACGTACCGCGACCTGCCCGGTGACCGTTATTCGGATATCGATATTCGATCTCAAAGGGTTGGAACACCTCGAAGCCAGTACCTGATTACTGAAACCCTAGGTCAAATACGACACTCACTCACTCACTCACTCGACCACAAATAATGCTCAGTGACGAGGCCCTCAGGGCTGAGATAATGACACTGCATTATTGCTAATGTCGCCTCCCGTTCCCTCCCTGTCTGTAGGTCCATGACAGACTGGCGTCTTCAAGACACCATACATGTTACACAAACATTGCAGTGTCTTGGCACCGCATGATCAATTTGCACTTGGGCTTTGCAGACTTGCACAGCCTTCATAATCACTGGCATTCCCCGTGGGGAAGTTCATAATCAGCAGCCTGGAGCTTGCGTGCCGATGCAGATGTGAGGCGGCGGTCAAGTTACGGTCGCGTGGCGACATGGTTGGGGGGATGATGAAACCAATATGTACCTACTCAGGTCGAGATGGGGGTTGGAGGCGGCACGGCACTGCACGGTTCAGGGCCGGTCTGGAGTCTTGCCCCGCCATTTGCACATCCTTCAGCTTGAAGATTATTACTGCATGACAGCGAACCTGTGTCCATACTAGGTACCTAACTAATCTCCCTTGCACCAGAACAAAGACATTGTGGAAGATGCCGTGGATGGCGTTCAGGGCTGAGACACGGGCACCTTGCCTCGTGGTGGTGGAGCTACCACATGGCTGCCCCAAGATGCACAAGGTTGACGCCTTCCAATATCACCATGTCAGCCGCCATCGGAGCTTCAAGTGATCAGTTACGGATAAGAGATAAAGCTGCAGCAGTTTCTCACTGCAAACACCAAACTACTTGACAACCGCATAGGTCACAGGGAAAACAAAACAGCTGCTGACTTCTTCAAACATAAACAGCCGGGCTAGAACCCATTCGTGAGTTGGCCCTAGCAGTCGACGGTGATAGGTAACCGGTCTCCCCACATCTTTCCCTGTGCGGATTGCTTCGTTTGCGTATTATGCTGCGCAAAAAAAAGAACCATCGACCACAAGAATCCCCGCCGTTTTCTTCAAGTGGTCCGGCTGAAAGCCCACGATCAGATCGTACGATGGTGACGATGGGGGCTTGCATGACCTTACCGGTTCGATGCCCAACACAGCTCGAAGAGGTTGCCTTGGCGGTCGCCACGGGTAGAGCTCGACTGCCACAAGGGCTGGAGGAAGGGGGGGGTAAGGGAAGAGGATATGCCGGGTGCAGCCGAGCGATGTTTTTTTGGGCTTGTGTTGAAGGTAGACGCCATCACGAAGACATTGCCGTATATGTCTAGCCTCATTGATCCTCCTGACAGCAGGGCTTGCCTTGCCATCTCGTCAAGAGGCACGTCTTCAGACCACCAAGTGAAAACAACGGTTTAATAAGCTACCAAAATCCCATCATTTCTATCAAAAACGTTTCGCTCGAATCCCCCATAATGATGAAATGCAAGAAAGACAACGGCAAACAAACGCCCACAGGAACCCCTCCATCCACTCCAAATCTCCAAAAGGTCTCCTCAGCCACATCAACACCCTGGACCCCCCCTGACCACTGACCACCGATTGCTGCCCCTCCCAACCAATAGAGCCCGCTGTGATTCCCTGCAGAAGCAAAGGGAGAAAAAAAGTGACAAGCATCCCTTCAGCACTGACAGCCGGAGGGACAAGTGACACCTGCACCTCCCAGGACCAGGTTTTGGGAGCAGCGTCGACGATCATCCGCAACGATTTTGCAAATCCTACTACCCTTCATTTTCAGCCCAAGAAGTCAAGTGACAACAATGACGTTTTATTTTCTCTAGGTAATTGCAACATTGAACCCTCAGCACAAACGCAGTAAACCAGTGGCCAGATATTGATACAAAAAAAAGTCTTTCTTTTTTTCCAACTTCAAATTCAACCAACAACAACAACAACAAAAAAAAAACACTATGGTGGGTAGGTAGGTAGGTAGGTAGGTATAATTGTACAAGAAAAAGAAACCAAACCCCGGGTTGCTCTCATGCCATGAAAACGATGCCTCCCATTTACATGCTTTGCCCGCCTTACTTAGCCATGCTGTAAAACGATCAACACCCCTTGCATCTTAACTGGGTGTGTGTGTGTGTGTGAAGCAAACCTTCCCAACCCCAACTTTTTTTTATCGCCGTGTGTATGTACATCGACACAGAGAAGAGAAAAAAGAAATTTAATACGGGTGGTACCCCACCACACCCATTCCCGCCGCAGCATGGTGGTGGTGCTGTCCGTCGTCCATAATCGCCGTGCTGGCTCCCCATCCGCTGTGATGATGATGTCCATGATCGTACACCACCGTCCCGGGGTGCTGATGCATGATGCCACTGTGGTAGTCCCCATTGCTGGCACTTGTCGTTCTCAAGTCAGGCAGTAGCAGCCCGTCCGCCGTGCCTTGTCCATAGGCAAGCCCGACATTGACTGGCTCGGGAGTGACGGGCTCGTCACTCGGCGCTCTGGTCGACGCGGCAGACCTTTGACTGTGCAGATAGTACCCATCCTGTACTGTCTGATGGTGGTACTCCAGCCCAGTGGTCTGCGGCTCCCCAAGCATGTCCACCTGCACCAGCGGCCCAGCGGGGTAAAACCCGCCGCCGTTGCTTGGGGAGTGCCCGTACGGCGAGGTCTGCGGAGGGGGTGGGTAGTAATTCGCCGTCATGGCCGCCACCTGAGCCTGAGCCATCGCGTGCGCAATGTTCTGAGCGTGGCTCCTCATGTTGGTCTGGGCGTGTCGGCTGGCAGAGGCGGCGCGGATTCTACCGGCGTAGACACCTGCTTTGCTGCGCTGCCCAGACGAGGAGGACCTGCGGCCAAAGTCATCGTATCGATGGTAAGATGACCCCCTTGACGAGGGAAGGGATGAGGAAGAAAGGGCGCCGCTCCGTCGGGCCTGGTTACCCTTGCGGTAGCGGGTGGTGGACTGGACCCCCTCGTGGATGGCCCAGGGCTCGAGGTACCATTCGGTGGATTTCTTTTGCTGTTCTGCTGCCGACGACGTGATGACGGTAGGGGAGGAAGACGAAAGAACGACGGGTTTGGTCGCCTCTTCCTGGCCAGAAGAAGCTTTGTCAGACTTCTCGTCTGTGGTTGTGGAAGGGTCAGATTGGCTGGCGGTGCTGCTTTTCCGCTCACGCTTGGTGAAGGCCTGCCAAGAAACGGGCAACGGTTAGCAAAGGTCCCCGAGCGGCTGGCCCAAAAAGGAAACTGAAAAAAATCATACCATGTTCATGCTCAGATTGTGCCGGATGCTGTTCTGCCACCCTTTTGTGTCATCCTTGCCCTTGTCCGTGTTCTCCCGGAACCACTGGTAGATCTCCTGCAGGGTCATGGCGTGGTTCGGCTTGCTCATAAAGGCGCGGTAAATGAGCTTTGCGTAGGGCTCCTCGTTCTTGCTGTTGTTGCTGCTACTGCCGGCCAGACCCGAGGGTGCGCCACCCCCGCCGCCGGGAAGTGTTGCTACTGCTGCTGATGTCGGGCTCGGCGCGGTGCTGTCGATTTGGCTCCCGATACCCGTTCCGATCGGGGGCGGCGGCGTGTGAGGGCAACTACCGCCTAGAGAATCTGCTAATGGCTGTGCGGCGGGTGTTGGACTCAACATACCGTCTTCACAATCTACCACCAGACCGAGAGTGGTGCTGCAAGGCGACAGCGCACGAAGGCTTTCTGGTGTTGACACGGCATGGCTGTCGGTCTGATACTGACGCGGGCATGGTTCTGTCTGGCTTCTTTGAAGAAAGCTGCCTTCTGACCCATCGAAACTCTGCATTGAGTGATGGTAAGGAAGCCCGTCAACCGGAAACGAGGTCAGCTCGGCGCCCTGGGCAAAAGTGTCCCGTAATGGAAAAGATGGGACGACGTGAGCGTGCTGTCTCGGGTAGTGGTCCCACGATACCGAGCGGATGTGTTCTGGAGGAGTCCAGCTGCGAGAAGACTGCGCGAGTTCGTCGGCTACAGGGCCGTGTCGAGAGCTGTGCAGAGCGTAGTTGTCAAAATCGTCGCTTCCCGTCTGTGACCCTCCCATGCAGGCGCTCCACATGGAAGAATCCCCTCCCTGGCGAGGCACCGGCGAAGGCATGAAAGCCCTCTGGCACTCGCCGTCACGGATGCCCATCCCCACGGCCAGCTGCCCATCGGCGTTGGAGCTTGGATCGGGTGTTGTAGAGTTCTTCCGTGTTACGAGCTGTGGTGACGCTGTGTACATGGCTTCCACACTTGTCAGAGGCGACATGTGAGGAGGCGATTGAGAAATGGATGGATCTCTTTTTACGCCTGTAGATGATGGTACGGTAAACGAAGATGAAGGCGTGCCGTTGTTGCAAAGCTCTGGATCCATTACTGGCAGCTCTGGTGGTGGTGTTGGAACGTTCGACAAGGAAAACTCTGTGTTTTCGGTTCGGAATAGTGCGTACAATGTCATGTGAGTCGGAAAAGAGGTCGAGCAAGATGGTTGCGGGGGAAGGGGGGACAATAAACGAGTTTGATATGGCAAAGGATTCGCAGGGCTGGAATGGCAAGAGACGGAAAGATCAGTCTGGTGTTTGAGAAAGAGAGCAAGGCCGGGCAGTTGGTCCGCGATCAGCCGGAGGTGAGCCCGGGTATTATGTGACCGTGGACGGTTGAAGTGGCTGGCCGGGATGAAGAGATCAAAGGCAAGGGACCCAGAGCAAGAGGACTGCTCTCTTGAAGAATGTATCCCGTACCTCTCAGGGACAGTATCCCGGACGGTGGAGACAAGATCTAGAAGACCAAGACGGGCAAGATCTAATAGTCAGAGAGAAACAGAAGGGGGGTGGAGGGGGCGTGGAGGTAGAGGGGGACAATGACTTGACTACTAGCAAGTCACCAGGAAGCGGGTGTGCAAGGTAGGGGGGGGGGGGGGGGCCCTTGCCAGCACACATTGTTTGGTCGACTAGACCTACATCAGCATCCTCTGAGAGCAAGGCAGGGTGTGTGTGAGTGTGTACCCAGGTACTGTACGTGGGGTCAAGGGTGAAGGGGGTAATGTATGTGTGGTATGCGGCTAGGAAGGTACCATGCACGGCATGTTTCCTCTCAGTCTCTGACTGCGAGTGGACTTCGGGGAAATAGGTGTGTGTGGGGGGGAGGAGTGGGTGTAACCAAGAAGCTGCTTGTGTGTGCCCTGAAGCTGTAGGTGTGTGGGTAAGTTGTATGCTAAAAAAGGAGCACGATGCAAACGAAGAGAGGTGTGGCTGTCTAGTAGAATTCCTAGCTAGATCGTACATTACAATACGAATGCCAGGCACGAGTACTGCCGTGGGGAGAGAGGCGTTGCTCGAGAAAGGCCGGGGCCAGCAGCCTCATGGCCCATGCCGCATGGAGTCCAAAAAACGGCAGCCAAAAAAGAGACAGAATATCCAACAGGGGATCGACATGGCCGACCCTGGGCTTTCGCCGGAAAACGGCCCACCAAAAAAGCTGAAAGAGAGAGAGAGGGCAGTATGCACCGTTAGCGGGACAAGCAGGAAGCCGTAGACACAAGACTCAAGGGCGGTGACGGCTGACGGGTGATGGGTGTGAAGAAGAAGGCTCACACAAACTCATTGTCCTTTTTTTGTTCCCTTGCTGCAGCTTGTCGAGATCGACAGGCGCGCATGATCCGGATGCCATTCTCTCCTTACCCGGTGCTGCTCGTGAACTGAGTGAGCCATATCATGGAAAATCACCCTCCAAAAGCCATGTCCGCCAGTCCGCCATACGATGCCGCCCACTACCTGACGGACGAGGACAGTGGAATGGCGGGAACATTTGCCAAAGGACGGCCTTGCGGAAGGGTGCAGAGGTCACCGGCCCTCTCGCAACATCGGGGGACCAATCAACGATGCGGGCTTAAAACGGCTCTGGGGCCAGTTGGTCAAGCATGTCCAATGACAAACCCGGCCACTGCCTCACCTGTAGGCATTCTACACCGTGCGATGTCGATGATGGACCGGGCACAAATTGTGGTTATGCAAAGCGCGTTTCATTCTTCTAGAAGCTCTGGAGAAAGAGATGCAGGTTCATTTGGGCTGCCTTGCTGATGCTTGTCAGTCATGGCAGGTAGCCGCGGAGGCAGGTCGCGAGAAGCCGTCTTCCTGTGGAGTCAACAAGGACCTTCCTAGAAGCTATCGCGTCCTCCATGATGCCAGGCCGCCTGTCGGTCTCCTCCGGTGCTGTCTATCTCTGACGTCCGTCTCTCCACGTACACGTGTGGAAGGGTCCTGAAAGGCCCATCCATCCCGAGCGCAATAGGCCTGCCAAGAAGCAGTCGCTGTCAAGTCTCGGTAGCGCAGGCGAGGGTTTCCGAAAGGCGATCTGCTGAAGCGAACAAATGAGTGGCGCGATCATGTTCCACGCTCCGGATTCGGGAGGCGGCATCCTCAGACGTGACGGGGCAGGCCCCATGTCGGCGGAGATAATGGATATGATGACCTGGCCAAGGTGGTGGTGTCACAAAAGTCAGGGGACGGTGAGAGGAGGAGGGGGAGATTTTGCTGGCTTCTCTCTCTCTCTCTCTCTCTCTCTCTCAACTCTGATGGACTCGCTCTGGTAATTGGTATTGGCCGGCATTTCGGGCCTCGTGCTGCAACATCGGCGGTGCATCATACATATTTGCTGTCTGTCTGGTGGCCGACCCCACGGCGCCGGGGAAAAGGGGTCCTACTTACGGGGCCGATGCTGCTCGTGGCCGTGGCCGCGACCTCTTACGCGATGATGATGCTGCTTCAATGACAATAATGGACCGCCCGCCATCTCTGAATTCTATCGACAATCTCCACGATGCGGCGGTAGGAAAAGGATTGACCGAGGTTTGAGGTCCTCTATTTCCTATAATAAATCTTTGGTGGAACGTTAGCGGACCAAACAACGTGAACACAACAACGGTTCCTTCTGAGTCTTACCTTCTTGAACTGAAAGTGGAGCTGAAGAATGCCCTGTCAACACACCAGAGATGTCAGCATTGCGCTCGTAGCACAAAGGAGAACGCATGAGGAAGATCAAAATGAAG
Organism: Triangularia verruculosa; assembly: GCA_033296885.1. Classification (NCBI taxonomy): domain Eukaryota; kingdom Fungi; phylum Ascomycota; class Sordariomycetes; order Sordariales; family Podosporaceae; genus Triangularia; species Triangularia verruculosa. The sequence continues at coordinate 253,507 of MU863893.1, forward strand.
CCTGGACGGACTGGTCAGGGAGGCTGACTGTGATGAGGGGGTGTGTGTTCAACGTCAACTGCTGCTGGGCGGCGGACATTTGCCTTCCCAGGCAGATGATTACCCAGTTGGGCCGTCGAGGCCCGGGTCGCGCCTCACACAACACCCCACTGCAGACATCCCAATCACATCCATTACATACGGCACAGCACACACTCCCCTGCCAAGAACGAAAAACGTGGGTTGCACCCATCACCAGACAACTCACCCTGTCAAAGCTGCTCTTGAAGCCGCGCTCCTTCTTGGCGCTGTAGTCCCATTCGCGGTCGACGATGCGGAAGGCGATGTCTTCATAGGGCGGGCCGGCGATGAAACGGATGAGACAAGTGTCTTCGGACCCTGCGGCGGCCAGAGACTCTCCTTTACGACGGCCATGCTCCCGTATGATTTTGAAGGTCGGTGCTTTGGTCTTGTCGATAAGGTCCGGGTAGAAGATGTTGAACTTGTAGCCTTGAACCACCTTGGGCGGGGGATGGTCGTGGTCGTAGTGTGTCTGGTTGTACTTGTTCCACTCGTATCCCATCTGCACGCGGTTGAAGTAGCGCGGCTTTCGTGGACGGTACTTGTCAGCCCAGAGAGGTTTTGACACTCCGGGAACCTCTTCCTCTGCCGCAAAGATCTCCTCTCCCTCGCTGATCCCCTTTGCAACCTCACGATCATACAGGGCCTTGGTCGCCTGAGAGAAGTCCTCGGTGCCGACGGCAGCAAAGCGAGCGGTCCCCGGCGGTGGAGCATTGGACGAATTTGCGCTGTCAATGGTCGATGCTGAGGGTCTGGATGCCGGCTTGGAGGAAGAACCGGCCGGTCCAAGTGCCGGCGCCTCACCGGCGTAGCCATCGGAAGCCTCTAATTCCTTGGCCTTCTCCGGGTCACGGGTCCTGAGCAGGTCAACCCGGGCCGCCTTGATCTCCTCACATATGTTCTTGAGCGTTGCCTTTGCCTTGTAGACCAAGAGACTCTTGAGAAGTTGTTCCCAATAGTCCGTGTCGATGGGCTCGTTGGACTGCAGCTTGGCCTTGATCTGCTTCTCGAGCGCCTCCAGCTGCGCCAGCGACTTTGGACTCAGGATCCGGTCCACATCCGACGCCACCGAGGTCACAGCCCTTCCCTCGGGACCCTGTGGCTTGAGTTTCTGACGGCGGTCGGCACACAGAGCGAGCAGCGCTGTCCAGTACTCCTTGTTCTTCTTGTTGCACTCGAGGGTGTGGTAGGACCTGACGTCTTCGTCGAGCTCCCTGAGCTGTGCCTCACCCAGGCTTTCGAGGAGGGCTTCGGGACCGAGAATGCTGATTTCGGCATCGGCATCGTCATCGTCAAACACATCGCGGTCCGTGTCGATGAAGCGGAGGTTGAAGGCAAGATAGTCGATGGGTTTGGCTCGGTGCTCCCGGACGCGGATGTCGGCCTTCTTCTTTGCCTGCTGCAGGACGAACTTGTCCTCGTCTGCTACGAACTGCTCGGACTGCTGGTCCTGGGTCAGGTATCGTCCAGCAGCAGCACTGTTTGCTCCGGTGCCCTTGGGGGGTAGGGGGCGCTGTGCTTTGGAAATTCGGTTGGTCGAGTCGAATCGAGGACCCGTGATGTCTCTGTCCCTCTCTCTGTCTCTTCCTCCTCGTCTGTCGCCCTGGAGTGGCGATTTCCAGCCGTCAATCATTGCTTGTCTCCCGGGATCCATGTTTGCGGGCCGCCGCGGTGTGGTTGTCGGTGTTTCTTTTTTTGTAAAACAACGTGCTCGTATGTCCCTGGTAGCCGGTATCTGCTGTGATACCCGTGGAAAATGAATCGAATACCGTCGTGCGACACACAGCAGGAGTGGCAGCTTCTAGGGATCACCGACCTGAACCGGGCGCTGTTGTAAAGAAAGCGGCAGATGGCGAGATGGAAGATGGGAAATGCGAGATGGCACTGGTCAGGAGGCTGCAGTTTGGCTGCGGCGCGGTTACAGTGCGCTGCGAGTCTGCGACAGGTGAAACCTTGCTGTGGTGTCGCGCTGCCAAGAGCCCATCGTCAGCTCGCCTCGCCCGGGCCAGGTGTTATCGATAAGAAGGTAGCTACACAGTAGGTTCCTGTCGGCTGTCTCAGCTGCTGTTGTGGTGGGGCACAGCTTCCAGGCTGCGGCGGGGGGAATTTGACAGCCGATCTGCCAGATGCCGGAGCTTTGCCGCCTTACTTCACAACACACACCACCTGAAGCTGTCGCAACCGTCAGACGGGAGCACCACCAGCGCGACTGGACGCGCCAACGCCGGGCTCAGGCACAGCATCTTCAACATCCATCCTGTCACCAAGGACGATACCGCGTCTTATCGATACCGTCATAGCCGGCCCTCGTTTGACCCATCGCGCGCAACCTCCAACGTGAGGCCAGCTCCGCCAAAGCGCCTGGAGCGCCCAGCGACCTTCGTATAGCGCTACCTTCGAATGCCATTCCATGTTCGAGACATAAGCCTACCGTGATTCGATCACCATGCCACCGTGAAGCCGACAAAGGGACCCCATTGCCATGTACAACCAGGGCAAAATCATGCGCAAGCTACTGGGAAAGCATGCGGCCGACTCGCACGAGTCCACAGCCTCGGCCACCGTCACAAGCTCGCCCTCCAACAACTATCGACCAATCGCTCCCCAGAATGTCAAATACAAGACCACAGCCCCCCTCACCTGCCTGGACCAGTCACCGGACGGCAAGAGTGCAGTCCTGGCTAGCCACCATGTTCTGAAGATCATCAAGCTCGACGGTGGACTTCACGTCCAGGAGGATGTCGACCTACGCGCAATCCTCACCCAGCAACCTACCTATCGGAGTAACGCTCCCACTGCCGTGGCCGACCAGCTGTCCATTCAGGATGTCAAATGGGGAAGTGTTGGCAATAAGGAGGTCCTCTACACAGCCTGCACCAGCGGCTGGATCTTTGAGTATAATGTCCAGCGTGCCAGAGCCACCAGGATCGGATCCCATCTTGACTACATCCAAATGCGCGAAGACTCTCGCCAGGTTAACTCTCTGGATTTGAACCCCCATTACACCACGTGGCTCTTGACTGGAAGTCAGGATGGCCTGCTGCGATGTTTTGACCTGCGTGCACCAGTAAGCAACAGGATCTGGCCAACATACCGTGCCATTACGTCTTTCAAGTCACACGCGGACGGTGTCAGGCACGTTCAGTGGTCTCCCAAGGAGGGCTTCATCTTTGCCTGCGGGACAGAGCAAGGGATGGTGCTGAAGTGGGATATGCGGAAGCCCACCTCCCCCATTCTGAGAATTAATGCCCATGAAAAGGCTTGCACCTCGATCGCATGGCATCAAGATGGTGACCATCTCGTCAGTGCTGGTCTGGATAGCAAGTGCAATGTCTGGGACATGTCTAGAACCGACAAGAGACAAAAGCCGAAATATGTGATTACCACGCCGGCTCCGGTCTGCTCATTGGCATGGCGGCCTGGCCAATGGTCCGCCACAGCTCAGGGAAAACGGGCCTCGCAGCTTGCCATGTCCTACGACGAGAGTGGTGTTAAGCGATACGGCATGAACTCGGTTCACATCTGGGATCTCGCCCGCCCAACCATGCCCTACAAAGAAATCCAGAGGTTCGACTACGCACCCAACTCGATACTTTGGCACGACCAATACCTTCTCTGGACTGCTGGACGTGACGGATTCAACCAGTGCGACGTTTCCTTTGCCCCCAAAGTCATGGACCGCCAGACTATGTCGGCCTTTGCCTTTTCTTCCCAGGGCGAGGTGGCAATGTGTCTGGATGAGCGACCAGCCTCCACGCGCCCGCGGCCCAGCATGGTTCACCATGACACTACTTCCGCTCACGGGACGCCGTCCTACAGCTCCAGCCCCACCACTCCCAGATTCAGCGTCAGCCGCAGTGATTCTGAGGATGATGCGGTTGGCAGCTTCTTGGGCCCAAGACAGCAAGGCAACCGCAAACGGCGAGCTAGCATGCGATCTGCGAACACCCTCAGCACCACACCCCCTGTTGGCCCTGCCATAGGCGAGACACTATCGCTGGAGGATACCATCAAGGTGACGGGCACGTACAAACCGCAACAAGCAATGGCTATGGGGACCTATCTGGGACCAACCAATGCCGAGGTCGATGTGTATCTGAGTGTCAACTACTTCCAAGCCATTCACCTGGAACTCCCCTACCAGCCAGGCGGGCCGTCCATGCCAGAGAGAATAGCTACTATTCTGGAACATTTTGCCAAAGCCGCCGCAAGGGTCCGGCTTTCTCGACTGTCCCACACCTGGATGAACATTCTCTTCCTGGTAAAGCTCCTGCTCTATCGCCGGGCACAATATCACCTGGAGTTTCGTATGGACAAGTACCAGAACTCAACGGTCAAGAAAAAGGATCCGATAAGGAATCGGTCGCTGGGCCAGCTCTTTTCCGAACCGCCCAAGTTTGGGATCGACGGAGAGGCGGCGCCACGAAAGATGACATCGCTGGCAAGTTTCGACAGGGCCCTTCATCCGAGATCGCTCTTGTCTGAAGAGCTCGAGAGCACCTCCAACCAGCCTACCCCTGTGGCCCGGCCGGTGCCTGATACGGGAGCTATTCGAATCGATGACAGTGGCCGTAAGAAGCTCACCCCCATCATGGAACCAGAGAGCTTCACACTGCCTCCAGCCGCTCACCCTCGCACCCTCGAGCCTCGGCCACGTCTCAATTCGGTACCCCTGTCCGTCACCAGCCATGACAGCGAGGCTACCAATGCCAGCACCGAGGGCTACGACTTTTACGACGCCGAGGCCCTCAGTAAGGCCATCGATGTGCCCACCAGACCTAAGCTGACCAAGGTGATAGAGTTTCGTGAACCCGGATCACCCAGTCGTGTTCGGAAGCCGCCTGTCTTGCGACATGATTCGGATGATAGTTTCACCCGGATCTTCTCCGTCTCGGACGAAGGCAGAGAGGCGACCAGCCTGGTCCAACCCTCGGACAGCAGCGCTCCGTCGCAGGTCATGAGGGAGGCCATTGTGGCCGCCATCCGGAAGGGCTACCCAGGCGGAAGCGGGAGCGGAAGTGAAGACGGTGAATACGAAAGTCGCATTCGTGGCAAGCAAATCGCCCTCGGCAGCTTACCGGGTCACCAGCCAGCACGGCAGTTGCTACAGCGTACCGAGACAGACATGACCTCATACACGGCCTTCACAGACGAGCATCATGCCATTACTCAGACTACGACTGACAGCTTCGAGTCGCGCTTCCCCTCGCAGACAACGGATGGGGGTTTTGGAATGGACTTTCCCGTCGGGCGAACTGGCGTGGAATCACCACCACTATACCAGTACGAGCTACTGTCGGTGGAAGCGGATCTATCACCGGAAGATGATTTGACGCCTCACATTGTAGAGACCGACTACCTTTACTGGCGCGACGATCCTAGCTATCCCCACCCACTCTGCTCCTCTGCTGGATTCGGAGCTAGCGAAACCCCCATCCAGCCGGAAAAGCAGATTGCAGCTACTCTGGCCTACGAAGTCCGAAAGACAGCCCGCGATGCGACGGCCATTGTGCTGCTCCTCAAGCCGCTGTTGTCGCCAGACGTCTTGGACTCGTTCCAGGCGGCAGGCATCCTGAAGCAGCAACACCAGCGTCTCATGAAGCTTCAGGCGTTTACTGAGGCCGCGCTCATGCGAAAGATGTGCATGAAAGGATGGCCCGGCGGAGTCTTGTCAAGTTGGGGCGAGGACTACCCCAATGTCACCAGCTCGGCTCAGCAAGGTGTCCAAGTCGGCATCTTTTGTTCCAGCTGCCGCAAGCCGAGAGAGATTGACCGGTCCAAAGCGTCGGCCGAGTCCATCTGGACGTGTGCACGGTGCAGGGCGGCCATGGCTCCTTGCGCTGTCTGCTTGCAACGCGATGTGCCTCTGACACCCAAGGGACAGGGCGATGATGCCAAGGAAGAAGAGGACGAAGAGCCGGTGTTGGCTACCTGGTGGATATGTCCTGGATGTGGTCACGGCGGACACTCTACCTGCATGCAAAGTTGGCATGATGGGTTTGAGGATGAGTGCAGTTCTACCGATCCCGAGATTCTTGTCGAGTTCCATAGCGATGGCTACTGCCCCATGGACGGATGCGGGCATGCATGTCTACCCGGCAAGGGTCGATTCGAGACTGCCGCGGCGAGAACAGAGGAAGTCAGCCGTGCAGCGGCTAGGGAGGCCACGCGCAATGCAATCGGTATGAAGGCGTCGGGTGAGTCTGAGGGCATAGCGGGTGGCCTTCAGGGGCATCATCATCATCACCCTTCACACCAGTACCGCACCACTGGAAGTGGCAGGATTCTGGATGATCAACACCACTACGCTTACTACCCGTCTCACGGTGGTAGCGGTAGCCACAGCATCAACATTCGGAGCGACGAGCACAATGTCCCGCAAAGTCGGGCAGTGGAGAGCGTTAGGGAGGCTCTGGCCAATGTGGGCATCTCGTCCCATTCCCAAGGCAGCAGCACGAGGCATAGCACGCCTGGAGCTAGCATCTTGAGCTCGAGTCCAGGGAGCAGATCGGCAATGATGGCGGCTGCTGACAGGGCCAGCGGTCACGGTGGTGCGGACGGCAGAGAGCGGAGGAAGAGCGTCAAGTTTGTGGCGCAGGATGATAGCAAGTATTGATGATATCTGGGGTTATTCGCATGTCTTCATTGGCTCATCTAACACGAAGGAGGAGAAGGGGGGTAGGAGGGAGGGTTTGTGTAACTTGAGAATCCCATCAGGCCCTCGCTTAGGGGTGATAAGGAGTATATACTGTATATAAGTGAACATTGTGAATACTATCTACCGTCACGCAAGACGCCCCAGCCGGCCTTGATTACTCGTCATCCTTTTTAGTCCACTGCATACAGCATTCTCACTCGGTCGCGGTTCGTCTATCCGGTTTCCGAACTGGCAGCACACCCTCACGCACCTTCAAGCTTCCGTGCCAAGCCAATAGCCATGATGACTGCCTTCGAGTACACGTCCGATCGGCACATCTTGCAGGAGAGCGTTCGATGTCTGAGGGGGGTTGGATGAGTAATTCGGCATTGGTGAGGGTGTTGGCGCTAGACACTTGGATCCAGTTAAACCGTGCTTCTTATCGTGCTTGGGCTTGTCCAAAGGGGGTGTGACATCACTGTCGCTGCAGATGTGGAAGGTTGGGGTCAGCTGCCACGGTGAGATTTCCCTGCCGAGGGGGGGGTGAATTGTAAGGTATAAGATGGTTGTATTCTGTCCCCCAAAGGCAGCATTCATACAAGGCCAAGAGCGGCTGGAGCATCTCACCACCCCATGCCACACATCACAGTATTTTTGTATGTCGTCTACTGCCTTGACCCCTTCTATCCAGCACTAACACGAAACAGTATTGGAGCTTCGGGGCACATCGGTGCTACCGTCCTCCCAGCCTTGCGCGGTGCTCAACCTGGGGTGTCTATCCGGGCTCTTGTCCGTGTCCAAGAGGATGTTGATCACCTGCAGTCTCTTTACGAGGGCGCCGTCACGCCAGTGTTGGGGTCTCTCGAGGACGTGGACATTGTCGCTGAGGAGGCGGCAAAGGCCCGACTGGTCATCAGTAGGTTATTCCAATATCCCATTACACCATTTCACCATTTCACCATTACCCCATTATCCCTTTTCACGTTTTCACCCTTTCCAATCCCATCCTCCTCGATCCATAACTAACATGCTTTCAACCAGACTGCGCCCCAGACTTTGCCCTCCCCCTGCCCACTCTCCTCCCCTCCCTGGCAGGCAATAATCCCTCCGCTCAAAAGTTCCTGATCCAAACCTCGGGCGCAGCCCGCATCTGGGCCCACCCCAGAGTCTGGGACGACATCGACGACATCGACTCCCTCCCAACTGACACAACTCACGCCCAGGCCGACATCACCGTCTCCACCTTCCCGGGCGTCAACACGGCTATCGTGTCACCCACCTTCGTCATCGGCAGGTCCCCCAGCATCCGGCACAGGCACCCGATCATCTTTCCCGATCTGATGCACGTCACGAGGGAGCAAGGGCGGGTGTTTGTGGTGGGAGAAGGGAGGAACATCACCACGTTTGTGGACACGGAGGAGCTGGCGGAGTTGTATGTTTTGCTTGTCGGCAATGCGGTTGGGTGTATCAACGAGGGAAAAAAAGTGGATGAGAATATATGGGGACCAAGGGGGTACTTCTTTGCGGGCGGGTGGGAGGTGAGCATGAGGGAGTTTACCGCTGACTGGTTGCTCCCTGCTCTGGAGAGGAATGAAGAAGCAAAGAAATGGCTGGCGAATCAAGAGGGTAAACAGGTCAGGGAGCTGGAACTGGGGGAGGTGGTGGCCAGCATCCTGGGGAGGTTCAACGGGCAGGGAGGGGAGATGTGGAGTGGGCATATTGCGGAGGGTTTGGGGACGAGCATGAGGGTCAGGGGGTCGAGGGGCAAGAAGTATTTGGGTTGGGAGCCGACGGGGAACGTCAAGTTGGATGATGCGGTGGAGGCGGTCGTCAAGTATTTTGCTGAGCAAGAGGGAAAGTAAGCGAGTGCTTCTATTTCGATGCGACGATTGAGGTCTGGGTAAAGAAGTATCATGCTCTCTCCATTTGGTGCCCGCTCAGACGACGTCTCCTATGCTTGTCAATATTTCTATACAGCATTTTGGATCAATACAAACACTCATCTCTGGACAAGCTTCATGCTCAGACTGCCCTTGTCATCAGCCAATTTCCTGCCAGGGTTCTCCCGCCACAAAGCTTCATTCAGCCTTGTAAACTTTGGGACCACCGCCGCCTTTCTCACGCCGCTTTCATCATCGCCTTCTCCCTCCTTCGTTCCCGTGGCCCACAGACCCTGATCCGCCACCCGAGAAGAACCAGAGAGGACAAGGTGACTTGGCTCGGGGAGATCGTCAGGGCAGTTGTATTGCACCTCGCAAACGGTGCATGCATCTTTGCAATCGAGTATGCACTCGTTGCGGCACCGTGTGTCTTTCTGGCAGATTGGTGTGCACCAGTCGTTCATGCAGTCGCGGGCGCACTGGCTCATCTGCGCCTGGACGCCGGGGCCGGCAAGCAAGACGAACAAAGGGAATGCGGAAAGAATTGAGAAAAAGCGCATTGCGGTGGTGTGACGTTTGTGGTAGATGTGGTCAAGTAGGTTGTTTTCAATGGTTGTATGGTGGAAACTGAGTGAGAGCCAACGTGGAATATCAATAGATAGGTACGTAAAGTAGGTACAGTCTAAATACACGTTGAACTCGAGGGGCTAGCGTGGCAGTGGCTAAGTGGCTTGGGGCCGAATCCTGTCTCGTTAGGCGCCCTGGAGGATCACTGAAATCTTGTTCCGTGTACGTAGAAGAGTATAGATCTTTCCAGTAGATTCTATCAAGATACTCTCGCCGCCATGTGTCGTGTCGTTAGTGTAATAAGCCGCGTGCCCAATTTCTAGACATTCGTATGCGCCTAACAAGACTTCTAGTCGGGTCATTAATGTAGTCTTCGAGGTTAAGGTTACGGAGGAACTCCAAGTTGAGTGGTGTGCGTTCTCGCTGGTACCGTCGAAGCTCCTGCTCAAGCATACCAACTTCTTCTGCCTTGCTCAGCCATTCATTCCCATCCGGGAATCCATACTTCTTCTCGACCACGTGAATGGCATCGACCACCGTCTTCCTACTGACAGAAGCCCCATGCTCTATCATGAGCTGTGCAATACGCACCCAGCCAGGCTCCACCCGCTGCAAAAAAGACCGGGTGGTGTCTTTAATCTCGCTGGCTGCGAAGCAAAGTATGAGCCCGGCCAATGTCATGACCCAGGCACTTTTGCCATGGGAAGAGCAAGGTGTAAAATCCAGGTTAGGATCTGCGCCCTTTTCAAGCAGGAGGGATACTAAAGCCCGGTTTCGATCATGATCTTCTGTGAAACTTGGCGTTGCATCTCTTAAGAGCAGGCTAAGTGCTCTCGACCGACTCTTTCGACTATGTCGTTTTGTCCCCCATGGTACTTGTAGCTGTTTGGAAAACTCAAAATGTCTGGGTTTTGCTTTGGAAGAACATGCCCAGCACTTTGAACCTTGTTGCGGTGACCGAAATTGGAGCTTGTCGAGACGACTCCCTACAATTCGTTCTTGCACATAGTCGACCACACCGAACTTGATTGCCAGTGAGAGAAAGGAATGGCCAAAGTACTCCAAATCTAATTTCGCTCCGGGATCACACCACCACTTATGTAGGTCGTTTAGATCGTCGTCACTATTGTAAGCCACCTCCAGATAATCGAGCAGTCGCGTTGCGTGGCGAGCGTATTCAGGTTTTGTCCGTACCGAGTGTAGGAACACATCTGCAGCACGACGAGTTCGACGATGTTTGAGCTGCCACGAAATGCTTTGATCGGATGCTGGGATTCGTTTTGATTCTTCCCTCCAAGCGGCAGTGAAGAACTCGGCAAAAACCATACTAACATAACCCAACCTCAGATGAGGGTCAAAAGGAGACTTCATGCCTGCCAAAAGACGCTCTTGAACTCTAGGTAAGTTAATGTAATCTCTAACCGTTCTGTGCAGAAACTCAACCTCTGGCCCTGCCGAGACCATCTTGTGTGTTCCAGAAAGAAAAAATAATTGAGGACCAGTGTCGATGAGGCCTTTGCAACGACTGTGTAGACGCCTTCGGATAACTTCTGTTATCGTATCAACTTCATCATAATTCCAGGGTTGTTTGGATGTATGCAAAGTGAAACTGGGGTTTTCAACCTCCAGTTCATCCGCTAGGTAAAACTCCAGCGCCGACAGCGAAGAGGGCAAGGCCAACAGCGAAGAGGGCAAGGCAGCACGTATGAGACTAAAGTATTGCGCGGCATGCTCAAAGTACACGGGATCGAGGCTGCTGAGGATCGTTTCATACAAATCTTCCAGGTCCGGTGGGAGAAGATCCAGTCGTCGTCTTAGATCGGAGATCCTATCGCCAGATCGCATGCCGTCGATAAGAGACGTGACTACGAGGTTGACCCACAAAAATACCCCAGCAGCCTTGTCAACAACCTCCTCAAAAAGAGCATCTGCAAATGCCGACTCTCGCTTTTGAAGTAGAACAAAGTTCCCATCGGCTTGAAATCGCAACCTGACGTAGTTTTTGATGTCGTCATGGGTAAGCACCTCTAACCTCAAGCTGGGCTTGGTTCGAAACGCATCTTCGAAAACTGTCCAGGGCCTGCTTGCGACACAGACCTTGATTGATGTTTTGGTGATTATGTCGTTGAATAAATCAATCAGGTCCTCATGTTTGCCGTCAAACTCATCAAGGCCGTCAACAAAGAGGCATACTTTTGCAGTTGGCTCAATGTCTTGCACGACTTCCAGCAAACCCTGTCGGAGTTCTTCTTCCACAAAGGGCTTTGGGTCCTCATCGTACAGACAGAGTGCCTCCCATCTCTCTGGAAAGATGCTCATAATTTCTTCCGGGTGGTCGCTGAGGATCTGATGTAGGAGAGTTCTGTAAAGTCCCTCTCGTGACCTCTGCCTCTCGGAGCCCGCTGCCCAGAAATAAAAGCAGGCTATTGTCAGCGGCCTGTCCGCCGCCCACAGTCGCAGGTGTTCTGCACATCGAGGCGGTGATATATCATGTGATGTCTTGCCAACGCCGAGTCTCTCGGCTTGAGATATAAACTTCATGAGTGTCGATTTCCCCGACCCTGCCTTTCCGGTGATCCAATACAACTGCTGGCTCGACTGAAGCCATTTTGAAAACCCAGCCCCGCTGTCGTCCTCGAATATCCAGCGAAACGTGCTCTCGTGGGCCTTTGCAACACTCTCGGCTCGGCTATACATTCCATCGTAGTGGAAGTGCGAAAGGAAGGCTTTCTGGAGCGTCCTCCTTCTTTCCGCGGTGACGATGATGCCGGGCGAAACTCTGGGAATCGTTTCCGGCATGAGGTCTGAATGGTACACAGCGCCGAACAGCTCACTGCGTAAAGAGCTTTCCAGCGCGCCCCGCTGCTGGGACCCGCGCTCCGACAGGCAGCTGACAATGGTAGACCCGAAGCCCCGTGAGCTATCTCCAGCCTCCAGCCGAGAAGGGGCATTCGAAAGTTCGATCTTCGCCCTAATCTGCTGTATCTCACTCAGAATCGTATTCTGAGTATCAAGAGACTGCATAGCGTACGACCTGCTTGCCATCAGTATCACTTCAACACTGTTAGCGCCTTGCGTAGGATGACAACGTACCTCAACGACGCGGCAAGGTTCAGGACCAAGGCATTTGTCAGTCTATCTAGTCTCTGTTCCAGAGCTTTGAGGTTCTCTTCCTTCCATACCAGCTTGAAAGCTGTTCTGGCTGCATCTCGCTTTCGGCGCTTGCTCGACAGCCCGATTCCCTGCACCGATTCCAAGATTTCTTGCGCTACCTTGCTGGCTTGGTTGGCCACACCAGCAAGCTCTTGATGACTTTGGACCTCGAATTTGACGCTGGAAACGTCATTCTCCAGGCGCTGGAAGACATCCTTCAGGTTCCGGCACAGTGGCTCCAGGGCGGAGTCCTCATCCAGCGCTTCTTTGCCAGAGTGCCAAAGCTTCCATCCGGTCGTAACAAACTTGGAGCCAAACTCGGTCACCTGGATGATATTCGCAGCCAGGCTCAGGGCGGCCGCTGCTTCTGCCATTGCGCCTGTGGGGTTGAGTTGATAGATCGAGAGGTTCAGCGTCGATGCGGGGAAGTGTGCGCAAGGTAGAGATTGTTGACAGCTGAGAGGGTATTGCAGCCTGAAAATCAGATTGAGCTACCCGACACGGTCTGATTGGGCAGTCTGAGCCGGACTTTTGCGCTCAGCTCCCAGTGGCCAGGTTTTGAGCGTGGAATGGATGTAACACAGCAGGACCACTGTCATTTAATATCACGTCGCTACTAGGTAGTTGACCTTACAAAACAGTTATCCCGCATAGGTATCATTCCTACCTGACCTGTAACAATAGACGGGCGCTCTCCAGTCCGGTTAAATACTACATGTAATTCGTGGTCATCCAAAAACTCCTCAACCCTCTTCGAGGTGACTCCTTTCAGTGTTTCGCTATCTACCTTATCGAGTCTTCCGCATAGTCTTGTCGAAACCCTCCCAGCCTTTAGGAGGCTCGCCCCCATTCCTCTCAATCCACTTCCGCCAGACGCCATCCCCTCCGTTCTTGCTCAAAAATTGGTTAAAAAACACCGGAAGAGTTGCAGCAACTTTACGTGGGTCGTAGCCCCGCCAGGATTTGAAAATGTCAATGATGATGAGCGGCGACAGGCAGATTTCCGATCTGCCTTTATCTTCAAAGTCTCTTTCGAAATTGGCTCTTTTTCCACAGCCATCAATCAGTTCCCGATGAAGCGCCAATGAACTCTGGAACATGAGGGCATAGTCAATATTGAGTAGAAGTACCTCCGTGTCGAGTGCATGAAAGAGCTCGCGGATGGCCAGCACCGCCAGCGGGACATCTTGGTCGGTCTCAGCGAATGACTGAAAATCACCCCGAGAGATTCGATCCACGGCCAATCTACTCAGCCAATCCTTTTTGAGACCCTCGGCCACGTGTGGTGGTGTTCGGCTAGATTTGATCCTCGACAACATTCTGTCGACTGATTTTCTGCCTTGCTCGGATTTACCGGCCTGCGCGTCACAGATGAGATCAAAAACGGTATCCAAGGTTAGATGATAGTCTTTGTAACGACAGAACTCATGGTCGGGGTCATTGGGCGATGGTAAGGGCACCACACTGTGCCGACAAGCCGTGGAGATGGGCACAGCTGTGGTGAACTGTAGTTGCCGCAATGCACGCCTTGCTTTACGGTGTCTAAACTCCTGCTGCTGTGCAAATTCAGTCATTGGCATGGCCGATGACCGTTTTGTCGGTTGCTTTCTTCCCGTCATGTTGTCGCACCAATCAAGCATCGAGCCGCCTTGAGTAATATCAAGCGCCTTCCAGTAGCCCTCGGGATCCTTTGGAAGCGACTGCCCGGAAAACCACGCCTTCTTGCCCCCTTGGACTGCGTACAGCAACTCCATATCCAGCCAACGGGTAACCGAGGCCATCTTCAAGTTGCCAAGTGCGTGATAAAGCTGACCCGACAGCAAGAGCGATGAGCCTGTCCGCTCTATATTTTCCGAGGTAAGAAGCATGGAATATCGAACAAAGTGAATGTACAAACCACTGTACAAGGGATGGGATCGAAGAAATCCACCCAAACTAGTACGGGCACTGGGGGGATGCTTATTCTTTTGAGCCTGCTGCTTGTAAGAGCCCTCAAAATCATCAGCTACTTCTCTGATTAGATCTAGGTCATTGTGACACTCGTCTATTTCCGTTTCGATACGACTGAAGGCATCGGGTTTGGTCAAAAAGGTTCGATGGATGTCCAAAAACACCGAGAAGGCGAAACACTGGGCAAACGTGATAACCCGGTCATTCCCATCGCCCCGACCACAAGTTGAAGACCCAGCAGCGAAAAGACTTCGTAACAGTTCGTCCTCCGTTTGTATTTGACCTCTGGGTACTGCCGCCAAGAAGTATTGGGCATCACTCATGAACCGACAGAATGCCTGACGATCCTCCTCCCATTTCATTGTATTGGACAAAGCTGACCAGTCCGTCGGCTTCGGTGTCACAGATGAAATGCCACTGTAATGAGGCCCCTGGGCTGGATCGCGAATCGGAAAAACGGAAATGCCGTCCTTGAGCATGTGTCTAGCGAGTAGCATGGTCTCATCGGCAATGAGATAGTCGCCCATTGAGCAGTCGACGCCGTCTCGCCTGCCCCTACACTGGCAATTTGGCGGGAGGTCTCCAGGGGGCCGAAGCAGGTCGAAACTTCTACACCAAGGGACTTGAGTTTCGTCGCAGCGCATGGCTTGAAGCCTTTCCAAGTGTAAAAGACACGTGATATCTCCCCCAGGAGATAACTCGTCAGTATTTTCCAGTTCCATCTGCTTGACCAGTTGAATAGCCGCGTTTGATGCCATCGCGACTGACATAAAGTGCGCTTCACCGTTGACGTACGAGGTCCAGAGGCTGGCTACGGATTTGCGAAGCAGAGCGGCAGCGGCTTGCATGTGGGCAAAAGCAAAAAATGCGTCGAGACCAGACTGGTCGCCCTCGGCTTGATAGCCGTTCAAGACTTGGGGCTCGTCTGGTTGGGCCTGACTGGCCGGGCGGCTGGCACCAGAGCTCGCACTCCGGTCCGAGTCTGAACCGGGGGTAGATGAGACTGGCAGCCCGTCGAACCGGTTGGGGGGCGTTAGAAGGTTCGCAGACAAGCTCAAGGCCCGAGTCTCGGCAGCAATGTTATCAATCTCCTGGTCAGTGGTTTTCTGCACTGGTATCCTGCTGAGAATACCGAGCACTCCTTCAAGAGTTTCGATAAACTTTGAATGGCCAGCATCAGAGCCAGACTTGGAAATTGAGTTCCAAATATCACGAAACATGATCCGCTTTTTGATGGCATCGCGAAGAGCTTCTTTTATCCCATCGATATCGGCAATGAAATCGATAATCCCATGCTTCCGACCTTTTCCTGAACCACCGGATCTTGTGTTTCCGTGCTGGTCTCCGCTTTCTCTTTGGCAAGAGTTGGCAATCAACTGGGCCAGCGGGACAAAGTCCCCAGAGAAAAGGACATACTTTGCCGAATGCGATGTGGTGGTGGGCTCTTGGAGAGGATAGCCGAGCTTCTTCCCGGCATTCGCAAGCCAAGTGGCAACAATCTTGGTATCCCTTTTATACTGCTCATAGTCATGGACTAAATTCACAAGTTGAATACCCATTGTGATTCTGATGCCGATAGAAATCAGCGGGACGATTGATCCAGGATGTTGGCACAGTAGTATTAGCTGACGAGGATGCAGAAGTTCGAAAGGGAGTGCAGAGGTCCGATGTGTGCCTGCATGCCATGATATAGTACGGCCGTGCCTCATTATTTGTTTACCATCATGACGATGAGTCGCCCTGACTAGGAAGACTGAACGATTCTCTCAATGCGGCCCTGTCATAATCACAAACAACACCCATGTCACCCAGTAGCATGGCACAGCCGCAAAATATGGCGCTGATGATTTCCTATTCAGACTGGTAGCTGGATCAAGCGGCACAAACATGTACAAGGCACAAATCAATATCTTCTCCCACGAAGCGGGTCGTCCATGTACAAATCCGCATGCACATCCTCCTCGGCCTCGGTCGGCCGGCCTCCCGCATCTCCAGGCCCCATCAGGATGGTGTGGTGCATCCCCTGTGGGAGAGGATCGATATCACCGCGGTCGGCAGCAACATTCGCTTCACTTTGTGTCGGGTTGACCTTGACCTCCCTGCCAAACACTTGTGACTCATCAAACTCATAATCGCTGTTCGGGGTCTGACCGTGGTAGATAACAGTCGAGTAGAAGGAACGTGCTCGTTCGTCGATGGGAGAAGCAGCAGAGGGAGGGAAATGGCGGTTGGCCGTAGCGCCAGTCGTGCGTGATGATGGCCCGAAGATGGATCTGTTGGAAGTAAATTCCATATGCTGGGCTTGGTCCAAGGACCGACCCAAAGATGAGGCGGCAGTTTTGGCACCCTGGCGAGCCGCTTCAGCACGGGAGGCGTATGGCCGTAGACCCATGGCCACAATTCTCGAGACGGCAGGCTTCATTCTGATGGCGGCATGCATGACAGTGAATATGTTGGGTATATGGAACGTGGGGTTGACTATTGGAGAAATAGAAAATACTCCAATGACATCTTGAAGGTCCCTTGGCTTTCATGTATCAAGCTGCTGGACTGCTTGCTCGACCATGTGAGCGCGGGGCTGCATGCCGTGACGTCGACTTGACAGCGAGCTCGACCAATCCCCAGCAATATCGTCTGTGCGGCCCGGTTGTTTTTGATTGGCAACATGTCACCATGATCAGATTGTGAAGCCGAACATTTTCGACATGAAAAGAGCAGCCGTTTACTGCCGGGGTTGTATCGGGAGAAATCGGCCGAACCCCGCATCCAGAATGGTCGGCAGAGACTTGTGTAGATGTCCTGACATCCGGGATTGTGTCTTTTGTTCTTCTCGACGCTGGAGTGACTCTCCCAAGTGAAAAGATCTTTTGGTAGAAATCTTACCACCACGATGTCCATTCATAGTGCCTCTAAGGGCCTGTTCCCAAGTCGGTGGAACCCATCTCCAGGTGCCGACGCCATGTCATTTGCGTCGAAACACGGAAACATCGGCAAACAAAACCGTTCTTTGACCCGAACCTTGACTGTCGAACCCGTCCAGCAGGCTCACGAGGCTTCCTCTTGCTGGTGAATTCTTGCTTGAGAATATTATTTTCGGCTTTGCGCCTGTAACGTGGGTATGCACAGATCTTCAGGGGGCTCAAAATGCGGGGACAGAGCTGCGCTGGGCAACGATCGGCCACCAGGTCACTGAGATCGGCCCGGCGATCGCTTGTCGGCAAGGGCCCAACGAGTGAAGAGCGCGTTAAGGTGTCACTGTGCTGCCCTTGGGAATGGTTACGCCAGGGAGATGAAACGTGATGGCCCTCCATTGCCCAGACAAATGAAGTCACTCTCAGGGCTCGAAGCCAGGGAGTCTTGCCATGGGGCTGGTGTTGGGCACACACAGGGCTGATCGTATGCTGACCGACTTGAAAAGGATACCCTCAGACTCCCGAGTCTCTCATCTTCTCGCGGTCAGAATATCCACCACAGTCCTCACGCAAAAGAACGACAATGTCGGCAACAGCTCTCATCGGGCAGGCGCCCACCAATCTCGGCCCTCTAACCACAATATTCACACCGCCGGCAGAATGCACTGTAGCAGTTGGCGCAGGAAGGGGTGGCTTGCTTGGTAACTTGTTCGGAGGTGGTGATGACTGGAGCACTGCCTACTTAGGGCAAGCATGCTCTCGCAATAGAGCAATCGATAATACAGCATGTTGGCCAACAACCACGGCGGGCGCAGAGTCGAAAGAGGCGCCGTTGAGCGGATGGGGCTTCTACTCGCCGGGCTTACACTGCCCAGGCGGATATGCCACTGCTTGCATGGCAACTGGGGGGAGTAATGGAGGGTCTGAGTGGCCGGTCCAGTTCAGACTGTTAGCTGGGGAGACTGCAGCTGGCTGCTGCCCGAGGTTAGCATCCCGCAAATGATTTGGCGAGAAGTAATCACTAACCTGTGGTAGTGGATATGCTTGTGCCAACGTCAATGGACAAACTTGCATCCAGGTGGTGACATCTTCGGCCATCCCAACAGCTACCTGTGATGGCACCAAACGCGACAACTTTGGCTTCCAAACTGTCCCAGACGTTGAGGCGTCCATCACTGCCGTCAGCCTATTTGCGCCCATGATTCAGATCAACTGGCAGAGCAGCGACCGTCCAGTCACCACCACATCATCAACCTCGGACATGGGACCTACAGCTTCGTCCACCAGAACCACTACGTCAAACCCACTGGCTTCGGCATCCGGGACCAAAGTCATTGATATGGATGACGAATCTACCGAGGAAACACTTGTGCTGGATAGCAGCTCTGAAGCGACTGGGCCAGGGAGGGTACCGACAGGGACGTTGGACGCTCCGGGGTCATCTTCAGATGCGGCTGACGCAAGCTCGAGTGAAACAACCGGCTTATCGTCAAATGTGAAGGTTGGACTCGGTGTAGTGGGTGCCTCGGTGGTACTGTTGGCGTGTGTGATTGGGCTATTCTGGTGCTGGCGCCGGAAGAAAAACGCCGAGGAAGAGCAAGAACTTGACCGATTGTATGGGCAAAAGACTGCTACCGGTTCGACAAGTGATTTGACAAGCCAAGAGATTCCGGGATGGTATCGAGGACAGCGGATGGCAACACCAGCCAACAAGGAACCATTCTTCAGGGAAAGTTTGCGGGAGATGAGGATGCCGGCAGAGCCACATCAACAAGGAGGCTCGCCATATTTTCGGGATCCAGGTTATCGGGTATAGAGCAAGTCATAGGCATTGTTGCAAGGAGTACATGCGTAAATGTCGATGCTCAACCTGTAAGAAAGCAAGTTGATAGGAATCAAAGGTCTGCTTTATAGTTCCTTGACACAGAACCCAGAGTCAGAAGAGCAGAAAGGTGATTGTGTCCAAATGTGAGTTGTGCCCCTGACAGTGTACTAAACCGTTGCCAAGACAGAGATGCAGCACCGCACGGGCCATGTTCAGCACGTGCGTCATCGCCAACGGGTGCCAAGAGACAGCGCCGCAACATGCAGAGAGCTTCCAATGGCTCATCCAAGCATCCGTCCTATTGTGAATGGTGGGAATGCGACAGAAAACGAACGTGTGCCCTGTCAAGAAGTGATTAGTTACTGTTTCTTTGTTTCCGTCAGTTTTTCAGGCCTTTTCTCGACATGAAACCATGTCGGCCGAGTCCACGCGCCCCCTGCTGCTTCCCCAGAATCGAAAGCTCCGCCATCTACGCGGCATCTCGCTGAGGAACCTTGCCTTCACACGACACCGCGGCCGAACCATTGACGATGCTGCTCTTAACAAGAGCCCCGCCAAGCTCGAGTCTCTTCGCAACACACCCCAGATACACCATGCCCTCTCTTCGGAACAACTTCGACCTGCTCCTGGGCGGAGGAGGAGCACAAACCTGGTCAACGCCAGTCCGGTGACGAGGCAGAAGCGAATTGAGGACACATTTGACAACAAGCTGGCAGACGCTTTCTTCTCCCTGCATGTCGAAGGGGAAGAAGAGCCTATCTACATCAGCGAGGTAGCCGAGAGGGCGACAGTATGTTCGTCTCTTAAGCTTCGTGCATTCTACGGGAGGGGTAGACCGTTAACTCTGTGGGCAGAATTTCAACTTTAGTTTGTTCGAATTGTCCGAGCTGGAATCGACCATTACACAGACTCCCCGAGTCACGATCAAAATATGGGCCAAGAGGCACGACACATGGAGCTTGTTGCTGGAGGACGACGTGGACTTGAGGGCGCTCAACTGGCTGGGCACCCTGCAAAACGTCCATTTTCCCCCAAATAGCTTGGTCTTTCACATGATCGACGGCATCTATTCTCTCGAGCTCTCCAACAAGTACCCCCCGCCGAAGACGATGGCCACAACACCGACGTCCTCCTACAATGCCCTCATGCGCCTCGCCACACTCGACAACTCGATCCAGGACGCTTTAGCCACCCGAGAGTCCCTCACCCAACAGATCAACGACCTCCTAGCCAAGGAGACCCCCAATCAAGTCCCCGCCGCCGAAGACTCCCTGGCCCTGGCCGAAAAATATCTTGCTGCGCAGAAGCGCACCGTCGAAGCCTCCAAAAGGCGCAATGAGGAGCTTCGCGCCTCGATCGAAGCCCGAAGAACAGCCATCGCCGAAGGTCGTGCCGTCCAACAGAAAGCCGAGACCGACGTTAACAACGCCACCGAGAAGCTCGCGCACTCCAAGACCCTTCTTGCCAAAACAAAGGACCAGATACACGGCCAGCGCCGCCGCATCTGCGAGGACCTCGACCGTATCTGGCGCATCAACTCTGTCTCTACGCCCGGAACACCGCCTCTAACGTTCACCATCTGCGATTTGCCTCTCCCTAACACAATCTACGACGACGCTCTCCTCAAAGGCAACGGAAGCGACATCATCAGCGCCGCTTTGGGTTACGTAGCCCAGCTGACGGACAACCTTCAGTGTTATCTCGGGGTTCCACTGCCCTATCCTATCCGTCCGTATGGATCTCGGTCGAGTATTCGAGATGACATTTCACAGCTTCCTGATACACAACGGGATTTTCCACTCTATGTTCCGAGGGGAGGGTCCAGTGCGCAGTATCGCTTCGACTATGGGTGGTTTTTGCTGAATAAGGATATCGAGACGCTATGTGTCAGTCAGGGCCTAAAGGTAGTGGACATTAGGCATACGCTCCCGAATCTCAAGTATCTGCTGTACGTGTGCAGTGCGGGCACGGACGAGATACCAGAGCGCAAGAGAGGCGGCGTCAGGGGTTTGTGGGCGGGGAGATACAGGAACCTGGCCGTTGCGGCGATGTCAGCCGGTGACGGGGCGAGCAGCTTTGGCGGGAGCAGAAGAGGCAGCGACGCTAGCAGTGTTGTTGGGGGTGTTGGGCAGAAGAAAGGGGAGGAGCTGAGAGGCAGGATCATTGGGGGGGGCAATGGGAATGAGAATGGGAATGGAAGTTTAATCGGGTTTGAGGAGGGAGAGGTGAAAATAACGTTGCGAACAAAAGGGATGAGGGAGAGCGCTGCTCAGTAGGCGGCTTGTTGTAGGTATGATATTGATACAAGAGCGTTCTGCATTTCTGCATGGAAGTTCATCACTAGGTCATTGGTTTCTGCAGCTTCAAGAATTGAGATACCCCCTTTTAGCTGCACATGTTAACTCTAGCATGTCTCACGCCAGGTGTTGTATTTTCTTCTCAGCTATCAATGCTTCGCCTACGCTTCCTTCGACAAAGCATAGTATATCCACCTCACGCACCAAACCTTGTTGACTCGTCAACAACTCAAGAAGCCTCAAAGGTCTGGCTGCCAACATAGGAAGTAGGGTTGGGCTGGGCGACCCAGTCCGCGGCAGGGCTGAAAAAGTCCAAGATGACAGAAGTGCCGACGACGTGGACGTCCGAGACAACGATGCGGTACTCGTTGAAGGGGGTCTTGTTCCAGCGGAGGAAGACGGCCGGGTCGCTGCTGCTGGCCCAGCTGCCCGAGTTGGCGGGGATGGTGCTGCCGGCGGTGGTGTGGGAGAAGTTGACGACGATGTTCTCGGGGATGAGGGTCAGGGTGGCGGCATATCTATACGGAGGAATTCGTTAGTTCTTTTTTGTCGGGCTATTTGGGAAGGGAGGTGGCTGACGAGCAAGAGGTGGTGCCGCAGGTGGCCGTGAACTTGGAGAAGCGGGCCGAGGTGGAGTGGCGAGCCTCGATGGCAGCAGGAGCGGGAGCCGCAACAGGGGAGGCGGTGGTGAGGTGGGAGAGGGTGGCAGCGGTGGCGCCAGCGAGGAGAGTGGTGAACTTCATTTTGTGGCTGGTTTGAATGGCTGTTGACTGTGAGGATGTGTCGGGTGGTGAGGATGGAGATACAGAGTTATCACTGGGAATCCACCCCCTTTTATACACGGTTTGCTAACCACGTAGACGGGAAACCTTTGGATACCTTGACGCCAAGGTTGCAAAGCACTGCAGCCTCTCCATCGTGTCTATCGACGCTCTGGGAAATGATTCCAATAGCGCCATGTAAGGCCGCTCCTTTATAAGCGCGTTGCATGGGGCTATTCAGGGGGCGTGCAGGCGTCAGAGGGACGTTGTTTTGAACAGGTTACGGGCCATATCATCCTCAAGTTTGGTACGAGATGTTGATTTGCAGCTTACTATTGCTAGGTAGAGAAGAACCGTATGCCTAGGCAAAGTTTACCCTTGAATCGACTCAATCTGTGGCATGACCTATATTCGCCTTGTATTGTCAGCGCGATGTGAAGACATCTCCGTCGGGGAAAAAGGCTGGGCAGGGATGAAAAAAGTCCGAACCTGCCACTCACAGATACCTCTGGCTAGAAACGTTTTAGTGTCAGCCTTAGGAAGGCTCCCCGGGTCTATTAGAGATGCTGCATATGTAGTCAAGATCCTACCCGTAGTTGTAAGCAACCACCGAGTACCCAAGACAGATTAATGATACACCGAACTGCATCAGTTCACCCGGAATCCAAGGGTACAAGACACACATTGATCATGGGAACAAAATTGTGCATTGCAAAGACAGGAGCCTATCTCATCTCCTTGGTAACAGTCACCCGAGTCTCAACTCTGACTCTCCCGTCTGGAACCGATTTGTCAGACTCTATCCTTCCTGTCCGCAACATATAATCCCTCCTTGCATCCTCCCCAGGTCCGCCTCTGCTCGCAGGAGACCTTGGACTGACAGGACTTGAACTCGAGCTTTTCCCCTTTTCAACATCAACCCCCCACCCGGAATCTGTAGCATCCCCAATTTCCACATATCGGTCATGGTTTCCCCTTCCCGCTATTGCTCCCCCATCAACCACCCCCAGCCAGTGTTTGCTATTCCTCCTGCTCCCTCCCTTTTCTTGAAACATCTCCGACTCCTCCCCTGACGATCCCAGTCCCTGGAAA
Source organism: Triangularia verruculosa (assembly GCA_033296885.1). Classification (NCBI taxonomy): domain Eukaryota; kingdom Fungi; phylum Ascomycota; class Sordariomycetes; order Sordariales; family Podosporaceae; genus Triangularia; species Triangularia verruculosa. The sequence goes on from MU863893.1 coordinate 276,641, forward strand.
CCATACTGCAAGTCTGTCGGGCTAGCCAACGGGCCCAAGTCATTGCCTGCTCCACCTCCCAATACACCCTTCGACCGCCTGCTTCCAATAGTGGGCGGGCCTCTCCCATTGATTCCACCATTGGCATGATAGTACTGAGTGTTGTCGACCGCACCACTCCGCCCATTTGATGACCCCGACGTTCTCGAGCTCAGAAGCCTGGGAAAGAATCTGGCGATAAAAGGCTTCAGAGTCATGACACAGGCGCAGACAATGGCGCCGTTGACTTCGACGGCAGTGAGGTAGCTGAGCTCGGCGGCAGCGTAAGTGAAGTCGAGATCAGTCTGGACGCGGATGAGCTGCAGCAATCGAAGGATGGAAATGAAGCACACTAAAAAGCCAAAACCAAATACCGCCGATAACGCCAGCTTTTGGCGGCGTGGGAGGCGGATGGACCACACGACCGGCATTGGCAGTAGAAAGATCAAAAAGTCAGTCACTATTCGGCACCATCATGGTCAGCTTGTTTTTTTTCCTTGTTGGAAAAGGGGAAGCAAAAAAGGACAAACCCATATGCATCCCAGTATTGCTCCACCAGACACTCTGCGCATGGCAGTACTTTTTCTCAACACTAAAATCCCAGTAGCTGTTGAGCGGTATACAAGCGGTGAACGTCGCCAGTGCCATGAACAGATGCGTAATAATCACCACACCCAGCAAGATCTGACCGGCCAATCTCGCCCACTTGAAGGTAAACAGATGAATGTACAATAATAAAATGCTAATTTTGGAGAAGCAAAGGGTGATGAGATAAAACAAGATGCCGTACCACGCCGCTCGACCCCAGGCAATGGCCGAAGGAGTGTCGTTTGGGTCAAGATCCCAGACGTGTTGACCTGCACCGTGTGTCGCTTGCTCTATTACTCCACCACATGTTGCCCCAGCAAATATCTGGCAGTTCTTCAGTCAGTTTGAGACGCTGTGAACGGTAAGGGGCAAGGGAAAAATACCAAAGCCACAAGAATACTCCAGTCCGACCCCCCAATGACTTTGATCAGGACCCCTCTTGTGTAAAACCGGAGGGCAACGAACAGTGCTGCGATGAACCAACATATTGACGCTGAAGCAATGATGTTGACCACAAGAGAGTCGTGGGGCAAACTAGCAAGGTCGATCACCGGTGCCCCTTCGGGTGGCGGGGGTGATGAATCTGGTGAGGGGTTGGGTGATTGAGTGTTGGTGGTGTCGCTCATGATTACGGACAACTGCGGTAGCAGTAGATCCAACTATGTTGTGCTTTCCCTGGGCCCTGGACCATAGCGTTGCAACCATCCACACTAAGAAAGCGTCCCAAGTCCCGATGGTGTGGTCTGACAGCTTCTTAGTCGGCCTTAGCTGGTGGGGTAAGGTAGCTGGGGAACACAGACGAATGTGAATTAAAGAAGAAGAAAGGACAAAAGAGTTGGGCCGGGGTATACTTGGCTGCTATCTTAGCTGCCTATATACCAGAGACGGGCGGGCTGGGGAACTCCTGCATCTGGGGTAATTAGAAGACGAGATGGAGGGTTGGGTATCCGAGCAGATGCAGCGCAAGAAAGCAAAAGCGGGGCAGCCGAGAGATGCATCTGTCAAACGGCAGAGACGGGAACCAATGTGACGCTATCTTGGTTGGGGCACGAAGCTGAACTTCGGTTCCGCCGAATAGCTTCGGCAATTATTAGGTACCTTGAGCGTGGGCAATAACAAAGATGTGCACGGACAGGGACGGCAGCGAATTGGTGGGTTGGGACATGGGCAGCTGTTTGGTACTGTTGGTGCTTGTCGGCGTTGTCAACAAGCCCCGAACCAAGAAGATGCTTGGTTGGATCAGACCATGGGTTTGGAGACATCTCGAGATTGCCAAAGTTCGGATGACAGCGAAGCCAGCGCAGAGCTGCAGGCTGGACATGCAGATCATGCGGCGGCTAAGACATGACGTTTCAACTCTTCAGGGCCGGGGAGCGGCGGGGAACATTGTGAGGATCTTGAGGTGACGACAGAAGATGGACAGAGAAAGAGTGCATTGGCTGTGGCACAGAAAGAGGGATGAAGGGGATGCGAAGGGAAATTCCCTCGCGATTCCAAGACTTCATTCGCGCTTCTCGTCCCGCAAATGCTCGTGCGTGCATATGCGACCATGAGTACACCGCTTATTATGTGGAGAACTGGGGAAGGAAGGGTCTTCCAGTTGAATGGCATCATGGAAGGTACCCCTCCATGTCTGGATGCAGGAGGCCAGACCTGACTTTCTCGGTGGCTGGCCGGATAAATCATCACAACAAGAGGGCCGCAACTGGAAGCAGTTGGTTGGTGGCTTGAAGATATCGGCCTCGACATGCAGCCAGGCATTTTCCGTCGCTTTCATATCAGCCGCCGGCAGGCACCTTTCAATTTTAATTGTGCAAAGGAAGACTGCCGGTCTGGTAGCGAGGATAGTACGATATTAAGCACCAGCTCACCTGCAAGAAAGTGTCACCCTGGAAAGGAGGTTTTATTACACAGAGTAAGCGTCATGACCCGGGTCCCGATCTTTCTGGTAGACACGCAAAAACCGCAAAGCCTCTCATTCTTACACTCGTGTTAGACCCAAGAACCCCGTCTTCACATCCTACGTGGCGCTTGTTCGTCCAAGATCTTTCGTTCAAGTTGTCGCAACGACACCCTCAAGCACCGGACCCATGTCCGGAAGCCCCGACTTGGCCGTGGTATTGCGATGCTTATCCTGCACTTCGTCCCGGTCCTCCGCCTTCGTCTCCATGACCAAATGACCATCGGCGTTCTGATGATGATTGACTGCGTCTCCAAAACCATGATCCATAAAGTTAGGAAACATATCGTCCAAGTTGATCCAGTTGTTATTTCCATTGGCGTTGTTGTCGTTGTTAACCCCGGCATTATTGTTGCTCCCGTTGCCGTCATTATTGCAGTCAGACACGGTGATGGCACCATCTCGATTTAGAGCGGCGAGGTCGTCTAGCACGGCATGTCTTTAGTCAGAGTTTGAGTTCCGGTGTATGTTTCACACAGTCGGTACTAGAGAACGTGATCACTTACCTCGAGTTCGATACCTAAACTCAAAAACAGCAAAGGGACGACAAAGCGGGTCACCGAAGTTGTCGTTTTGTTGTCCGGGCTGAGCTTCCCGCATGTGGAAGAACTCTACTTTCAGTGTCCCAGACTGTCTTGCCGCAATATGCGGGTGGGCATCACTAGCGCCAGGCAGTCCGACTAGGTAGGATGGATTTGATGTCAGAACTATGGCGGTAGGATTCCATTATGCTGGATCATAGAGTATTACATACCATTGGCAGGCTGGGGCTGCGCGGCAAATCGAAATGGGAACTGGATTTGAAAGCCAACATTGTCGGTATAGACGACAGTCGAGAGCTCGTATCTGTATTGATTGCCGTAATACCAGGCAGAGCCGATTTCCTTGGGCGAGAGGTGGATGAGTGCACATGCAAACCGGCCATCGATCGTTGGTCTAAATGCAACATGGTCGCTCCTCTTACCGTGGACTGTAAACGAGGGATGAAGAGTCACCAGGAATTTGAATGGTTTCTCCGGTTTGCTCTGGATATACGAGACCATGTGAGGAGCGGTCTGGGGTAGAATATCTGACCGGATGTCGTACTCGCAGAGGATGTCGGAAAGTTCCAAGTCGTCTAGGGCAAGATGGTGCGTTCCATATTCGTGATTGATGTGATCGTCAACCACAACCCAGACTGAGATACCGCCAAGCTTGGGGCCGGGGAGGGTAACTGTGTAGAGGTTGGTGGCCATGTTGACGTTTGCCGCCATGTTGATGATGCTACTTCTTGTTTCTGTGGATTCAAAGGGAAGCAAGGTGACCCATAAGTCCAAGGTTCAGTCGGAAAAGATGTATCTGGAGAGAAGGGGATGGGTGTTGCTACCACATCAAGCAACAACAAATAAACACTGAAATTGGACCTACCAGGTAGTCAGTCAAACTGTCAGACAGTGCACTACCTAGTCTGGTGCCTTCACTAGCTAAGGTACCTTACATACAGAAAGCCTGACCGTCGCCGCCAGTCGATCAATGGTAAGGCAAGGGGCCTTCCAGGTTTCTAGCACTGTCTGCTAAGTCATCACACACGCTGTGATTGTTTTTTCTTTGTCCTATCATAAGTGCGTTTTTGCTTGCATATTATCTACTTGCTTTTTTGGGCAAGGCAAACTTTCGAGACAAATATGATATTTCCATCTGAACCTAAGTCCAGGAAGATATCTGATACTGTAACTTATCATGCTGCACATCTAATAACAAAGGTCCATTCATCTTTGATCAACTGCAGATACAACGAGGCAAGCCTTGACTCTCAGCTCAAGACAGCGAGGGGAACCAAAACCCAATCACAAAATAGCCCTTCTCTCACCCTCTTTCATGGGATAATATAGGCTAGCCTGCCCCCCGGGATTGAATTCCAACCCCTCAAGCGCCATGCTGTTGACAAACTCCTTGTCAAAGTTGTCAAGACAGTATCTCGCAATCATGTCCATACCTATCCATCACAAAGGGTTAGCATACCTGACTGATCACGCATCAAAGCCCAGATCAGAACACTTACCAGCACCAGCACCACCTGCTGTCCAAAGCTCCCCCTTTTCACTTCCCCCGCTGTACTCCTTCTCATCCACAACCCACCGCTGATACTTCCACTCAATCCCCGGAAACGCCGCCCTCGCTGTCCCTAAGAACTCCTTGTTCGTCGTTACCTTCTTTCCTTCCAGAAGCCCAGTGGAAGCCAGCCACAGGCTCCCGATGCAAGTAGTCATCCACACCCTCGTCTTAGCCCACGCCTCCTTCATGAATCGATCTGCCGCCTCTGGTCTGTGAGTAGGGAGTGGGCCACCAATGAGGATGATGTCCAGATCCCTAGGACAGTCGTCATAGGTCGTGTTGGGCAGAAATCTGAACCCACCGATGGAGTTTGGGAGCGACGCGTTGGGCGGTGTGGTGGTTGCCGCTTCGAGAGAGGAGGAAATGTAAAAGAATTCGATATTCATCGCGTGGGGGAGAAACTCGGCAAGCTTGGGGTCGAGGGCAATGACTTGATTCAGGTAGGCGGTGGAGAGGTTGCCGAACACGTCAACACCCATGATGTCTGAGAGCTGGACGAGTTCGAGAAGGACACCAATCCGGAGAGTTTTGGGTGCCATTTTGATAACTTTTTGTCAGAGCCGGGCTCAGGTTGATGATGCTGGTTAGGGAGTTGGTGAAGTGATGGAATCGACTGCCTATGACTTGAACAGAAGACTTACTTATACTATCCCGTACCCGAAATCCTCCGTCGCCGATCGGACCCAAGCCATTTCGGAGACAAGACTGTCGTACCATGAAAGAGCGGTTGTCTTGGATTAAACAGACACCGTTACACCGGACACTGGAGTCCGGCCAAATGTTTAGCTGTCGCAGGGGCTGTCATACCGAGCCCACTCGGATCCAGCCTCTGGATCCCGAGCGCAGTCGGAGGTTAGGTAATTCGGGTGTTCAACCCTAACCCGTAGGCGGTTCAGACATAACCACGACTCCTCCACATTCGGGCAAGACTCCACTACACACAAAACAAAAATAGTGTCAAAAAAGGCCAAATGAAAGTACATATGCCCACAGCCAGAATCGAACTGACGACTTTGTCATTACTAGTGACACGCTCTACCACTGAGCCATGCGGGCCGATGATTGGTTGCTGTTGAGACTGCTGGTGAAGGGCTTCTGAGAGTGTGGGGATGTGGATATTGATTTAGAAGAGCAGGATGAAAGGATCGCGAAAAAAGGTTTTTTGGTTCAACTCGTTGTGGGGTTTAATAAAGCGCATCGAATTTGCATCTGGCTTGTGAGTTGTAAAAGAGAAAGAGCCAAAGAATATCGTCGGGGTCCGTGCCCGAAGCTCCTTCCAACTGAATCCCACAAAATGATGGACGCGGAAGCACGTGACTCCGTGACAGGGCGTTCCCCCGGGGCGCGCTAAAGCTGAATTGGCAAGGGAATTGGATTTCTATTGCCAACTCGCCCTTTGCATCAAACTTCAGCGACACCGCATCTTCCGCTTCCCACATCATCCGTACAGTGGAGAAGACGGGATCGGACGCCATGGCTATCCTTCCTTCAATACCCGGTCTGACCGTGACTATCGACGTGGCAGACAAGGTTGCGAAAGAGTACAACGATCCTGACGTGGACTCGATGCAAACTGACATGCAGCCTGAGGAATTCGACCTGCCAGTGCCACACACTCACACCGCCAGGGGCAACATTCCTTACATTGTGAAATATATTGAAGCCAAGCCAAAGGCTCTTTTCGCCTTCCATGTCACACTTTCGAAACGATTTCCGCATCGGAGTCATCATGTCGCTTACAAGGTTGTGACTGATGGCACGAAAACCTCAACCAAACACATCACAGAGAAATGTCGCGTCGAAAGGGGTGGGTTGAGTGTCTTGGAATCCTATTTCAGTGCGAAATCTGCCCGGACTCCGGGCGGCAACCACATCATTCGAAGGTTTTGTTTTGCTGCCCTCGACGTCGGTAGGTAAGACCTTACTTCAGCTTGGCATGGGTGCTAACTTGAATTCATCGCCAGTGGAATCAGACCATTTCTCGGCTGAAGAAGTCAAAAAGCAAATGGCCAGGGCGAAGGAGTGTGGGGTTCTTAAGGTGTTACTGTATCACATGGAAGACTCCAACGGCCAATATCGACCCAATGGTACGAGTGTCTACCCCGAGTCGTCGGCGGAAGCTCGTACAGCCATGGCTGAAAAGGTCTTCAAAGGCAGAGCTGTTGACTGTGTTACAAGGTCAGTTTCTTCCATCCCAGTTCCGCAAGCAACATTTCGGTCCACCCCCCCCCCCCCCAAGCTGACAACGTCGTGGCTCATAGCGTTGTGTCGGAACCGAGTAAAGGTCCAACAAGGCACTTAGTGGACATATATCATGATCGGAAGAGACGCCCGTTTGCCATTTTTGAATTCCGGTACCGCTCCAAAGGTAAGATCTTCTCCACCTATACGCCGCCAATGACGCATACGCTCATAATTCTGTGTCATGCTCAGATGGACTCATCAAGGAGGGGATCATTTCACCTCCCACTGTCTCCGATGAAGTCGAAGAGATGAGTGAAGGGGAGGTCCGCCGCAAACTATCCGAGCTCTTGGAGCAGAACCAGGTAAGACGCTTCGTCGGCAGTTATTGGACAATTTGGAAGAGCTGACACTCCATGAAACTTTAGAGGCAAAGCCAGCAGGGACAGGACGTCAAGCCGTCGAGGGGTGTAAAACGTGAAGCTGACAGGATGGAGATCGACGACTGGGCCCCCGATCCCGCCTTTGAACGTCGCTATAGGACACGAAGACTATCGCATGGAAGAATGGAGATTGACCTCACTGATGACTGAAGCGTTCGGTGACTAGGGCCTTAACTGCCGGTCATCGGGGTTTGTGGCTCTAGGTGTTTTTGGGATGTTATTTGTCGGACGGATATACCCAAGGTACAACAGGGAGACACTCCGGAGCAGCGATGTATTTATTTGGGATGGGAACAGGTACTGCGCGGTGTTCAAACCTTGCTTTCCATGTCCATAGCACATGGCTTCATATAAAACAGCCTTAATGTAATAGAACGCAATCAAATTTTGACGGCCGTCTGCCTGAATACTATTCACAGGCCACAGTGCATTCAGCATTGTATTACCCGGCTAGAATACCCATGATAGCAAACAGAAAACACATGGACTCAGCCCATCTCTATGATTATTACCCGCATGCTACACCAGAATGTATCGCCCTCGGGAAACCATCTTGACTCCAATCAGTCCGAATCCCCAGTCAAATCAATCATCGCCGCTCCACCCAGGCCGTTATCTTCGTGCTTCAGTGTCCCGCTGTCAGACTCCCGCTTGACCCTTTTGTGCCGCGCGCTCATGATGTCGCCCAACGGTCCACCGTCGCCAGAGTCACAGTCCTCGCGCTTGAGCTTCTTGGGCAGTTGGCTTCGAAGTGAAGCCATCTCGTGTCGGTGACGTTCCTGTCAAAAGGACAAATTAGCTTCACATCTCAGAATCTGAGAACGAATCTCGGCGGTGTCTCGCGACTGCATCGACGCGTTACTGCATACCTCCTCACGCTCCAGAGCTTTGAACAGCTCCTTCGTTCTCTGCTCTTCCGCGCTCTCCTCTTCCACCCTGCGATCTGCTGCTCCCTGTTCTTCTTGCCTTTGCTTGTCCGAGATCTCCTCGACCTGGTCCTCCAGACTGGGCTGGCGGATGATGCCTTCCTTGATGAGCCCATCTGTGTAAGAACTTAGTTAGTATGTATTCGGGGCCGCTATGGACCTGTCTTAACCGGCGTATGCAACAGGAAATGCAACTCACCTCTCAGTCGGTAGCGGAACTCAAATCTGGCGAACGGGCGTTTCTGAGGGTCAACATAAGCCATTGAGTACCGTTTCAGAGATGTCCGAGATGGTGACCAGTCAAAGGTAGCACGGCAGTCAAGTGCTTTTCCGCGTAGAACCTTGGTATCGATTTGCTGTGGCATGTTGGAATCTTGAGGCTGGGATGTGGCCAGGTCGGGATTTACAATCTGTTTTGCATCCTTCCATCCCCGTTTGATCATCATGAAGAGATGCACTTCCAGGGAACCGTATCCTTCCACATGCTGATCTTGTTTACTGAGATCCGGTCCACTGAGCTCATGATTTTCAACTGCGGCCATGATCAGGTTAGCACGCATAATGCAGTTTCAATCACAGGCAGGATCTCACTGGGACTCACCAACATCAAGACATCCAAACCTGAATGTGCCTTTGAATGTGCTTCCGGACCTAGCTTGTTTGTAGCTTTTGATCAATCTATCAGGTGGTACAATTCTCGGTTCGGAACTGGGAGATATGCCCTGGTAGCTATCATGGTACCAATAACGCATGTCAGGAATCTCTTTGCCATCGATAATAAGTATAATCCCGACGCGACTATCAGGACATTCATGTCCGTAATTGTTCTCCGCCGTTATCCGATGGCCAGAACTTTTGAGTTGAAAGGCGAAACTGGCGTTGGGCTTCGCTTCGATGTATCTGATGACGTGTGGAGTTTCTTCAGGTCGGTTCCCACCATCGACATTGTCGGAAACTTCGTGATCATACTCGGTTGCCGTTTCACCATCGATCTCGACGGTAACCGAGATACCGGGGAGGCTGTCGATCACCGCCATGATGTGTTGATTGTGGCGGCTTCAACTGTTGTGGGGCGAGCGGAAAGAGAGATAGCCGCTTTGAAGGGCTGGTCAAAGTGGTAGCCCTCAAAAAGCTTTGGAAATTCAGAACAAAATCTGGAGCAAGATGAATTCATGGTTGCCAGATACCCTATGAGGTGTCCCCACAATGGCAGGACACTTCTGGAAAGAGCGAGCCCGGTCCAATATCAAACACATGAGACGGAAGGAGCAAGATGGGCTATCAGTAGAAACAAGCATTCCAACTATCCTCTCTACCATTACTCAATGAGAATTTAAAAATAGATGCAGGTCTGCTGCTGTGTTGAGGAGGGGAGATGTATGGACCATGGACCATCAATAGTGCAGCAGGGACCTAGATAACGGGGACCAGCATCAGGAGCATGTTCAGATTTAATCGACACGTTTTTATTCGAGAGGCTGTTAACAGCGCACGATTCCCGTTTCGTAGGTATTTTCTGCTAAACTACATACTCATACAAGCTGACTAAAAGACCGAGCAAATTTCTGCAACTGAAGACTTCTATGCAACCGGCCGGGCCTTTGCGACGATGCCCAACTAAACTCATGAGAGTCTGACAAACCCCAGATCCTTCGGGCAACATTATGAAACAAACATGCCATCCGAGCAAAAAGCCCCACCTAACCTACACCAACGGTCCGTCATCGAGGCACATGTATGAAGAAACTGCCATGCCGATGTTCATGTGCTCATCAACTAAGGAACATGTGGTCGATCTGTGACTGGGCCAAACAGATCCGTGTCGGAGGACAACCTGGACTCTTGGCTCTGAGTAGACAACAAGGAATTTCCAAAGACAAATGGTTCTGACTTGACGATGCGGTCCTGTCCGAAGACAACGGGTTCAGACTTGGTGGTCGAACCAGGACTGGGCTTATGGTCATTGACCCAAGACCGGAGGGGTATCGAAGAGGCCAAGTTGCCTAAAGGCCGGACGTTGAACAATACCTCCGTGCTCACGGACCTCGAACTAGTTATGATAATTTTGCTGTGACCGCCAACAGGAGGACGAAGGCCATAGTCCTGAGGAGCGTTGTGGACGAAGGCGTCACTGATCGAAGGTCCGAGCTTGCCAGCGTCGCTAGGAATTGGCTCGATCTGGAAGCGAGCTCGGCGTAACTTTTCGAAGATGATTCGCTCAACCGAGTCCCAGTCCACGGCACTGTGCTCTCTTTCCCAGCCGAGTTGAGTGGTCGGCTCGATGGTCGAGACGGTCATTGTGACTTCCTCACGGTGTCTGTTGTACACCGTCCTGATCCGAAAATTTCCAATGGAATGCGGAATGTGACTTCCACCCCGATGACGACGGTTGCGACGGCCGCCGCCGTTGGGCGGCTTGTACTCGGACAGCGGGGTCTTGTTTTGGGAAAGAGTACCCTTGAATTCAGGAAGCGCGGCCAGGTTCTATCTGTTCAGTCAGAGGGATCAGCGCGCTAGAGAAGTCGAAGCTATTCTTACCCGTTTGCCCTCTTGCTCGATTTTGGCCTTCGGAGGAGCCATTGGAATCCTCGACATATCGAAACCCCCGCCGGGCTCTCCCTTGATGAAGCCTCCTTCTTCCTTCTTGATGAACGCCATTGTCGCGGTTGCTTTGGCGAGCTGTCGGTAACGAAGTTGACTTGCCGATGTAGAGAGACGATGAGAGAGGGAGAGAGGATTTGGGAGGGGACGGTCACTGGCAAATCGGAAAACCTGGAAAGAAGACACGCCCCACCATTCAGTAATGGAAGTTGCGGAAGGCGCGCAGCAGAGGTGGCTGTCTACCTGACGTGGGTCGTTCCTTCCTGAGATGTGCGAATCAGTAAGCAGCATCACTGTGAAATTAACACTCTTGGTACGCAAATGGCTTGGATAAGATGTCAACCTAGAGACCGCTATCTATCCCCCTCTTGTACGCAGCAAGTGTCCTCTCTCTCGCTCCTTTATGCTCAACGATGGGCTTTGGATATCCTGTCTTGCTAGCCAACGCAGCCGCCCCTCGTCCATACGGGTCGTGGATTGCCTTACCCTTGACCTCCTTCAGTTCCGGAACCCACTTACGGATGTACTCTCCGTCAGGATCAAACTTCTCGCTCTGCAGCAACGGGTTGAAGATGCGGAAATATGGCTGCGGATCCACGCCCACCGACGCCGAGAACCCCCACCCTCCATTGTTACTCGCGAAGTCGCCGTCGACGAGATGCTCCATAAAGTACTTCTCGCCCATCCTCCAGTCCAGAAGCAGGTCCTTGCACAGAAAAGACGCGACGATCATCCGGCAGCGGTTGTGTACCCAGCCCATGCCACGAAGCTGGCGCATGGCGGCATCGACAATGGGAAACCCGGTACGTCCTTCTTTCCACGCATCAAAGTGCTCCATGTCGTAGGACCACTCGATATTGGAGTACTCTGGTTTGAAGGGCTTGTTCATACTACGCAACCATGTCAGAAAGGCAAGTGTCACCAACAAAGACAGGAAGACGTACCAGATGTACGGCCACTGCACCAGAACATGCTTGTAAAAATCCCTCCACGCAACCTCGCTGATCCAAGTCTGGATACCTTCGTTACCTCCATCCAGCTTTTTCGTGTGATTGCGACCACGAGCTGTACGGACAGCTGTCCGCGCGCTGAGGGTGCCACTCGCAAAGTGAACAGAGAGGTTGGAAGTGCCAGGATTGGAAGGGATATTGCGGTTCTGTTGGTACTTCCCAATCGCTTCATCTGCAAACTTATCCAGCCGTTTCATCGCTTCGTGCTCCCCAGCCGGCCACAGCGCCCGAAACCGTTCCTGGTCCTCCTTGCTCAGGCTCTTGTTCTCCGGCGCCGATGGTATTGGACACTCAAAGAGATGCGCAAAGTTGGATCTTGTGGACTCGGGGTTCCTTGTCGGGGATTCGACCAGCTCCAACAAGTCTAGATTGTCGTGAACATGTCGGACCCACGTCCTGAACCACGGTGTGTAGACGGCATACTGCCCACCGCTCCCACTTGTCAGCCTTCCGGGAGGCACAACGCAAGTATCATGCAGTACATCCATGACCAACCCTTTCTCCGCCAATAGTCTCGTCATTCTGGCGTCCCTTCGAAGCTCATCTACTTCATATTCCATATTGGCAAACAGATGACTGGCTCCCCACTCACCCATTAGCTCCACAATCCTCTGCGGTATCTCTTTTCTCTTCTCCACAGTCTCGATCCAGAGAGGGATATCCAGCTTTGCCAAGTCCTGCTTGAGCACCTCCAGTGTCCTGAGCATAAAGTCCACCCTAACCGGTGCAGTCAGATGTGCCTCAAAGTCTTGCGGGCTGATGATATACAGCGCAATGAGCGGCACCCCGGCTGCCCGAGCCTTTTGGCTGGCGCAGAACAGGGCCGTGTTGTCGGTTGTCCTTAGATCCATCTTGAACCAGTGTACCACAGCCCCAGAGACGGCGGTGTCCGCCCTGTGCTCTGCTGTGTCTGCTTGAGCGGCTTTGAGGACTTCAATGGGGCGTGGCAGCTCATTGATGTTGTATGCTCTTGCACGCGCAGTGGACATCTCGTGAGGGTAGTACTTTCGGAGGACGATACCATGGTCTTCGACATCTTGGTGGAAGGGATGAGGCTCTCTCAGGGGGTCTAACGACAGAGACGGATTCGAAGGGGGGTTGGCAAGGGTGGTTTTGCGCTTCTTCTCTGGGCGCGGCTGGTCGAGATGGGGCTTGACAACACCATCGGTACCCTTCAGCGTTCCATTGACACTGGGCGCACCATTGAGGGAGGGCTTTCGCTTGGGATATCTGCTGGCTGGCATGGTGGTGAAGGTCAATTTGGCAGCTGGAAGCCGACTGGACGGTGATGCAAGACTTGGTGGGAATCTGCACGTACGGAGTATGAACAACATGGAATTGCTTGGAAAAAGGGAAAGAAGGGAATGCTGCAAGTCCTTGCTTCCAGCGGATGCCCTTTTGTTTTGGCGCGGCACGTCAGGTTTCCCTGCGATCGCCAATCGAACCCTGCGCAGCTGGGCTGGCGTTTGCTCGATCTCGGTGGACGTCATGGCGTCTCTGACATCGAGCCCCGATCCGATCCATTTTCCAGCTCCTTTGTTAGCGCGGCACTGACCGCTCACAGCAAGGAGGTGGAGGGGCAACTCTCAAGACAAGACATGGGAATTATTAACATTCAAGATGGAGACGGCCATTCGACGCATTCAAGCACACCGGAACAGTGAAGCAAAATGTAAGACCCGTATCTGTACCATAACGAGCAACTTCTCCGTTACGGCTTTTTCGAGGCCTGTTGATTCTTCTACGGCACGGGAGCTATCGAGGTAGCCCCAGACTCCCCAAATATCGAGTGTGGATTTGGTGAGCTTGGCTGGCCGGGTTGCAGTCACGCAAGAGATCGAGGCGAGGAGAAGAGAAGTCGAGGGGGGGCAGGAGAATATGATCACGATGCCAGTGTATTTTGTTCCGAGTAGACAATGTCCGTTGACGCCATCGAGAGAGTTACCGGCAAAGCTGTATCTCTGCGAAAAAAAGAAAACGCATGATTCCCAAACCCAGCCGTCATCCCGCTGCCCGTCGTCCAAATCGTTCGTTGAATAAGGCGTCCGGAAAGTTTCTAAAAAACGCACATCTGGCGGAACCCCGTCAGCATTGCCGGCCGCGATCGATGTGTGTCCACCTCAGCTGCTCAACATACCATCATCTCCTCCCAATGTCCAGCACTCGTAATTTATCTCTGGGCAGACCAGACGTTCTTGAGGAGACCGTCACGCTGAGAAAGTCTGTTCAGAGCGTCGTCGCTCTCGCCCATGGCGCGAACGAAGCCGGAGAGAGCATAGACGATGTTCTCGCCCTGGATGGCCCGGCCGTTCTCGTCGACCTTGGCGATGGTGATCTGGCAAGAACCGTGGTCCTTGGCCTTGATGATGCGGCCCGTCGCAGAGCACTTGCGGGGGACGTAACTGGAGGAGAGAATCCAAAGTCAGCACACAACCGTTCCCTTTCCCTCGTCGCCGTTCATCGTGTCGTCGGGTGCGAAAATAGAGGGCGAGCGCTTACAGATCGACGATCTCTCCCTTGTCGTTCTCCATGGCTGCGACTTGTTGATGAGTGCTGCGGAAAGACGGGTTTGTTTGCTTTGCGGTGGCGGAGAGGGCAGGACTGCTAAAATTTCAAGAGATCTTGAATTTCGATCAGTTTTGGGTGATTTGGTGGGTGCCAGGGGTCTGTGGGCTCGCGTGCACAGACCAGGCTGAACGACAACCCCACCACTACCCGTGGAGAAAGTTGTCTGGCCCTCATGTGCCCAGTCAGGTGATGCCGCGCTGCCTTCGTGAAGTGACAGGCTCGGCTGCCCCGCCAGAAATCCAAACAAGGGCAAGTTGGCACCTGAGCTCCTGCATTCGCGACGGCATCTGGTTGGTGTTGACATTGACGCCTCTTAATCGTTCTTGATGATGCCTGTCATTTACTCACAGTAGTCTGCTGATTTCAACTTTCTTTTCCAATCTGTCTCTTCTCAAGATTTCCCGCGGCACGCTCCAACGCGCCGCGCGCATCCTGCTGCGGGGACCCGAAATGTTTTCTTCCCCATCCACCGCCATGGCACGCGACGAGTCTCTGATCATTATTTCATCCTCACCCGAGTTTCCTTCCATTTGCGATCTCATTCCACTGAAGACCGCAAAAAACCCGACAACATTGCGCGGCGGCAAGAAGGCTGTCCCGGGCCCCGACGATGCCTTGACGACACCCACGAGCGCTTCGAAGATGCGGCGGGGAGCGCGACCAGTGGAGGACGAGGATACCCTATTACTGGAAGCCGACACCTCAAGGCCGGCTCTGAAGGATGGTGCACCAATCAAGCCGACGCCCAAGCCTCGAGAGACCACGAAACCGTCCAAGAAGAAATCAGTTCAGCCCGCAGAGGCCGCAGGGAACAGTGTGGAGCTCGTGGAATTCTCTGAAAACAATGTCGCGGGCCCGAAGAGGCGGGGGAAACAAGTGAAGCCACTTGAGGAGACAATCCAAACCACAATCGTCAAGGGCAAAGTCACGAAACCGGTGGCCAAAGAAAAGGTTACGAGGAAGAAGGTGGGAACAGTGAGCCGGCATTTTGCGAATTCCGCAGCGACGAGCAGAAGAGAAATTGCAGCACCGATAGACGAGAATGAGTCGGTAGTTCTCGAGCCAGCCATGGCACGGAGATTAGACTGGACACCACCGCGCGGACTGCAATTCCCTGGCAGGCCTGGCGGCTCGTCCAACGCCCTAGATGCCGATCCAATAGAGGAGACGTCAGCATACGCAGAGAACTCCCCAGAGGACAATATTTTCAAGGCCTTTTATGACAAGTTCGGTCGAAAGTCTGACGATATACGATCGGTCAGCTCTGGCTCCGGGGCCAGCTCGGTTGATATATTGGGGAAGCGGAAGCTCATAGAAATGGTACACACAACAGCCATTGGCATCGGCAACATCAATGCCGACAGCGAATCTCCAGCGGACTGCCCGGTCAAATTAAAGGCTGTTAAGAAGAAGCCACGAACAATCACAGAGCTTGCCACAGCAGCCTATAGGCAGCAAAAAGAGCCACCGAATCAAGAATCGCTCCTTTCCTATCTCGACACGTCGGATACGCAAACCGGATCATCGAGTACCGCAGTTGGAGGTAAAGGCAAAGCAGGGAAAAGGCCTGCAAAGCCAAAAGTATCCAAGAAGAAGCCTCAGCCCAACAGGCCGATTTTGTTGTCTCCGGAAAGTGCCTTGAGGCAAGTGGCTCAGCAAGATTTTGTGTTTGGAACTTCAAGCCAACTAGCGACGGAAGATGACCCAGAATTGCTGCGTGCTCTGCATAAGGCCATGAAATTGTCCAACAATGCTGCCGATGATCCCTTTGACAGTTCCAGTCCGGGAACCAGTGGACTTGCGGTTCGCAAGAAGCCCGGGCGTCTGCTTTGGGCCGCTAGCGCAAGAGACGAGGATGGAGAGCTTCTGGACATGGAGATATTAGACTTGACTGAATCACCTCCTCTACCCCATGTCCAACATCCCACCAAAGTTGTGGAATCGTTGGATGACTCTGTTCAGATTCTCGAGCAACCTTTGCCACCATCGCCTACCAAAGAGCCACGGGCGATCAAAGAGACGTCGCCACCATCGCCGGGCGCGGAGGTTCAAAGAGATGTCGGCAACAGCATATTTGACCTCACCGATTCGTCTGCAGATACAAAGCTAAAATTTCCCCCTGCGCCAAGATCGGCCATCACCAAAGCTTTAGTGGAAGAGATTCCCGAGCCGAATGACACGAATTGGGACGACGATCTTGACTTTGAACTTCCACCGTCCAACCAAGAGCACCATGAATTGTTGTTAACACAGTCAAGTAGCCCACAAGTCAGCTTCTCAGTTGCGACGTCAAATCAAAAGTTGACATGGCCATCAAATATCCCATCCGACAAGGCTCCGGCGCTTCCCTCTAGTTTGTCACCCCCGACCAAGTCGATGGCACCACCAAGGCCAAAGTACGAGCTCTTCACGGATGCCCAGCTTGCCAGAGATGTCGCCAAGTTTGGCTTCAAACCTGTGAAGAAGCGCTCGGCCATGCTTGCGCTACTCGACCAGTGTTGGGCAAGTAGAGGCCAGCCAGCTGTCGGAGATGTGGCCATGAACGCACACATGATGTCAACCACGAGCGCTACTCCAACCCATTCTAAGCTGACTACCACTGCTGCACCATTGGGTCCAGCAGGGCGACCGAGGAAAAGTTCAGGAACGGCAGCAGCCTCAGTCGATTACGGCAGCTTAAAGGTTCCAGACCTGAAGAAGTTGCTCCAAGAGCGTAGCCTGAAGCAGTCGGGGAACAAGCCGGACCTCATCGCCCGCCTTCAGGATTATGACTTGCAGAGACGGACATCTGCTGGAGGACCCAGTTCTCCACGGGGGAAGCCGCGAAAAGACGCACCCAGCTCCCCAAAGAAAACCAAGTCTCCCACAAGACGGGCTGCCTCCCCACGACTCGCCGGATCGCCCGCATCGACTCCTCGTAACAAGAAGTCCCAAGGTAGGACGGCGACTATTGAGATACCTGATTCAGACGCCGATTCTGACCTGGATGATCCTATGCTCTCGTCCCCGATTTCCCCAGCTAGACGTGCGCGGCCAAGAGATGACGAGGACATCTTTTCTTCTCCTCCTAGGGTGGATCTTTCCATCACTGAAGATGCCGAGATGTCTCTCATTGCCAGTCCGACCACAGAGCAGGTGTCGGTGTTTGCTTACATTACCAAAGCCATTAAATCGGCGCCTCCGTCCAGAGACCCCATGGATCCATCATGGCACGAGAAGATATTGATGTATGATCCTATTATTCTGGAGGACCTGGCATCATGGCTCAATGCAGGCCAGCTTGACAAAGCGGGTTTCGATGGGGAGGTGTCGCCTGCGGATGTCAAGCAGTGGTGCGAGAGCAAGGGCGTCTGTTGCCTGTGGAGGGTCAGCTTAAGGGGGCTGGAGAGGAAGAGGCTCTGATGAGCACAGAGTTGTCCAATATTGACTTGGAAGTGAGCGCTGTTCCATTGTACCGTGTGTACTATATACTGAATATGGATATGAGTGATGATTGAAGAGAAGCCACTTTTTCCACAAACTTGTGTCTGTGAATTTTGATCCCTTCTGATGCCATGGCAGGCGCGGGCATGTTGGCGGGAATGGCCCGGCAATAAGCGGGGCCGAAGCAAACCGAGGTTCACGATGCCAAGTTCAGCAGATCCCCTCATCACATTCACCGGAAACCGTTTGACGATGAGAATAGTAGCGTGGGTGAGGGGAAATAACTCGGAGAGTTTTCTTCCCCAATCGGAACTCTGTTTCTATTTCTTCGTACCGGGTGGTTATGAGTTCCCTCCATTTGGTTGTTATGTTCAGGAGTTCTGGTTCCATCATCACAGCTCGCCCATTCAGCCTTTCACACGCGTCGCGCTTACCGGTACTCTTATTTATAGCCACCAATAAAGCCAACCCTAGAGCTTTCGGTACCACCTCGAGCATTCTCAATCAAGGGCCTCTTTTTACGAAAGCTAAAGCAATGGATCCAAACCTCTACACCAAATCATCTGCACCTTCAACAGGCAAATGGCCTGCACCTAGTCCAAGTGCCAGCATTCTGCTCATTTCACCGACTAATAAAGTGCTGCTCCTCAAGAGAGTCAAGACGGCTTCCTCATTTGCATCCGCCCACGTGTTTCCCGGTGGAAATGTCGATGAATTCCATGATGGTGTCACGGCCAAAGATGAGCACCTTGACAACATCGTCTATCGAAACGCTGCAATCCGTGAGACGTTTGAGGAGACGGGTATTCTGCTAAGCAAAGACTCAGTCGACGTCAGTGATGAAGTAAGGGACAAGGGCCGAAAGGCAGTCTACAATAGACAAATAACCTTTGGCGAATGGGTGAAGAACCAAGGGGGTGTGCCGGATACTGGTTTGTCTCCCCGTTCTCCTTACCTTTAGGAGCGGGAATCTCTAACCGCATCATCAGACTCTCTCATCCCCTTCACAAGGTGGATCACCCCACCCCCCGCGAAAAAGCGCTTCACGACTCAAATGTACCTCTACTTCCTCCCGGTCTCCTCCATCGACTCCTTTTCAGAAAAGCCCAGCAAGATTCACACCCCGACCCCTGAAGGCGAGCAAGAAAAAGAGCACACCTCTGCAGAATGGGAGTATCCCCTCACTTGGCTATCCAAGGCCCAAAGTGGCGAGATCATGCTGTATCCGCCACAGTTTTATCTCCTCAACCTCCTCTCGCCATTTTTGAACGACTCCAACAAAGATCATGCCGCCCAACGAGCTGGACTGAACGAGTTCTTGAAGAAGCTGCCGACCTCGACAGCGCAGTACGACGCCCTCGATGGGAAGTTCAAGCCAAAAGTGCTAAACACGCATCAGATATCTTGGGCGGATAAGGTCATTTCGCCTGGTGTGATGTTTGCGCCGGGCCAGTTGTATAAGGAAGAGACTGTGTTGAGTCTAGAGTGGCCTGGTTCTGAGCTCGGAGCCAAAGAAGGGGGCACGAGAGGAGGCGATGCGGAGAGGGTTGTTGTCGTCAAGTTTGAGAGGAATTCGGGGCCGGGAGGGATCAATATCGTGGATAGAGGGGAGGTGAGAAGGCTATGGGAGGAAAGCGAGAAGAAGGGAGCCAAGATTTGAGATCAAGTCCCTGCCCGAACTGGCCAAGTGTTTGGTACATACAAGATTCCAAGGACAAGGCTATAGATGGTTACATGGTAGATGAAAGGAGTAAAGGGAGGAGACAGACATACCAATGTCTAAGGACTCGGATCTTGCCCCTTATTTCACGTGTTTTTTTTTTGAGTCGTTACCTGTCCCATTTGACCCAAAACAAAAGATTCAAAGAGCTTTATGAGCATCAGGACTTGCCTTCTTGCCGTCTTATCATAGCTACTTGGTATGGACGTAAACCTGCTTTGTTTTGAAAGTTACCCGTAACACGCTGTAAGGGCTCGCCAAGGATTGACGTGGTGGAACATAGGTAAGTACCTAAATCCGACCACTGCGTGGGCATTGAGGACCAGACGCTAAACTTGAGGCGACAGTTTAGTGGCGGTGCAGGTGGTGCGCGAGCCGATGGCTGCCTGGCCACAGCCTGCTTTGCACCTATGGAAGAGTCATTGTGTTGAGGTGGGCGGCTATCTGTTGGCTCAGAGTGTTACTTTGACCCCGCTCCAGCTGACGGAAATGCGAGAACTGAAAGCCTGTGGTGCCTGATTTGAGCGCTCTCTGCGGATTCTGACATATACCAGAGCGAAGCTTGAGTTGTTGTCCGATACCTGATGTGGGGTTACTAGGTACAGTACCTTGTTCAAGGCAAGCACTGCAGAAAGCTTGAGCCTCCAGAGGCCTTCTCACTTCTCACTCCTCTCAAATCCTAACGCAAGCAGGCCTGCAGCCTACACCAACCCCTACAGGCCGCCATCCCTACAATATCTCAAAACTCCCCTCTTTCCTGTCTTTTCTCTTCCTCACTCCAGTCACTCACATCTCCATCATCCAACCTTGGCACCTGACTGGCCTTTTTGAAAGAAGGCCCTGTTTCGGTTCAGTTCAACCCGACGGAATTGTCCGAGTCCCATACCATCAAATTTCTCTCACAATTCGACCTCACAACACCATGAACATGGCTGCCCCCATGCCACAGCGCGCTTTGCTTTCGTCCGAGATCCGTCAAGACTTCCAAGAGCCGTTCATCGTTAGTGCGCCGGTAACAGGGACCTACAGGAAAACTCGCGGCGGGTCACATATCATTCGCACCCGGAAGCCTAGAGTCAAACGCCAGCCCGCCATGCGTCGGATCACTCCTTCTGACACTGCTAGTAGCCAGCAGAGCGATGGCAGCTCTGATGAAGACGAGGGGTTGGATCAAACTATGAAGTGCGACTTCAAGCAGCTCGATCGTCGCTATGACGATAACGATGAGCCCTACATTGAAGAGCGCAAGGTTAGCAAGGAGAAGAAGCCCAAGCTCAAGAAAAAAGACTGGTGGCGTCTGCATGCCTTTTGCATTGTCAGACATTACGGCGATGACAATGAGCTCGACGACACTTATCTCTACGTCAACCCTCAAAAGATCCGCGAGCTTCTTGACGACGTGATTGGGAATTATCCCGGTGATCCCATCAACGTTGATGATGTCCAGATTCATGCCCCCTACAACGCCCTCTTTCACTATCGTGAGGAGCTCGAGAAGGAAGGCCGCAAGAGATTTGAGGGAGAGAATCCCGATCAGCCCACCGATCCCGAGTCACTCCAGCAGCTAATTCTCCTAATGGACTGGATCAAGTCGCATTTCGATCGGGAGATCGCGGCTTATGAAAAGTGTCTGTCCTCCGCCGACCACAAGGCCATCTCGTACGACAAGCTCTGGACTCTGTTCCCTCCTGGCGAGATCGTCTACAGCAAGGTCAATGACCAGAACCGCGCCTTTCGCGTGGTCGACTCCAACTACAACGAGAGCCCCTGCAAAGTCTTTGCCATTCGGGTCGAGTTCATCGACTTTGACGGTACCCATCTCGGATTTCGCGAGCAGCATCTCATGATTCACACGTACCCAGGCAGCCAGGAGCTCGAGCTGATGGATGCCATCCCTCTGAGACTCCTCCACCAGTCTTCCGAGATCCGCGAGGAGCTTGTCGCTCGTGGGCGCAAGTTTGAGGGCCTCGTCGGTCAGCACTTTATGCAGTACAATGGCATCGCCTTCAAGGAGAGCCAGAATGGCCCGATCAAGTTCAACGTCAACGGCAGAGTCATGATCGACTGCAAGACGTTTCACCGCATAGAGCCGAATGAAGCCTTCAGCGTGAGAGAGATGACTGCCCCGAGACTGGCCACCATCAGAGGCCCTGGTAATCTGCCGCCCCCTCATGGATTGCCCCCCCCTCGCTACCGTGGTCGGAAACCTGCCATTTCCAAGTTTCCGGTTCAAGGCAGCTCCGAGAATCCCAAGTTCCCGCCTCTTAGCGAAGAGGACGCCATGCTCACCAACGCCAGCGTGAGAGGCTATGCCTTCAGCGCCAAGAACTTTCTCGAGTTCTTTGCCGACGAGCTCTCGGAGATTGTCTGGAACACGCAGTGCTTTGACGAGCTCGTTCTGGACCAGTCCATCAAGAAGACGGTGCAGGCCCTTGTCTCGACCCATTCGCAAAAGAGAGAGAGCTTTGACGACATTATTAAGGGTAAGGGTCAGGGTCTCATCTGCGTGTTGCATGGTCCTCCTGGTGTCGGGAAGACGTTGACGGCCGAATGCGTGGCCGAGTATGTCAAGCGGCCTCTTTACATGGTGTCTTCTGGTGAGCGTAAGTTTTCGATTTTCGAGCCACTCACAATTGCACCGAGACCTTTACTAACAACTTACTGCAGTTGGTCCTGTCAGCTCTGCTCTTGATGATCAGCTTACCCGCATCCTGGACATGGCGGCCACCTGGCGAGCTGTCTTGCTCATCGACGAGGCCGACGTCTTCCTCGAACACCGCAGCCTCCACGACATGCACCGCAACGCCATGGTCAGCGTCTTTTTGCGTGTTCTCGAGTACTACACCGGAATCTTGATTCTCACCACCAACCGCGTCACGACCTTTGACGACGCCTTCAAGTCTCGCATCCACATTCCGATCCGGTACACCAACCTCAGTGTTGAGTCCCGGAAGAAGATCTGGAAGAGCTTCTGTGACAAGGTGCCTGGTGGTGTGGACATTGACGACAAGGGTTTGCAGCAGTTGGCCGAGTACGACTTGAACGGTCGGCAGATCAAGAACGCCGTCAAGGCCGCTGAGAGTCTGGCTGCCTTTGATGGCATTAAGCTGGATCTGAAGCAGCTCTTACAGATCAACAAGATCCAGGCTTTGTTTGAGAAGGACATGAGCAGCCACAGCGGGGTGGACTACACCGCTCCTGGCCACTTTAGGAAGGATGCGGACCAGAGAAACATGTTTTTGTGATTTTACCTTGTGCCTTTTCTTTTTCGGATCATGGGCTGCTCGCACATATGCATGGCACATAAATTTCTGAAGAGGTTCATCAAAGTAAGGTACCTACCTACCTGAGCAATGCAGCGAGAACGGATTTGGTGGCACAGCATTTGCTCGGCTCTTTGTTAGTATTGTACGGATTTCGCTGTATTCATCTGGATTCTAGGGAGCAGAGGGTCATTATCAGGGCAGATCCATTGTCGGCTAGATACCTAAGGTAGATAACTAGATAGCAGATTTGTCAGAAATGTATCTTGTCAACACGTCTCTTTTTCCCGACTGATTGTTCCAAATCATTTACTCGAAACATATTTATCTCACAGGCTGTCCTAGATACCTAGGTACCTAGCTATTGTCGACTAACTACTGCTGCCCCATCGCCTTTCCGAACCCCTCTGGCAGCCTGACACCCATCCTCTTCTCCCAAAGCGCCCTATCGAATTTCCCTTCCTTCAAAGCCTCCCCATCTCCAGCGTACAGAAACGTCTTGCCATAGATATCTCGCTTCTCCTGACCGGGCTCCTCCACTTCCATCCGGCAAGATCGAATCTCATACGCGTTGGTCTCGTAATAGCTCAGGCGGTCCTGGTGCTCCCTGGTCTCAACAAGATAGGCCTTGCCGAGAATGGTGGAGTCGCCGTGGATGAGGGCCTTGTATTGTCCCCAGCTTGCCAGCTCGTAGCCCGTGATGGAGGCAGACAGCAAGACTGGTTCAGAGTCTTCGGGGAGGTTGAGGACCGATTTGAGGATGTGAGGCTGGGTGAGGGTGCCGTAGAAGAAGAAGTATGTTGGTTGGTACGCCGTGAGGAGGTCTTCTGAGATGGGAGGGGGGAGATTTGTGAGATAGTCTGATGGCTTCGAAGCCAGCTGGGAGGTGTAGTGTGAAGTTTTGGGCTGGGGAGGAGGAGGAGGGGGAGGGGGAGGAGGCGGGGGTGAGTTGGGCATTGTTGGTGGTGATGGCTGGGCGTTTGGAGGCGTGGTCTGTGGTGTTTGCTGGTGAATGGTCAATTCTCGAACTCCTGATAACTCTTTCAGTTGAGCGAGAAGAAATTTGGTGTGATGGCCAAATTAAGGGATATTTTTTCGTCAGCTTCTGTGTTGGTTGTTGTTGGTGTAAGACAGGTGACACAGGAGTCTTCGCCAAGCACGAGTCGTTGCCGCGTAATATGCATTACTGGGGCGGCGCAAGTTTATGATGGGAGAAGGATTCGGGTGGTCCATGCCTTGAACAGCCAGTCCCACCCCATCTCAGTGCTGAGAGCACAGAAGCCACAGAATGAAACTGCTACCAGTTTTGAACCGGGCTGAAGTGGGCTTTTTTGAGTTGGCTAGTGGCCGCCTCACACCACAGAAAACACAGGAAAAGCTCAACAATTGCAAGTGCTAGTAATCGAGCACGAGATAGGCGGTCTTCGCAAAGTGTCGGGGAACCACTCAATCTTCTCGATATCATGTCAAAACGCCTTCACTCGCATACTTGCAACAGCAACGCCAGGAATCCATTTCGGCCCAACACGCCCAACGATGCCGGCTAGGTATGGGTTTATTCCTTGAGCCCTAGTTGGCTGCGCAGTGCGGCGCAAGATGCTGGCTGCCCTGGCATGCGGCTCGTCTGATGTTGATGACCAACGTCAGCGGCAGCGGGCTAACAACTACTTGGCGCCCCGTGTTTGCAGAAGGAGATCCACGATCAAAACAGTCAAGCTCATTGGCACTAGGACCAAATCGTGCATTTCCCAATCTCACATCCACTGCGGCCTGCGGCGGCCTCGTGGCTACCAGTAGACGAGAACAGAGATGTATCTATTCTTGGGAGAAACGAGGCAAAGACCGCAAGAACTAGGGACGCCAAGATGGCTTCATGTGTCGGCCAACTTGGCTTGACTCCTGAGATGTCGAGATACGTACGCATATGGATGACTTGAACTCTTATAAATGAACAGGACGAAGCCACCATCAACGGAACAATATCCTCATCATCACACATTCAACTCAGCAAAGCATCCAAAGACATATCCTCCAACATCTCTTCAACACTGACCTCTCATTCTCAAAGACTTCTACTTTTTACAATCTTCCACCATGCCTCCCAAGAACAACCCCGTCCCCGTCACTACCACTCCGCCGAAGCCGAAAGCTACGGCCCCAACTCCAGCCGTGAAGAAGACTACCCCTACTGCTGGCAGGCCTACGGCTGGTCCGTCTGCTCCTAGGCCCGGCGCCACTGGCGGTCCTCCTCCTCCTCCGCCCCCGCCTCCAGGCCCTGGTGCCCGCCTCCTCCCCCTCTTCCGCGCCCGGGCGCGGGCGCGGCTACTCGCCCGCGCACGGCACCCGGGCCGCCTCCAGCCGGTAGCATTGGTATCGGTATCGAAACCGAGTTTTTCCTCAGGGAGAAGAGGCCCCTCAGCGCGGATGGCCGCGCATTCGCCATCAAATTCTGTACCGACTACATGAACTTCAAGAAAAGCTTGACTGTCAACCCAGCCAAGGGTGAGCCTGAGATCCCAGGAGTCTACACGAAATGGCCCGGTGTGATTAAGCACTTGGAGCCTCCGAGTGGACACGGAAAACACGCCGACTGGGTCACGCATCAGGATCCAACCGTTGATGTCGACAAGGATCTGAGCCCGGCGGAACTCAAGAACGAGGAAGCACGTCTCAAGGGTGCCTACGGCATTGAAGTTATCTCTCACATTCTCCGTGCCTATGAGGGCAGTGCCCGGCGCAGGGAAGTGGAGAAGATGTGGGAGTTTATTGATGCCAACTACACCGTCCTCGCCAACCGAAATTGCAGCACCCACGTCCACCTGTCGCGTGCGGAGCCATGGAACGTCATCCAAATCAAGCGCTTGGCCCAGGCCATCGTCCACTTCGAGCCCGCCTTCGAAGCCATGGTTCCTCCCGAGAGACGAAACAACGAGTATGCTCGCAGCAACTGGATCGACAATGCCCGCTTTGTCGGCAAGAGCCGTGACCAGGCCATGGACATGATCGAGCAGCAGGGCACCATTAAGAACGTCATCCACCTCATGCATGGAGCCGATGAGCAATCCAAGTACTACGGCTGGAACTTCTTGACCCTCGAAAGCTACAAAACCGTCGAGTTCCGTCGCGGCGCTCCCAGCATGAGCGTCAAGGATGTGTTCATGTGGGTGGAGCTGGCTATGGAGTTCATGCAGGCCGCCATCATCGTCAAGACCAGGGCCGACTTCAGCAAATACGCCCGAAATGTGGGCGGCCTGAAGAAGTTGATTGCCGACGCAGGCTTGAAGCAAACCGTGGGAACGAACCAGAAAGCCTACCTGGAACCCTTGTACAGAAGGGCTGGTGCCGACACGGCCATGCTGGAGCCTAAGCCCGTCAAGCTTGAGACCTTGTCCAAGGAAAAGAAGGCCAAGCTGAAGATGAAGATCGAGGCTGACAAGAAGTGGCAGCCCATGCTGGATATGTTGAGGGACGCCCAGGCCCATCAAGCGTTGTAAGCTATCTACGGCTGAATCATAGATGTCGAGGGCCCACGGTTTGGGGGATGGCAAGCCGGCTGGAACCGCTGGACTTTGGGCGTAATGGACTTGGCTGGAACAAGGAACTGGCTTTTGGGATAGATTGGATATATAGCGATGTTATAGGCACATAAATTGAGAATATTAGCCTACAAAATGCAGAGATTGATGGTTCCCACGTGTCAAAGATGCTCTAGAAGTGTCTGGAGGCCCGGTCCGCCGTGTTTAGACCTGTGTTGATGAGCTTCAAATTCAGTCAACTATCCTTAAAGGCATCTTGACAATCCTCAGAGGTAAAGCCACCTTCAAAGAGAAGGGACTATCGCATATATAAAGGCCTATCAGTTAAGGTACCTTTCCTTTAATTACGTCGTAACTGTCTTTGAAGGTCCATCTGCTGTCCCTTTAACCCCCTTGTTGGTCTTTAGAGGTGAGCGGATGACTTCCTTGGATCTCCCTCGTCACCATCCAGCCCTCTCTGCAACCCGTGCTCTGGAATGTCCTTTAGATCTCAAATGAGTGCGCTTTCACGTGCTACGAGATGGTTTTGATGTTTCGGAGCCGCATAGAAAGATTTAGTACACGCTACAAAGCTACCTAGGTACCTAGGTACACTACCATCTCCATGCATTTTTGAGCTCCTGGAACCCTCTAGTCTAGATCATGTAACCGGTGGCCCTATTTTTCTTCGGCCCAAATCTAGGTAGGTAGGTACTGCTGTACTCCATAAAACCGATAGGTAACCAAGGTGAGCCGCATGTCCTAACGTGCTTCTTACCCCTGATGTTCCTCGTTTTGATGAAAACTATAAGCACTGCATGTAAGCACTCATCCAGCTCTAGCTACACGGTCCGTCAACGAAACTTACGTCTTGTAATGCCGATCGAAACTGTTCGGCTTTAACCACGTCTCTTTCCCTTCCTTCTTGCACCCCAGACACTCTAGTCTGCCGTCTTCTTGCCTAGGCGTCTGCGCAGTACCCGGTCTTTGCTGCATTGACTGCTGGCCAGGAACGACATTCTGACTGGGAACGCCATTACGATTGTACGGGGCCAAAGGGCCACCCGGCCTGACGCGAGTTCGGTCCGGATCGATGCCTGCCAACCCGATGAACCCTTGGCGGATAGCATTGCTGCAGATGGACTGGAGGTCGCCGCAGTTCAATTGTCTGTTGCTGAATTCTGGCCCAGATAAGACTTGATGGAGGGAGTGGTTGATCAGGTCGGTTATGCTAGTAAAACCCAACGTTAGTATCGATGGCGAGAAACCACTTGGGAATCACAGAACTTACCTGCCGCCATCCCAGAGACGGGAAACAGGAGTGGGAGGGCTGGCGCCGTGGGCCGTGTTGAGGTCCACTGGTGAGATGCCCATGTCTGAATGATAATCAGGCCTTGCCTCTGGCACACGAGCATTGTAGTCATTGTCCAAGTTTGCATGTTGCATCCGAGGTCCAGCCCGCTGGAGATGAAGTAGCAGGGGAGAAGGCTGTCGAGAACCACGCCGCTGGAGCAGTGAGTGCTGAGGAAGACCTGGCCCAAACGGAGATTGCTGACCACCGGCATGGAAATGCTGATGGCTGCTTTGCGGAGCAAAAGGCTGGCCGGGAATGGTTTGCTTAGGGTGGGCCTGTTGGATGACTTGACGCTCCTCGTGGC
The DNA here is from genome assembly GCA_033296885.1 of Triangularia verruculosa. Classification (NCBI taxonomy): domain Eukaryota; kingdom Fungi; phylum Ascomycota; class Sordariomycetes; order Sordariales; family Podosporaceae; genus Triangularia; species Triangularia verruculosa. Next base: position 304,609 of record MU863893.1, read on the forward strand.
GTTGTTGCTGAAGTACTTCAATATGTTGAAGCATTTGCCGCATGTGCAAGCCGTGTTGGGACCCTGCCACATGCTGCCGCTGGCCCACAACAGGTTGTGGAGACACATTCGGAGCCATCGGACTATGGAAAGGAGCCTCATGTGCAATATGCTGTTCGACTAGAGGCTGCGCTGGCGAACGAGGCTGCGCTTGCGAACGAGGCCACTGGGCGGGGTTACCCGGACCAGGCGGCAAATGAAGCGGCCGACGGAAGGGGTTCGGTGAAACGACAGTTTGCTCAGCGAAGTCAAGACCTCTCGGGGGGTCCATGGGAGCGGCGGGAGAAAGCGATTGTGGTCGAGGGGAAGGTTTTCGCAGATATGGCTTCAAAATTCGACGTTGACCCGGAGGTGGGACAACTGTAAGGGGATCAGCAGTATTATGATCGGTATTTAGCAGTCCAAATTCACAGCTGTTACCTCCTGACGATGTTGACTGTGTTTCTGCTAGCATTGAGTGTCCGTCGTCCGCCGGATACATATTGCCTTGCTGTGGGACTTCCAAAGCAGGCATCGCAAAACCATCAGTGACGGGGTCCGCTTGAAGGCTCTCAAGCAACTGCTGTCCAAAAATGGCGGCCGTCTCTTCGTCAAGATCCCCCCAGTTCGTTTCCAACTGGAACTCATCGTCAGGATTGCTGTTGATGTCGCCCCAGGCGTTGCCAGTAAGGTCGTTGTCCTCCATTTTGGCGGCGGCTGAATTGAGGTAGATGTCGATTAGGTACCGAAGTGCCTTTCCAGCGAACAAAGAGATTAGCATTGATAAGGTAGAAAAAAAGCCTGGAAGGCAGATACTGACGCGGGGCCTCCATGCGGGTCCCAAGCTTAGTCGACAGTCTCTCGGCCTGACTTTTTCTTGCTTGCTCTCATTTTCTGGGTCTCATTCGGTTCCAGTGGGCATCTATATCATGTCATTGGCCGAAAAATACAGCTTGATTCTCTCTTCTCCTCTTGATACCAAAACGAAGCCTATATGTTCCTTAAACGGACCCCAGACTTACCTGTACCTTAGATGACAGTGACATGGATACCAAGCAATCCGTGACATGGTTTTCATCTCAATCTGATCAAGGCAATGCAAACCTTTCCTGGGAACCCACGCTGGAGTTCGAGTTTCGCTGTCATAGCACTCTGTCACCTTAGGTAGGTACAGTACACAGCTGTTCATTATCTACCTTAGGTACACTCCTCACGAGCCCGGAACTAGTCACAAATGTCTGACTCCGAACGACAGGACCCCTGTGCTCTTTCTGTAAGGTATATCGTGTCTCTTGCAACGAAAAAGAATATTGTTGCGTCTTGCCTTATCCGACAAGGGACAAGTCACAAATAACAGGAGCATCATATCCCGGTATAGTACCTTAACGACCGTACCTAGTTGAAATGGGAAAATGTTAAAGTTGATTAGGTAGCTACCAAAAAGCTACCCGCAGCTGTCTTCCCCCCGGACCACCTTGTTATCTCCAGGAGCCCATAGCACAACTATCCCATACCCTGGCCGCCAGTCCTTAAAACATCAGCCACGTCTAATATCGCCGCATCTCAGGCCTGTTGAATCCCCACTCAAACTCTCCCTGCTTTTGGGAGCTTCCGTATCACATTGCGGTCGTGAAGCCACGAAAGGTTGCGATCCTCTCGTTTCAGCGCCTCGTCTGTCCTGAATGCACAAACCCACTTCTTCCCGAGCACCGAGACTTTCTGATAAGGCATCTCCAAGTACAGCGGATATTCCGTAATTCCGTACTTCTTGCTCAACGGCCCCTTATCACCTGTGTCATCTAGACGATGGGGCCCAAGTCCCCAAGGAACATCCCCCCACAGCACCATTGAGGGATCGAGGTGAGCTTCGTACACCACATCGGTGGAGTTCATGACCTCGCCTATTGTGCTCTCGACAAGCCAAATGAGTGCATCTATTGCCTTTGTGTATTCCCAGGCATCTCTTTTGTGGCAGGTGGTCTTGACTTTGTCTTTGATGTTTTTCGCAAGGGAAATAACATGGCGAAGATATGTTACAAGTCTGACCCTGGCGACCTCTGCTTTTTCTTTCGGCAGACAGGATACCAACTGTGGGACTACGCCCGTCAGTTACCTAGGTACCTAACATCAAACTCACTAGGTTGGGTAAAAGACTAACCAGACTCATGACGACAAGGCCTTTGGTGTCCTGGGAATTTATGCACGCAGCGGTAGTCGGCCAGAGATTCTCGAACCCGGTCGTTCAAGGCTTGTGCGTACCATTCAGCCCACCGTCTATACACGAGCTTCAAATCATGGCACCCGCGCGGCGCGTACGTTTTTGCAACTGCCTAAGTCAGAGTGGCACATTAGCATTGTTGCTTTGCCAACCCTGAAAATTGATAGGTATTTTGACGGGAAGCTTGTTGTTGTCACATACCTGTGCCATCTCCTCGTTTGTCTGCCTTTGCTGCTTTGAGGCTCTTGAACGCATGATGATGAACGCAATAATGGAGAGTGATGGTAAGGTAACTACCTAGGTACCTTAGGTAATAATGACCGGCGAATATGGCTTACTTCCTGGTGCTTGAGGAGCTAAGGAGAGCAATATGTATGGAGACTCCTTCAGATATAATTATACCCAGAACTTGCTGACTTCCACTCGGGAAGCTGTACCTGTTGTCAATATACCACCCTTTCATCTGATACACTACCAGGTCATGAAGGCACAAAACGCACTGACACGTGCGGCATGCCCAGTTAGTCATGCCACTCTCGACGTTGATAACCCGCCTCGGTGCGGGCGCTGACTTTCAGCATTGGGCCCTACTGACTTTAGCATTCGTGGTGCGATAGATTATCCGACCTAAAGGATCAGCTCAAGTCCTCAAGGAAGTCACAAGTTAGGTATACCTGAATTTTCAGAAAAACATGTATTCGAGTGATCCATGGTGCTGACCATTGATGGCGTGTTTCTGAATGGTCATGTTCCCGAGTAGAGCTACCTTACACAGATGCACAACGTAGAGATAATTGGGCTTATCGCTCTCAGGCGGCAGCTCCCCACTTCTGGTTTTTGAAATAAACAACGATTTGTGATCTCAGAAAGCCACGAGATGCTTAGGAAACTAAAACTTGAGCTGCAGTTCGATACACTAAAAGCCACCGCCTGATAGTTTCCGCGACCACTATGGTCCAGCTCCAGGGGCACGCGACAGCAGGTAGATGGCCTACTCTACCCACCTCCTGCCCCAGAGATATCAAAACGAAAAGAAATCCGCAAGAGAATGTACCCTAAGGTTACTTTTGCGAGAAATACACCAACGCCCCCTCCCTTTGAGCCTGCTCTCTAGAGTACCTCACTTGATGCATCAACCTTCCACTGCCATCCTTCAAAGAGATAGTTCCTCCCTTGTTACTCAGTGCCACTCCCGGCACGGCAACCCCCTTTTTGCTTTGTCCCGCCAAGACCACCGCTTTCAACAGCTGGCTCTGTCCTGTTCCATTCTCAATCCTCCACCCTCCCAGATCCACCGTCTTGAGGGAACGGTTAAGAAGATAGACTGTCTCTCCCTCTCCTTTGGTGGGCTGCTGATCAGGTCCGTATGGATTGACCAATGCAGCCTCAATCTTGACATCACCATCCACGATTGGCTTTGGTTCCTGCTCGTCTTCTCCACCAGGTTGCTTTCCTCCACTCAGCAGCTGAGCGAATGTATCTCCCATCGGCATGCCCTGGTGATCAGTCTTGTATGTCTGCACAGCAAACGCAAGGAAGATTCCCTCCCAATGACCATCAGGAAAGGACAAGATGATTCCACCATCCTGAAAGATGCCATTGTCACGCCGCCACTGGCCCGAGTTCCCTTGGTTCATGTGTATATCGTGGATCCCCGTCTTGTCGGTGTACGGCTCGCCAAAAAGGTAGATCTCGGCCTTTTGCGTGACAGCTTGGTTCAAGATGGGGTCCAAGTAGTCCAAAATGTTGCGGTTCGTCCCTGGCGCGTTATGCGAGAGAAGCACACCATCCTGGGGGCGGAATAGATTGAGTCGGAGGAAGTCGAGGCCGAGGCTGCCGCTCGTGGCTGTGCCCTGCTGGGAGTGAAAGCCTCGGGAGAGGGATTGGAGGGATTGAGTAAATGCCGCAGAAATGGGTTGGAGGTCGCGGATGACCCAGTAGACGAGGCGGGAGTCGGACGACTTGCTCTCAATGTTGACAGCCGCATCTAAACGACTCGAGTTGTTGTCTGAGAAGGTGATGTGGCCGTGACCGGGCTTAGCGGTTCCGTCCTGTCAAGCTGTTCGTCAGCAAACTTGGCAACAAATACACCTCGGGGAAATACCGAGAGCACATGATAAGGATATTGCTCAAACAAGTTTGTCGTACCCATTTCGTGGGGATTCCTTTCCAGATGCCGTAACCTTTGAGGGGCATTGTGCGAGAGTGATCTGGTCAAACTGAAGTGATGGGACAACTCTGTACTTGGAAGAAGTAAAGATGCAATATGTGGAAGGCGTGCGACTGCCAGCCAACTTTATACTTTTACGGGAACTTGGAGGAAGTCACAAATCACAAGTGTAAACGTCGCACCGAAATCCATCCATGATGGGAAGGCATGTTCTTTGGTCTCGGCCGACAACCTGACGCCATCAATGCACATGTCCGAAAAGACACAAGTGTTGTCAGCATACCATCGGAATTGCCATCTCAGCCCTACGAATTGGTCTAGACTCTCGGGTTCTGGCCATTTGTATCACAGATTCAGTCATATCGGCTGGTGCACAAGCCGCAGATGAAGCGCCACTTGTCAATTGGGAGCTGAAAAGCGCCTCGGTGGGAACTCGGATCTTCAGGTACCTCCAGCAGGCTATGTAGATGTCTGCTACATGTCAATCCCAGCCCTAAAGTCCTCCATCTTGGCTTTACTCAAGAATATCAAGCCCAAGGCCTTGTCTCTCCTTTCGAATCAAGATCAAGCGCCGCGCCAACGTGTCCTTGGTATCCTGTGTCGCGCGGCCAACCCAGTCGGCAAGGCTCCGGCTGAGCTCGGCATTCGTCAAACGACGCAGCTGCCCTTGGAGCTGCGCGCCTTCAAGCGCGACCCTCGAGCTCAGTACAGGTCGCGAATATCTCAGCAAGTCACCGAGCCTGGTGGTATCCCTCTTCTCGTACCCAGGCTTGCCGGGCTGGAAGTAGTGGTGCACCGTTTGCTTATGATCCCGGAGCGCGGTCTCGCTGCGGTGCCTTCTGCTGCAAGCCTCTGGAGGGTTTCTGTCTGGGACAGGAAGACCACAAACCAGTCTCTCGTCGTTGTTGGGATCTACAAGCCTCGGGCATCTGCGCGCGTGAGCGGTGTTAGAACAGGGACAAAACACGGGGGCCTCTTCTGTCCAATGCTTACATTTTCGTGTGGTTGTACATGCTCCTTTTAACCACGAGCTTGTCGCAGCCATTGCATTTGATCCTCTCTGCCATAGCCGCGGCATTCGATTGTTGATTGCTGTCCTCGTGGTCTTCTGCTTGATGACGAGGAAGTGATGCTTGGTCCAGTAGAGGTGACAAAGGCAGCATTTTAAACCCTTCATCTCTTCGGCGGGGCACATCATCATAACGGGTCTGCCCTTGCTCCTCATGTCCCGGCTCATCGCCGTGGTGGTGGGGCAGGACCTGTTGACAGTAGCTCTGACCAGCCTGCTCTCCATTCTGCCAGTCTGTTGGGTATTGTGCTTGGTGGGTCTGGAATGGCTGCGGGTGAAAGTGAGATGATCCGACCTGTTGCTCTTCAGTGAAAGCAAGGAGCATAGATTGCAACAATTGCGGGTCCAGTTGTTGGGAGGCTTCGTGAAGCGCATAAGGGTCAAACAACCCTTTATTGAACGGGCGGTCAGTCAGATCGTCGTTTGCGCCAGGCATGTTGTCGCAGCAGTTGATACACCATAGAAAATACCTATCAGTAAAGAAGTAGGCTATGAGTATAAACCTCGCTCATTTATATCACCACCGTCCGCATATGTGTGGTGTATACTAGGTACGTAATCTCCACTTGAGTCATACCTGCAATGGGGAGTCAAACTCGACTACCCAAATCAACGAGTGTTTCATCTATCTTTCGGTACGTACATGCCAACGGTTATTTGACAGCTGATCTCATTCCAGTGGTGTGCAGGCACTTGGCTTCAAAAGCACAAACCTGGGCGGGTGTCGCCCGATTTGAACTTGGAAGAGTCAGCAATAAATGGATATAAACATGAACAATCCTCTTTCAGCTGCTGCAGATACAGATGACTTCTGAGATCTGACAAAATATGATGATTACCTAGATAGGTACAACATGGACGCCAGTCAGATGCCCACCAGAAATTTGGCAACCCTCTCGGCAAGCCACCGCCGAGCTTCCGGAGAAGAGACGACGTGATCAGCGTCCGGAATAAACCCTGAAAGCTTGCTCACCACCCCCTTTGGAGTTGCTGCTATCCACCTGTTAAACAGCAGCTGCCTGTCGACTGAACTTGGAACCATCTCATCCTTCTCAGCAGGTAGTATCAACAACGGCTGGTCTAGTTTGCCAAACTTGACGGCAAGAATGTCGTCAGAAAGGTCCGAGGCAAAGTAATCCTCGGCGCCACTAACGTTCGGTTAGCCCGTCACTTTCAAATAGCCGGAAGGGGGATATGGACACAAACGCAGCAGCAGCAAAGCTCCACCACCTGGCAGCAGTGACAGGCGTTGCAAAAAAAGGAACATGCTCTTTTGGCATAGTGGCATAGTCTTTGCCCTGATCAATGAGCGCCTTGGCCACGAGAAGACTCGCAGTCAGGGCCTCAGGAGACCAAAGGGCGATGGCTGCTTCTCTGTCAGAGACAGGGGATGTCAGGACGTAGCCATCTACCCTCGGAGGCTGCTCGGGATGGTTGTTGTACTCAAGGGCATCCTGACATCCAGTGCTTGCGCCCATCAGGACAACCTTCTCCTTCTTCAGATCATCACGCAGGTAACGAACAAGCCGTGCCAGGTCTTGAACATCATTATGCAGGGAGGAATAGCCCCATCCCGAGTAGGAGCTTCGCATCCGCAGCTCCCAGATGGAGTATTCAAAGGGGATAGCAGCTTGCATGTGTGTGAGATCGGTTGTATGGGGGCCAGCCGTGAGGCCATGAATGAAAACCAGGGCGTTGGGAGAAGAGAAAGGCTCATATTCATATGCGGCCAGATCAGTGCTATGGGCGTTGCCTGAGGGGTCCGAAGGGAGCGGGTGAACAATAGTTTTGAAGGGGCCCATGTTGCGGAAGCGTAATACAACGTCAAGTGGCAAGAGGTTCTGCGATGAACGAAGACAACTGCACAGAAGCCAGGAAATAATGTCTTATATGTAAAAGCCAGTAGACATATACGTCACAGTAGTCCAGGAATAACCGAATACGAACACGAGCACGGGATCCTCCCGAAAACGAGTCAAAGTAGTGATGATGGTCGTATAATGCAAACAACCAACAAAGTGACCAACAGCATGTTGGTTGTTCAGTAGTGCCATAGCTATTTGACTGATCCACAGTGGATAAAGCGACCTACTGAATGCTGATAGGTAGGTATTATTGGCCTCTTTCTCCGGACCCCCGGACCCCTTCTTTCTCCTCTAAACATTTGATCTCTTTGGTGCTCCGATTCCCTTTCACTTTGATCCGTTGCGAGCCCTCATTGAACCTTTTCTCCGACTCCCTAAGAGGCCAGACTGAGACAATGACTGACGTTACCGCTGTCAGACACTGCCATTCACATTGACATCAGCCATTTTAGCTTGCACTCGTATAAACTCTGCTCTTATTAACCGAAGCTCTCCGATCCGTCCTGACTTCCTCTTTGACACCTCGACAGTCCCCGGGATGGCTAGGTGGGGGACGCTCAACGATTGCTCGAACATGAGCGTCCAAGGACTACTCCACGTGCTTGGGGCAACTGTATCATCTCTTTGCCCTCAGTGTCAATGCGCCAGTCTACTACCGCAAGTGGCATGCGTCTTAAGAGCTCTGGTTGTGTTGTCCGAGCGTTTGGATCATCTTTAGGGAAGTGATGATGGCATGATGATCGCTGCCCTGGTGATCCGAGACATATTATCCGCCTTTTGAGCAATGTTGACCTTTCCTTTATCGGACTGAACAGTGCTGGGTTTTTCCTCTTCTGCCTCAGGCCCAAGTTGTGCTCGGGCATACCTACCTACCTGAGACAGGCGTTGCAGATGCCCAACCAGGTACATATTGATCAGAGCCTTCATAGACCGCCTTTGTCCAAATATTCGTCCAAAACCTCATATGGTCAATCGAGACATTGGTGTCGCTACCTACCAACGAGATGTCCGTATTGTAAATTCCATTGGAGTCTGTCAAATCCTGGCATCGTTCATAGTTGGAAACATAACCCAAAGCAAACTATAATACATACCCTACTAACATAAATGCCCCCATCAAGGCAACTAGGGCTCTGAAAACTCGATTCCCATATGCAAGATTGCGCACGTGATCAGGGGTGGTCTCAGGGGTAGCAGGGGTAGCGTGGCTCCTTGCAAGGAACCTACCTTAGCCATACCTATTGAGTTTGGCGGCAAATTGATACAACTAGTACCGGTAGTTGCCGGACACTACCTTACCTATTCATTTTATTGCCACTGCATCACGAGTTTTATATATCCTGTTTGTATAAGGTAAGGACACAGTGCGTCTTTTCACTTTACCCGTTGACAAAAAGACCAGCAGTCAAACGGCAATCATCACCTCCGGCTTATCCACTAAATCGAACTATCTGTTGCTCATTCTGGACGCCCGTTCTCGAACGAGGACTCTGATAATGATGGGTGGATTCCCTTTACTACAAGATCAGTGCGGCAGGAACCACGGCTGTGTTCTGCTCTTCTAGGTAGAGTTCCGGGGGCAATGATGCCAACCTCAACACAGTACAAACCCTGCATACGCATAGCACCCAGGAGGGCCATGATGAGGGTCAAGATAAAGTAGGTACGAAACGGTCATGAGTACAATTACGCAGATATTGCAGACAAAGACAATGAAATACCGGCCGAGATAGGTTCAAGCACAGGGGTCTTTTCCTGGCTTAAAGCAAGAGGCGTGACGAAAGCGCATAAAGTAGGCCGGAAGCAAATTGAAGTCAACAAGCCATGGGTCGAATTTGTGGCTGCCTACTTACCTAGGTACCTAGTAAGTGTCTCCCAGTCAGCTCGCGGGCGATACAATGACGACAATGCTCTCGCATCACCCACTTCGCACTTGGTACCGTGGATCGCAGAGCCCCAGTACAAATCTGCCACCCAGTATACATCTGCCACGCAGGGCTTTAAGAAGGAAATGAGCCGGTGGCAAGAGTCAGGGCAGATAGTGAGCCGTTCCCTGTACTTACCTTAACTTCTTCGACTTAACTCAGGTGTTTGACAGTGGATCGACATGGGATGGTGGGCTGTCCGGGCAGGTAGCGGCACGTCAATGCTTTGACACCCGCTTCCTGATCAATTTGAGGCGGTATCTGAAGAACCACATTGCACAAACAGGCACTGATATGTGGAGAGAAGTTCTGGCACCGGAATATATGTTTGAATTGTTTAAAGCTTCTTACCTTAAGTCACGAAATTGCTGCACAGTGAAGAGGGAGAGGGTACACACAAGGAGTTGCGAAAATTTCATCACCCAGACAAAGAACGGTTCTACCATGTCTGGAGGCTGGCTTTTGGGAGGTTCATGGAGGGAGGAACTTTTGAAATGGCGGCTTGCATCCTGTGGAGCTAGCGAGAGCGGGCAGGTATCAAGATGCGCTTGCACAGGCCGTGTGAACCTCGATGTCTTCAGTATTCCGAGCCTGAGCTGAAAAGCCTTCCAGCCGCGTCGCTATACCTGCACCTGGTAGCGAGCGAAGTCGAAATAAGCTTCGTCATAGGAACCGCCGCACCATACGGCGCTTTGACTTTGGGAGCTTATTTTGGCAACGCTCATTTTGCTGACAGCTACCTTATATAGAACACACTATTAGCCAGGCCTCATACAGGCAAAATGGGAAGCGAGCCGCTCCTGCCGTGTTGTGGCACCGCTTGCCAAGAGACCATGAGGGCTTTTCGGCCCATTCAGGATTCGGCGAGCCAAGCCTTTCCGGTGTTGACCTAAAAAAGACTGGGATCAGGGGGACTTGATTTCTGTAAAATCCCAAATGGGAACTCTGTACCGAGCGAGGGTGCACTGCACAATGGGTCTTGATGGACCATCAATGGAGTTGACAGCTTTCGGATACATTTTGTTGAGATTTCGCGATTTTGACCGCTATGTACGAATTGAACACTCGAAGTAGAGCGACATGCAACAAACGGCATCTTGTCTTTTGTCTCGGATCTGCTTTCGGCTTCTTACACAGTAGGGCAACTTTCACATGCTTGTGATTCACCGGCAGACCCTGCAGTACAGCGGCTTCTGCACGAGGACAACCCCATCACATCTGTGCTATCCCAGCGCCGTTGAATGATGGCTGCAACGTCGTCCTGCTGTCCAATCGCATCACGATCTTGGAAGATAGCTAGAGCTCGATGCGGTGTCGGCAGTGCCAAAATGAGGGGGAAGGCTGCGGCGGCCGGTGTTCCACGACGGTCCGGGAAGGTCCTCCGGGAAGGTCCCAGGTCTGTCGGCACTAAAGGGACTTGAAGCCGAGCAAAAGTCAGAAGGACCTTCCATCCACGGACTGGTTCTTGCATGCGGCTGGCTCTTGATTTCAGGATTTTGGAACTTTGTTGGGGAATATGTCGGCCCGCCAGCGCATCTCACTCCCCGCAAAATGGTAACCAAGGTCGCTTCTCTCGCGAAGCCGCTGCAAGATCCGGGCCTCTGGTTCATTTCGGGATCAACGTCCGCTACTGGCAGTCCAAATGACCTAGCCAACCACACCCGATGCAACAATGCAAGCCACGATTTGTATGAGCACGACACTAACCGTTGCAATGCCAATGCGGGGAATGCCTGTCTCCCATGGACCTTGACGGCGTGGGGAAGCGGGACGCCATCGGTCTTGGCACTTGCTGTAAGCTCTTTTTCACCGTCTGCTGCTATGGATACGTAGCAGGAGGGACAAAGATAATACTGAGGTTGGAGGAGGAAGTGAGAGAGTGAGAGATATAAAGCTGGAGAGAGTCTCTCGTCTTTGCCTCTCCTGGACTCATCACCAGGCACTTCTCACTTTCAGACAACCCTCGCCAGCCATCACCAGCCCTTCTTGAGTCTCATTCACTTGAGTACTCAGTCTCCTCTCTGCTCAGCTCCCAGCTCCTCGTTCAAAGTCTCTCGACACATCTTTCACCATGCGCTTCCTCGCCACCGTCACCGCCCTCACCGGCACTCTTGTCGCGGCTCTCCCAAGCCCCCTCGACGAGATTCGGACCCGGGAGCTTGTCGAGTCTCACCGCCAGACCATGGAGACCCTCGAAGCTCGTGGCTGGAAGTCGGGTTCTGCTGCGACCGCCAACGAACTCCTTGATGGCGGCCCATGCCCCAGGGTCATCTTCATCTATGCTCGTGGCTCTACCGAGGGTGGCAACCTTGTAGGTTTTTTTACTGTCTTGAAGAATTTAAATATCGCTAACAGATAAAAGGGAGCCCTCGGAAGCCCTACTGGGCTAGCTCTCGATGCCGCCTTCGGGGGGGCCAACGTTTGGGTGCAAGGCGTTGGTGGTGCCTATACCGCCAACCTCATCGACAACCTCCTCCCCGAGGGCACCACTACTGCCGCCATTAACGAGATGAAGAACCTCCTCATCCGCGCCAACAGCCTCTGCCCCCAGGCCAAGATTGTTGCTGGTGGTTACAGCCAAGGTGCCGCTCTTGCCGGTGCTGCTATCTCCCAGAGCAGCGCTGTTATCCGCGAGCAGATCAAGGGTGTTGTTCTCTACGGGTGGACCAAGAACAAGCAGAACAACGGTCAGATCCCCAACTATCCTGCCAACCGGCTCAAGGTGTACTGCGAGTCCGGCGATCTCGTTTGCAACGGTTCGCTTATTGTGTTGCCCGCCCATGGCTCCTACGCCGATGAGGCTGCTGATGAGGCGCCCAAGTTCTTGATCTCCAGGATCAATGCCAGCTAAGCGACGGAAGGGAATGATATCACGAAAGTGTATATAGTATTGCATTGCATGGCGCTAGGGTCTGCATTTTATGATTGAATGATGTTGAGCTAGTTTTGAGATAAACTGGCTGTTAAGCCCCAATCGTTGAATGTGTCCGGTCTGCCTCTTCTCTGAGGCTGACTACCTATCTGTGAAACAAGATTCGGAATTGTCGGCCCAATAGGTTCTCTTAGTAATGTTGATAACTATCTATTGGAACAATTATCTGTCCCTCATTCAGAATACTGACAACTTGGATTAGTTTGCCTTTCGTTGATTGTTTGTCCACCAATCTGTAGAGAATGACAGAATAGGTACCTGCCTGCCTGACGTTTACTCGCTGCGGCTGTTCGGGTTACCGGCACGCCCAGCACCTAGCTTTTTGTTGTTTGTCGCTGCTGTACCTGTATTTTAGCAGGCGGGAACTTGATCTTAGCGGGTCTGATTTCACTGGTCAGGGCATTTGTTAATTATCATCCCTTCTTGTACGTAGGGCTTGTACCTCATCTTGCCCGCTTCACCTCGTTACCCATTCCATCTACAACTTTGAGTCTTCACCCAATACGCATCTCGGATCGAGCTAGCACACCAAGAGATCAATACATCCAGACTATCATTTCCAGGGAAATCCGATATAGATTTCGGGAGATATACTGCCTAAAACTGAGGAATATTTCTCTCCCTATCTTCTATATTCATACCCCTTAGTCTTCCAATAAACCTGAAGCATTAAGCGCCGACAGAAAATAAAAATCGAAAATAAAACGGGCGGTAAAAAATATAGGTACTTCGGTACATTGAGCTCGTATTTTCAGGCTCTCAGGCGGAATGATTATAAAGTATAACTCTTCGTATGTTTAGACATTTACCACTCCGATCTTTGAAGCCGAAATCATAATTATATATGTGCCATCGTAAGGAATGCGTTTTGCTAAGGATTCAGCTAAACGACTAGATAACGCTTAGATATCCGTGCACGTTTGTGCTGGACTTGGCTCATCACTGCGGCACAGCCCAGGCCCTCAGAACAGGCATAGCAAGACTCAACGCTTACCTACCTGACCGGCCAACCTTCACTCTCCACCGACCCTACACCTATCACCTCGTGCCACGGACAGCAGGCACCGCTTCAGCCGCCGAAGATAGGACGTTAAACACTTGAAGAACCGACTTCAAGCCAGCCTACTAATAATCCAATTAACCCACGAGAATCCGTAGAGAAATGGTAAAACAGAGTATATAAGTTAGAATAGACTTTGTATAGGCTTTAAGGAGATTAGGGTATATTTTGGGGAATGTATACTTCAATCGGTAATAGTTACCCTTTCGGCTTAACCGCCGGGCGTTAATAAATTACTTACTTACTTACTCAACGCTTACCTCTACCGAATCGGGGTAATCCCGTTAATTTAGTACGTATATAGATAAGCGAGAGAAATAGTAGAACACTTCCTCTACCGGTATAAGAAATAGACGGTATACCGAGTAAAGATATTCTAGTATACAACCACCTACGGAGGTAATATTTCCTTTTATCTAGGAGGGAAATCGCCGTTGGATAAGGAAGACTAGACTCAGAACGTCGAAGCCGTTCGGGCAACGATTCGGTTTGTAATAACTACGGGCCGACTCGACGCGAACTAACCGTAGGCCGACTAAAATACCTAACTACTATACCTAACCGCACTTATATTTATTATCTTATACTACGAATAATAAATACCGCTTTAATCGCCGAAGATAAAACGTTAAATATTTAAAGAACCGACTTTAAATTAGCTTATTAATAATCCTATTAACCCATAAAAATCCGTAAAGAAATAGTAAAATAAAGTGCATAAACTAGAATGGACTTTGTATAGGCTTTAAAGAGATTAGGGCATATCTTAGGGAATATATACTTCAGTTGGTAATAGCTGCCCTTTCGACTTAGCCGCCGGGCGTTAATAAATTACTTTACTTTACTTTACTATAACGTCTTATACAGTATACATTTTCAATAGAAATAAGCCGTAGCGTGTTTTGGCGCTAACGTTACTGGTTATATATATGCTTGGCAATTTGCGATTTACCGGCTTGAAAGTGCTTAGCAGCATTGCGGGCGCTGGGCCGCTTGGGAGTGGGTGAATTGGAGGATGACTTGCCACGCCTCTAATCGAACTGGTCCTGCGCGACAATTAGCCAGCGGGCGGCCAGTAGTGGTGGCCCTTCTGGTGAGTCGTCTACGGTCATATCCGTAAGAAAAAAGGACAATTGCGGGCTTGAAATGGCCACAAAAAGTTGGTGGAAGATTGGTTGCGTCTGGAAACACGCGTTTTTGGTGGTGGTTTTGGCTCAAACGCGTCAAATTATGGAAAGAGCGCTCTTTCAGTTGCTAGACAAAAAAAGAATCGACGCGTAAAGCTTTCGCTAGAGGTCTGAATGAAATACTCGGTCGTTCTACGTAAGAGCCGGGGCTCTGAACAGAGAACCCATGCTTCTCTTTTAAGTTGGTGATAATCTCGCACCAGTGGACAGGCTGCTTTTTATTGAAACCTAAGTAAGCTAAACAGTGTTATGGTACGGTATAATCTATCAAAGTGGCACGAAGGAACTAAGCTATCTACGAGGCTGGTCTGGCAATATACTGGCTAGTGTGGGGACACCAGAATGGTGGCCCCACCACACAGGGCATAGGTTGGCCTGTGACAAACAGGGAAACCAAGTCCGCAGTTGCTCAAACCCATCCCTTATTAACGCTTTTAGCCGGGGTTAAGGGCCTGTCCAGTTCTGCGGTAAATGAGACCTGGGCTGTGGCTTGTGACCCGGGTGTGACTCGAACCACAACTACCTCTTCCATATCGCTTCCAAATCGATTACTCTTTGAATCGTACCGCAGTCCCACACCAGACGTGCCAATCTTGTAGCCCAACCACAGCATGCGTAATACAGGAAATAATTACGCTCTTGACTTTACCCTCTTACCAGCAGCGCCTGGGCAGCGAGATAACCATAGCGCAGGAAATGGGGATCTCGACCTCCTCCGCGACCAGACGTCCGACGTCGAGTAAGAGGGCGCGGCGCAAAGCCGGGGATTGTGAGTGGGACTTTGCACCTAGCATGTTATCGAGGTGCATCAAGAAACAAACATTTACCGGAAGGACCTGTGACTATATTATACTGTGCAATAGTCTCACCCTCCTCTCTCCTTGTCTTGTTACGCGCGTTCGACCTACCAGCTGAACACAACCCCCTCCCCCCCCCACCTCTCAGCTTTCCTCCGAAGATCTCGCTCTCGTGGCGCCAGAGTCGTGCCGGTGACCCAGGGTAGATCTGAAATGCGGTACGAACGACACCATCCCAAGTGCACTCGGAGCTTTACTGTGCCATCTATACACCGCATTTCGGAAACTTCTACCATTGGGCCTTTACCGTCTTCAACGGGGCGACCAGGGAGTGGCACATCTTCGAGGTCGTTCAGGACGAGCAGGATGGCCCTTTCCGGGCCGAGCGCCGTCTGGCAGACCCGCAGCGTTCGCGTAGGTGCCATCGACCCCTTACACCCTTGGCCCGGAGGACTCGGGTTGGTGGAACACTCTCGTTCAGAAAATCGACACAATTCATGTTCCGGGAGAGGGCGTATCATGGAATTGCCAAGACTACGTCATGGACATCTGGGACGTTATCAAGCAATCGGATATGATCGATAAAGATACGTGGAATACGGCTGGCCAAACAAGCAAAGTCAGGCAACATGTCTACTACACCCCAGCCTAGCGGAAGTGCTTATCCGAACAACTGTCTTTTGAGTTCACCAGTCCTGATGGGCCGCCCATGGTCATGAATGGCTTGACAGGCGTGGCTAGTAATCGTACCATACCTATCAAAAATGGCTTGTGTGCCTAACAAAGCATTGAACGTCTTCACAATGTCCAGGAGCGCATCATGGTGCCGCCACCGAAGAGAAGAAAAACAGGGACTGAGAATGATCCGTCGCTGCCTGCAGACAGTATCTTCTTCTCGCCAAGCAGCGGCATCTTGGCTCAGCATATCAAAGACCGAACCGATGGGCCTTGGCCCTTGGAAATACAATCGACCTGACGGATGACTCCGAAAGCAAAAGTATCCCGCGCAGTCCCCAGCTTGAGGAGGTCTGTCATGGAATGATTGAGGGTGCATTCATCAAGAGTCACCAAGTCCCGGTCCCCAAGCCTAACATGGTATCGATGAACGGTCCGGGATTCCGGCCTCGGGTCAAGATATGCTGCTTGAGCTGCTCCTCCCGGTTAGTCACAGTGTTCAAGGGGCATACCAACAGAGTGGCCTTTGAATTGCGAAGAATTCGGGACAGGTAAAAGCTGAGGACTATTTCTTTTTCCATCTTCTACATTCACTCCCCTCCGTCTTCCAATGCACCTCAGGCGCATAAGCGCCGACAGAAAATAAAACTTGAAAATAAAACGGGCGGCAAAAAGTATAGGTACTTTGGTACATACCAAAGTGGCGCACATAGAGCTCGCATTTCCAGGCTCAGAGGCAGAATAATCCTAAAGCCCAACTTCGGTCTTCTATACTGGACACATCAGTCCATTCTCATGATCATAATAATGTAAGGAGTGCTTTTGCTCAAGATTCGACTGAACAACCGAATCACGCTGGGACATCCGTGCACGCTTGGTTGGCTTGGTCTTGGCTACCTAGGTACCTAGGTAATCAACTGTGGCACAGCGCAACCCCTCACCTCGTATTGGATGTATATATATATGGTTATTTGCTCCCTCGAGCTTAGGCACAGATCCCAGGTTTTGTCATCTTTGACCTCGAGACAATGGCGCGAAAACGAAAATCCCGGGCGAGGGCCCGCCTTTCACTAAAACATGCCGAACACAAGCCGTCGACCAATGTGGATTACGAGGCACTCCAACGAAGGTTGGAGCAGTGGACACCAAGACGCAATTATGCCCCAACAACGCAGGTGATGATGAGTTATATAGTCGGAATGTGGAAGAAGTATGTATGTCTTCTCAACTTGGGTTGCTCCTTACTTACCTACGATGAAAAGATTTTGCAAGCATATGAACCTCGTCCCCAAAACTGCTTTAACCACTGGGAAAAAGGAACGTTTTATGGTGTTCTTCAAGTGGATTTGCGACAATTCGAATGTGTCAAAGAAATCGACATTGTTGGGCTACAAAAGGGCGTTCAAAATGGTTTATGAGAAATCTGTGGGCCCGATGAACGCCGAGGTATATCAGGCACTTCATACAGTAAGAGGAAACTTACCAATATCAAGCCAACGCAGAATGAACTGACTGTCTTCTAGTGGATTGAACATGACCTTCGAGAAAGTTTTGAACTGAGTGCGGAACGCCGAGAGAAGCCCGTGCTCTGCTTCGATGATGTTTTCCGCTTGTTGCAGACTCACTGGGGAAATCCAAGCATTAAATATCCTAGCGAGCGTCAGAGACTGAACGTGGCTCTCATGCAACAAATTTCCTTCTTCACAGCCACACGACCGAGAACTCTATGCTACAGGCCTCTCGACCCCGATCGACTTGCCAACCATTATGTCGGCCAAGAACCGCGTGCCCATTTTCCGCCGTAAGGCGAGCAAAAAGAGTACTTCAAAACGCTAACGTACAGAGACGTCTTATTATTTACTTTGCTAAATCCAGAGGGGCTAAAGGATCTTATTGCTATAGAGATTACGTTGAGGTACATAAAAGGCTGGGAGAAAAATCTAAACCCGTAAGTAAATAAAGACTCATTTAGTAACTTAATATGTATATTAATACGATACAGTAAAAAGTTTATTCTGTATAAGGTTAACAACCTTATATTTAACGCGACCGTACTTATAATTGCAATCGGTCTTCTAAACGACGCCTTTAAGAACGAATTTAGCTCGGCGCAAGACCTCTACTCTATTCGGACAAGCCTAAATCGCGGTTCTTTAAATCTATATTGGAAAGAGAGCATTCTAGATATTCCCATTTTTAGGTATCCCGGCTCTGACTATTTAAGAACGAGCTCTTACGTCTAGCTTATTCGATATAGTATATATCTATAATACCTATATATACTCGGAGAGTTGTCACAGTTAAGCCAACGGGCTGGGCGGACAGTACGAGAGGCGCGGGACGCTCTCAGCCAATCGTTAGATTAGATAAGGACTAGCCAATCAGGGAGTGATCAGGGTGATCGGGACATGATCACCATGATCACGGAATAGGCCAATCAGGATGTGATCAGAGTGATCAGGGCATGATCACAATGATCACTGGCAGGGCCAATCAGGACGTGATCAGGGCGGCTTGGCCATGATCAGTTCAGAATCCTGAAGGTCTATATATACGGAGGAACTGGCTGGTGTAGATAGACAGTTCCGCAGTATGCAATACAAGTCACAATCGTTGGTGTCTTAGCTATTGTGATTGAGACAAGCCATTGTTGTACACTGTTTAGCTGTACCGAACCAGGATTGTTCAGAAGTGCCTTCAACCAGTATCCCTTTCAGAGGTTCTGGATAGGGGTTCGTCACAAGAGTACTCGGGGTTTATAGAGGTCCTTACTCCTTACGCCTTCTGAAGGGGAGTTAGAAAAGCTATTGAAAGTTAGAGAAGTTCTATTATATATTTAAATATAGTCGCTGACCTTCCTAGGTGTCGCAACTTAGGGCTAACTTTAATAGGTAATAAACCATCGAGATGTAGGTATATATTAGGCGTATATTAACTAGCGCGTATAAGTTAACGTCGTTACTACTATTATCGGTTAACCTTCTAAGCTAGCTTTAATGAGAGCAGCCACATACCTAGGTCGCTCTGTCGACCCGAGAGCTCCAGTGAAGCTAACCGCTAATAACCTCAAAATCGTCGGAAGAGAATATGGTCTAGAAGAACTTGAGTATCTGATAAAAATTCTTAGGAGTGAGATTATTTCGGAGTCCCGTACGCTAAAGAGGGCTCGAAATACCCGGACCGAGTTATATATCGTATATAAAGATTTCGACAAAAAACCCAAGCAATACGGCTTATTATGCGCAAAGAGGTAGCACGGAGAATACGGGACTATTTTTTCTAGAACGTTAGTAGTATAGAGATTGATCGTTAACTTTATTATAGGTAATCGGATTACTTTGACTAATTAGAAGTCGAGTTTGATATTAAGCTTTAGAGTGGAGGTATCCTTGCCGAACGAAGGTTGGTTACTCAACTCCTTATTAAAGATCTAAGCGAAGAGTCCGAGAATATTAAGCTTTAGGCTCGCATCTGCACGGTAGATACTCTGGTCTGTTTGGGGAGGCTAGCTGAATTATCGGAACCGATATCGACACCTACAAACGACTATCCCGCTCAACTGACGTCGCCGACCTGTGAGGTAAAGCAGGACGGATTGTCTTAAGACGCCAGGTTGCTATGTGAGACAACGCAGTGCTTTTTCTGCTATTGGGACTAGGTGAGCGACAGAAGTTTTAGCTTAAGATACAAAGCGAGGGATCATCTGCAAAGGTATTATCTTAAGTAGTATGATGAGGACAGTACGATACTATGCCCTAGCCCTGTATGTACGCATAAGAGTTTTGAAGGGATTACGGCCTTCAAAAGCCATCTTGCCAGTGAGCATTCATACGACATCTTTGCTCAGCGTATTGTGGAGTGCACACCTGGGGAGACAGCAACAGGTAGATAGATCTAGAAGTTGTTACGATAGCGCGGTTTCCCTTGATAGGTTATAGAACTCTAATTTACGATTTTAGTTCACTTTTGACATCTATTCGGTTTTGAAATTACCTAGGTAGTGTGAAGGCTTCGAATTAGCTGTAATCAAACTTCATGTGTCTACCTTACCTAGTTACTAGTGCACCTTTTCGTTAAGCTCTTAATTAAGAAGTAATAAGTGTCGAGCCGAAGTCGAACTCCTCTAGGTCAAGTGATGGTACTCTTGCAGAACTGAAAATAGAAATCCATTGGAACCAGATATCACAATCCGGAGCTAATTTAAGACATGTTAATAATCGATAATAATTTTTAAATACCGAAATTAAAACGAGTGCCAGGGGTGGCACTGACTGATAGTAGTATAAAACCAGCTTTTGCTCATCTACCTACGTTGCTGTTGTAACCAGATGAGCGCCAAACCTGAAGATAACTACCTACCTGCAAACGACCCGAACCTTCAACATGACCAGCCAAGCTACTTTGACATGGCAGGTGCCGTACTCTGCTCAACTGCTTTCAATCCCTAACAACCTCTACCATAAGTGGATCGAAAAGGCCGCAACAGATACGGATTGTATTACATTCAACAAGAAGGAGCAATCGTTTCTCCAGACCTTGGAGGAAGGAGAAAGGGATCTAACAAAGACGATTGCATCTCAATTTGACAAGCATAATGAGAAGTACTTTACAGATGTCGAGAACCGCATTATATCAGTTTTGCTAGCTTGGAGGATGGTCAGAGGGGAAAAAGAAAGGTATACGCAATACAAGAAACGAAAGGCAACTTGGTTGGTTGGAAACGAGGGGTTTAACTGGCGGGCATTGATTACAATGCTGGTTATTATACCGCGCAAAAGTCAGATCGGCATAGCTGATTTTGTAGATGATATGGGCAATATAGATCAAAAGCAGGAGCCAAATGCGCATACAAATAGGATAAAGAGGGCCACAAGAACAACGAAACCGGCTCATAAAGATGGTCAAAATAATAAAGTGGAAAACAGTGAGGGCGAGGACAATGAGAGTGGGGAACACGAAGAGGACGAAGAAACAAATATGACGGAGACCGACTTACAATTAGAGAGTAGTGAGGACGAAAAGAGGGCAAAGAAAAGGACAAAGTCACAGGGCAAGCGTCTTGGAAAAGGTCACAAAGTGAAGACAGGACGAAGAAGAGGAGGGTAGTAAATTCACAGCAGTAGGAAAAGGGAGGTTTATTGTTTTGCCTGCCGGAATCTAATCTTATTTCACCAGTGCTGTCTTTCAAGCTTCTTTATTATGCACCGAGTTAGATATATGTATCGACAGTAATCAGTTCTATAATTAGAAATTCAGAGTGAATCACAAGAGTATTTAAAGTATAAGTACCGTCAGAGTTCAAGGAACGGCAATCTGTGCAACCGCAAGAAACACATCCCACAAGCAACTCCACACTAATATCATGCTAGCTTAGCCTTCTGTCTGTCCCATACAGCTTGACCGTACTTTCTGACTACTAGAGCCTCCAAATCGGCAATCAAACCTTTAGTTAGGTCATGAATGCCAACAACAGTTGGGCTCCATTTTACCGTAATGTCCAGTTCCCCTTTATTATCAAGCTTAATACCACCTATCTTAGCGTCCCAGAAGTCGCAAATCTTACTCTTACGACGCTTAGGAGTCTCGGAAGCTTTAAATACCATTTTCCGCTTATTGGATATAGTCGCCGACGGCTCGGCTTTATGTAACAAGGTCTCGGGAAGAGGCTATATAGTCGGCAAGTCCTAAAACCGGGCGATTTGCAACTTATTATACTCCCCAAAAGATAAGGGCTCGCTCTCAGATCATCCGAGGTCGTCGTTAATCACTGCTTGCTCTTGTTGAGTCATTAGCGTTAGACCAGAAAGTATATCACCTTATGGGAACAATTGAAACACTTGCTGTTGTTGTTCCCGCTAGACGTCTTATCTGCGGCCACCACCTTGCTGCGGGCATCACAAGGCTGTCCAGTACTAGCACTGGGCGAGGTTGTTCGTGCACCTCTTCTTCCAAGAATCTCCATGATTCCACCGGCGAACTCTGGCTCGTTCATGTATCTGAAATACTGAAGAGACGCTTGAGCAAGATGTTGAGGGCCAGTTCTAACAGCTTGTGCTTGTTTGGGGCGAATGAATTCCATGCTGGGAAGGCTCGGGGTACCAGTTTGGCGGGCATCTGACACCTCCAAAGTCGGAATGGTTTGGCCAGCTTGCGCATTGCTGGGAGAGGCTGGGTAGGCTTGGGCACGATCAGTTGAGATCCGGGCAGCCATCTTTCAATTGAGACTTTCCGTATACTATGGATAGCGGCGGCGATTGGGGTAATGATGGGGCTGTTCGTGGCGATGCTGGCGGTGGTGCTGACGATATTGACTTTAGCGGGTGTGGGATCAAGAGAAGAGAGAAAAGGTACTGCAAGTCAGTTGGGATGCCGGTATTTATAGTTTAATTGGCGAATGGTTCTGGTCCGAAGTATAGGCTAGACAGGTTGACATGCAGGATTACCCAAGGATTTCCCCTTGGCCCACCTGCTCAGGGGTGTAATGATCGGCTTAAGGTCAATAGAGATTAGATGAACGCTTGGTGGAATCTAGCATTGCTAGCACCAGCCGATGCTATACCTCCTCTATAGGCAGTTAATGATTTTCCCTTCTCTGCCTGAAACTTGTTCAATGTATAGATCGCTTATAAATTGGAAGACGTCATTTAGAAAACATTAATTATATAACTCTAATTCTTCAAACCAAAACTAACTAGCGGTATACACATCTCTCGTATTGACGCAGTAACACCGTCTAACTTAACGGACAATACATAACAACGTCCTCTTTAAACCGCACACGTTTCTGGCTGGTACACCGACTCGGTGAGTCACGGTGGGTCCCATGATTTCGACGAAGAATTTGCTGATTCTGTATGTCCCTTTGTATGTCCAAGTCTGTAGTTTTACTGCTGTTTTTATCTCTCAGCGGTGGACTCGGATCGCTGTGATAGGAATTATATCTCCTGGCAAGAGCAATAGCAGCATGGTGACCGTGGTGGTATTTGCAAGATCCCTTGCATTGGCTGGCGAATTGTTGCTGAGGTAAGGAGTCTGTATTATATGTCCGAATTACTGAGCTTCGAGGTCGCACTGTCGATTTGGGTTGGTACACCTGGTAGCCATTGATGTACAGATACTCGAATTTATAGTATTGATAAAAGGAGTAAGAATACGGCATCGCAATATCGTATTTCACAAACAGGTTAGCCAAATCATTAAAAAAGGTCAGCCAAATCATTAACATATAGTGATGCGGATTAAATATATGTGGGTATTAAAAATAGGCGAAGTTTAATTAGTTATAACATTTTATTTTCTAATTTCAGGTCAGGTTATTCTTAGAGATTTACAGCATCAGGTATAAATGCAAACATAAATCTCTGCTTTATATCATACAGCAAATCAATGCCTTCCATACATCAAATCACTTCCCAACAAGCCAATCAAAAAACAATCAGCTTTATTACGCTACGAGTTACCCGGCTATTTCAAGATACCTACGTACAACCGCGCAAAGGCAAGGTGTCCCAATTAGTCCCACCATTACAAATCTTTATCGACACGGTCCTCCGCAAGTCGCAAGCTAAAGTCTCAACTATTCTCTGTGCTCTGGCCTTCGTGAAGCGTCTACGTTTATAGTTCCCTATAATCACTCAAGCATATCCATGCACTCTTCATCGAATATTCTTAGTATGTTTAATATTAACTGATAAATGTGTCAACGACAATTGCTATATAAACTACGCTTGGTTAGGATTTAGTTGTATATATTGGCATTACTATATTTTCTCCCTCACCCTTGAAGATATTGCTGTCGCTGAGAGACAGCTATTAGATATTCTGAAGTGGAAGGTTTCAATTGTAGAGTATGAAATCCAGTCAGAGCTTAGTCGTTTGTTGTGTTACGAAGCACAGTGTTAATAATAGATATTAAGTCGCTATTTATTTTTAAATCTAGGTGCACAGTTGAGTTTTATTTGAACTGTTTCTTTTCCGGTGCTATTTTCGAATGTATGGAAAATAAATATAAAAATCCGAAATTAAATAGGTATTTCTTTTTAAAATAACTTTCGCACATAGATATAAAGCTACGTTCCTATCGCGTAATTTCAGTTGCCGAACACTGTTAATACTCCAGCATTATGTCTTTCAATATTCCTGACATTGATATGGTGGGCAACGCTGTGGCTTCAACGCAGGAAGAGGACGTAGAAATACCAGATGTAACTCATCCTATATCTCTTCAAGCCCCAGTATCTAAACAGTACTCTGAGATTGATATTATTCTCAACGATATATACAATACTGACGCAAGGGTGTTCATCTTCGGTCATATTGCACAGATACGAGACTTCTGGTATGAACTAAAAACTGCCTTATCGCTGCCATTACATACCAAGTGCGGTGACCCACGCTGGATGCATTGCCTCGAGTATTTAGACCGGATAGTTGAAAGCGATATCCCGATATATTTAAGACTTGCTTATGTTGAGTTGGTATCTGTGTTAGATGCGCTGAAAAGGAGTATTTAGAAAGACCGCAAAATGGGTCTGCTTAAGTCCTCTATCGGACGCAGAAATGCTGTAGTGGCAATGGATATTTATGTTTAGGCTCAGAAGATTAAGACAGATCCAAAAGCTATTAGGAAATAACTTAATAACCGTGTTTCTATAGGAAAGCGTTGGGCTAGGCTTTGCGGCAACTCGCCCTTACGCTTACTCTTTTTTTCAGCTAACGCTAAGCGTATAATGTAAGTAAATTATATTTAACCTAGTGGGTAATTCAGTACTGATATAGGTAGTGGCAACCTCTATATAAAAAATAATGTACTTGATTAGATATGTGAGAAAGTAGGTTATTTATATCTACCCGACTTAGTAGAGGTAGTGTAAAATATTATGGATATAACTAATATATAACGGCTCCTGTAGTCCTCAGTTTATAGCCGTTATCTTCTACTAGTTAGGCGTGGGTCTTATAACTTACTATTTACTTACCTTACTTGTTTTATCTTTTAGTTGTAGTATTTAGTTTAGCTTATAGGACTATATTTCTTAGTTCCTGTAATTTACTTTTGTAATAAAAAGGTCTTCTTAAATTTGCTAGGTGCTAGTCCTAGGGTCTCGTCCGTGATACAATGAGTAAACCTAGTGTAGGTTTTAGGCAGCATCCTTTAAACATTTTATATATTATTATTATTAGTTATTTCTATACCGATATACTTTAGAAAGAGTGTGCCGGCCCTTCTACTGCTATATACATAGGAAAACCTTAACGTTCTATATATTGCAAAATCAAGAAGCTTTGAAAGTTCTATAAGTTGTGAGGGCGCGAGCAAATGGGCCGAGGCAAGGCTGCGGTGAGATGCATCGTCTATTCCAGAATACTAAGTTGAAGAAGGAAAGCTCCCAGCTAAGGACGAGGCTTTGGGAACAAGCCTTATATAGGCTTGCGCTGACTAAGCTACAGGAAACCCCTGAGGGCTCAGGGGTTATGGCCAGTGCCGTGATAAGTAACCCTTTACCCCTTTTATATCTTTTATACCTTTTTACTAGGTATTTTAAACTTTTATCTTTTTCGCTTGTTTTATATTACGCTTTTAGCGTTTTGACTACTTAGCGCTTTAAGCGGATTTCCTTTTTTTTGTACTTTTGTAGTTATTACTATTCGGGTATTTAGAAAAGCGGACTTTACTCGTTTATTTATACTACCCTTCTTTTTATATATAGACCTCGAGTTAATTTCATCTTGCTTAGCTTTCTTATACTCCGATTATTCTGCTTTATCGCTATACCCTAACCCTAATGTAATATATTGCTCAAAAATAGAAGATAATAAAGAGTACGAGACTAAGGTATATACTTTAGAAGACTAGTAGTTTCTACTACTGATCCTCGTTTTATAGGACGTATAGTTTCGCTTCCGATATTTTAAAGTACTTACTAAACGGATCTACGTAAGCCGGATTATCTTTCTTTTAAATATCCCGCCGAGTCTAATTACTTATTAGTTATTATTATAAACGCTATAGCCTATTCGCTCTTAACTATAGCGAATATTATTAAAATAGTTTTTACCGATAATTATTATTTTAAAGAAGTAAAACCCCTAGAAAGTTAATAACTATAAAAATGAAGTTAATATATATCGATATCTTTAATCGTTTTAGGACCGCTATATCCTACCTTTTTTTAACGAGGTAGCTGTTTATAATTATAAGTAGACTAAGTATTAAATAAATAAGCGGCCGATTCTTACTATTTTTTTAAGAAACGTTAAAGGAATATCGTTATATTATCTTTAAGCCGAAAAAGTAAGGGATCTTTGTCTTTTCGAGAAACTTTAAACTATATACGACCTATTTACGGAAAATAATATTATTTACGGGGATCTAACGTTCTATAACTTTCTATATATTAACGGGAAGATTATTACTCTTAACTTTAAGTTTTCCTACCCTTTTCTTAGTAATATAAGGAATGTAGATAACTTAGAGACTTTAAAAGACGAAATTTAAATATAGCTGGGGTAGGTATAGCTTCCTAACCCCGGATTGGGCTTTAGTATGCGGCCTTCGAGCCCCCCTATCTACTTTACTACTAGGGCGCCCGAAAAGAAGCCGATTACGGTGTATTTTAAGGATTAGTGGAGCGGTCTCCCGAGGCTATAACGAGTAGAGGGGGTAATGAGGGACCTGGCTATCCTACGGGTTTACTTACGTGGGACGACTTTTCGGTAAGGGCGGTTCTATTAGGATACCCGAAGGGATCAAAAGCGTAAGCCTTCTAATTATACCTATATTAACTATAACATTGACTAGTTTGATTGTCCTTCGGAGAGGGATAGGAAAATTGTCAGGAGCGGGGAGAGGCTGTAGTCGCCTGCTCCACCGTAGCTTGCATTATCTGGAGGAGGGGCGATATTCTGGTATTCCCGCTGAGGGGTATAGTAAGTGGGAAAGTCGACGGGCTCGGCATCCGAGAACTGGACGTAAGTGATGGAGAGTAACTAGATAATAAGCCCCCGCACATTTCTTAGGCCTGCAAGTGCCGGAAGAATAGTTTCGCAATGCCCAGTTCCCTTGTCTATAGAGTTCCTGGCCGACGGACAGGTTTTGGCACTTCGTCTCTCCCGTACTTAATCTACAATATCTATCTCCATTCTCGCTAACCACTTTGATCCCCACTGCTCACTTCTTAATCAGACTGACCTGAGATCCTCCTCCGCTACGGCATCTAATACTTGCAGTTGCCTAATGAACTAGCCCATGGGGCGCAGGGCGCCCCTGTCCAATCATTACTGGACCGATCAGAAAGAGGAGCGACGGGCATGGTGATCCAAGTGAGCTATGGAGTGACAGGATCACGGTGATCCAGGTGATCTAGGCAATCCACGATGGAAGAACTAGATAGCTCGGAAATAGTTCCGCAGTTTGCAATACAAGTTGTAAGAATAAGTTACGAGTGTTGACAAGCATTGTGATTACATTGAGACAAGTCATTGATGTGCACCTTTGGGCTACACCGATCTAGTATCTAGGAGTTACCTTCAACTGTTATACCTTTCAGAGG
This sequence comes from Triangularia verruculosa, assembly GCA_033296885.1. NCBI lineage: Eukaryota > Fungi > Ascomycota > Sordariomycetes > Sordariales > Podosporaceae > Triangularia > Triangularia verruculosa. Next base: position 332,077 of record MU863893.1, read on the forward strand.
CTCTGGATAGGGGATCGTCGCACCTAAGCAGCCAAAGCATTTATCTAACGCACATGTAGCCAGTAAAGCCTAGTGATCCGGTTTGCTTACACCAACCCAGTCTGAAGGTGACTGGTGAGGCATTATTGGGAGGTTATGGTCGAGCGGACAGTACATCGATTATGTTTCGTTTTTGGTAGACAATTCTAGAAAAAACGAAAGGGATGGTGGCGCATGTAGAAGGGGCATGCGGCGAATTGTGTGTAGATAGCTGTGACGTAGCTCTGAATAAATCATTCGGTGCGAAAAGTGATCAACTTTATTCTCCCAAGTCCTTGTGCAGCTTTTCTCTCATTTTCTAGGCAAGCTGCCACAGATCCTAGAAAGGGAGCCATCCACACAGAAGGGTGATCAAAACCTGAAGCGCCATACAGGGAAGATAGAGCACGAGACCCGTCAGGCAAAGACGGGCGGGCAAGATCATTCCAGATGACCGGTATGCCGGACCTCACACCAAGACCCGGGCTTTGGTGGAAGAGCTTCTAGCCAACGAAGCCCGGAGCGAGGCGAATCCGGATGAGCCGCCATACAAATCAGCTGTCTTCTCCGGCTGGACCTCCCACCTTGATCTTATCGAGATCGCCCTAGACAATGCGATATCACGCACCCGCTGCTCGGCGGTGGCGCGCCGGTAGCGGTACAGGTGAACAGGTCGAGGTTTCTGCGGGTCAAGACAACGCTAGTGGTCCGCAGGGTAGCGACGGCGAGAAAGCAGGCAGTCGGCGCAGCTCGGATCGCGAAGACCGGGATCGACGTGCTGGAGCGGCGACTACGTCCGGTCCTCCGCCTGCGCCCAACGGTCGGCGACGACGGTCGCGTCCAGGGAATGGCTCGCCTCCTGGGCCCCAATGGCGGCAGGTCGCCCGCCGTTGCGGCCGTCGAGTCGGGCTGGCGAAGGCGGTCGGCACTTCCGCCGTAACGGGGCCGATCGGGTCTGTAGGGTCCGTTTCCGGGTTTACGCACTCAATCAGCGTAGTCCTCTACGGCAACTAGCGCTAGCAGACGCCGTCATTCTCTGGCGTGTATCCCGCGGTTTTTCGAGATGCAGTCAGCTTACGGTTTAGTGTCCTCGTCCGTCCGTGGACTGTCGGCCTTGCGGCAAATGCCGCCGGTTGCGCCATGGGAAAAGTGGGGTTATCCTGGCTGTGAACTGTCAGAAAGAAAGGGGTCTTACTAGCAAGGAGTTCATCCTTCTGTTGGCGGTGGCCATGGTCTGTTGGCCGCGGCCATGGACTGTTGGCGGTGGCCATGGTCTGTTGACGGTGGCCATGGTCTGTTGACCATGTGACAGAATGAATCCGGCAGAAAGGTCTATAAAAGAGAGCAGGAACAGAGAGAAAAACAAGAATACAAGCACACAGTTGCAACCCCCATAATGTTGACCCTTATAGAGTGTATCGTGTTATCTGATAGAACGGATTATTAGGAACAAGGAATGATCCAGAGGAAGGATCATTGGATCATAATAATGATCCAACGATCCCGACAACTAGATCATTGGATTATAACAATGATCCAACGATCCCCACAACTAGATCATTGAAAGACTATAATAATCCAGGGAATCTAAGGTCTATATATACGGAGGAATTAAATACTTCGTAAATAGTTTTACAGTATATAATTTACATCGTAAGTTCTAAGACTAAGTATTTACGAAAGATAATTAGTAATCTTTGTTATATATTTTTTAGTTACACCGAACTATTATTTAGAAGTAGCCTTTAACCCGGTATCCCTTTTAGAGGTTCTGATCAGAGGTTCGTCATACTATATCAAATCAAAATAAACTTTTTAAAAAGAAGATTAACGTTAATTAATTTATATATCTATATAACTTTCTCTATAAAGTTATTCGTCTATCTATCACTATTAGATCGACGATATATTAATATGAGGCTGAGTATTAAGCTATAAACTATATTATACTTTTATTATAAACTTTTCCTTTCTTCTCTAACACTGACACCTAACTGTCATTCAATAAGGGCGACTACCTTATAGCTAGCTAGCTGTTACCTACCTCTGGGGTCTCACCCAAACAGTATATACCTAACTTATTACTATTTAAAATAGATTTAAGCGGCTCGTAGTGCGTTAATAGCTCGTTAAATTAGTGACACGAGATATGTGTTAGAAGTACGATGCACTCTTGTGAAGGTGAATATGATGGGGGTCGCAACTGTGTGATTGTATTGCTTGTTTTTCCTCCTTTTTGGAGTTGCCAGAGAACCTCTATTATATCTGTACCTGATGGCAATGTTGGTGGCAAAAGGTACCATGTCCAGCTGAACTTCCTTCTCACCGAACTGGTTATGTCAGTTCAGCTCTCCCTAAGCTTCATTTAGCTTGGTTGACCAGAACCCCTTTCTATCTGACAATATGCGATGTTGGCAAGACTTCTCTTCCCACACCTCTCTTTTTTTCGGAGACATACTTTTCATACTATATCGGGAACAAACAATATAATTATATACCTCTTTAACTGAGGGTTAAACGATAATTGTAACGGGCTGAGCCTTGGCATGGACCTCGGAAACCCTCGGCCTTGAAGCTATTCCCAGAACACACACGCACAGACCACTACTCCAGAACCTTCTATCACCGCGCACTGGCTAACTGTCACGACCCTGACGCAGGTTCATAAAGTAGCTAATTAGGGCCAGGAAAGGAATAGCCAATTAGGAGGCAGGACGACGGACCAATAGGGAACGGATTATTAGGAACAAGGAATGATCTAAAGGAAGGATTATTGGATTATAATAATGATTTAACGATCCCGATAACTGGATTATTAAAAGACTATAATAATTTAGGGAACTTAAAGTCTATATATACGGAGGAACTAGATACCTTATAGATAGTTCTATAATATATAATTTATATCGTAAATTTTTAGGACCAAACATTTACGAAAGATAATTAGTAATCTTTGTTGTGTACCTTTTAGCTACACCAAACCGTTATTCAAAAGCAGCCTTCAACCAGTATCCCTCTCAGAGGTTCTGATCAGGGGTTCGTCACACCAACGCACTCAGCCATATCAGAGGCTCCTATTATCAAACCTTCTCTTTCTCTTTTCCTTTTCTTCTCCAAGTTCAGTGTACTCGTAGAGTGGCCTAGCTAATTGCAATACACTACCTTAAGACCATTACAATAATAAAAGTCACTATACTTTCGTTATTTCCCACATTCCAATAGCTTTTTATAGAACTAAAGCGCTTTTTTAAAATAACTAAGCTTCGCGCCAAACTTTCAAGCACTGAATAGCCTCACTACAACAGTGGAAAATTTCAACTTAAGGGATTTTACAAGCGCTTAACAAAGGTAGTCTCTAATTTCAATAATCGTAAGCCCCTCTATATATATTTTAGTCTAGATTTCTACCCTCTTCAGCTCAAAACTTTTCTTTTATACAATTAAAACAATACACTTATCTGCTATTACATATTCTCTCTCTATACTTCTTATATTCTTTTTATTATATAGATTAAATAAAAAGCTAAGGGCCGCAGTATCTCCGTAACGGCGTACAACGCCTATAGGGCGAGGAGGATAAAATGCGATAGGCGCAGACCTGCATATAGCTACTGTCGCAACCGCGGACTTAAGTACTACTACGAATAAAACCAGACTAGCTCCACGTCTAGGTATATATTAAGGAACATAAAGTCCTAAGTCCGCATCCTTTATCTTCGGCCCCTAACACCGCTACAAAGTAGAGGCAGGGCTTACCGCAATCAATCGCCGGCTAGACTACATCGCCAACTCTTTATATACAGCGATCAAGGTATCTCCACTCCTATTTGGGATTATTGCGGCGAATCTCGTATAGAAAGACGGTAGGGCCGTAGTCTTATATACCGCCCGAGACGAGCCCGTAAAGTACAGGTCCCCTCTTATAGAACTTACCCTCGGCATAGGGGATTAAAGGCAGCTCCGTTACGTACGGGTCGCGAAACCCGGTGACTTTCACGCCGGCCGGCTCGCCTGCCAAGATGGGGTTTCGCGCAGATTTTGTCCAAGTCTTGCCGCCGTTACGAAACAGTGCGATAGCCAAGCCAGCTGCATCGGGGGGATATGGCGGCGTACTCCAGTGAAAGGGCAGGTGTTTGACCGACGAGTACGCGACCCGCAAGGTGTTGTCCCTCCCATGTAAATCCGGATCCTCCATGCATCCAGAGTGGTATGTAGCACCGGGGTTATATTTGCAGGCCAAGATAGGCCAGGACATCGCGGATAACGTCCGCAAAGGAACGGTTGAAAATGGGAAGAAGCAACTCGAGGCCTAGCAAGGCTAGTATTGAAGACGTGTTAGCTAAGGACTGTCACCAGGCAACAACTTGAATTGCTAATCGAGCCAATTCCGGGCCCCGCGTCTATATACATAACGATATAATTCTACAATAAAGAGCTCGACCACCCTCCACCCCTAAGTCAAAAGCCCAACCACGTTAACGGTACGAAAGGGGACTGATACCAACCGCAATTCGGTTTCTCACCAAACCAATTTGCCAGTCCAGATGCCCTCAGTTGCTGCCCAATGCCCAGGCACGACCCTCTCAGTTCACTTTTTCCTCCAAGGAATCGTCTTGAACTGCGGTTTCTCTGTGCTCGGATGCCAAATTTTCCTTCTTCCCGTGCTCCCAAGTGAGCGTAGGCTTCCATTGTGCCGATTTCCGCGCATCGCTGACCTCATGGTACAGCTGGTCGACTTGCTCAAGACTAAGACCCTTGGTCTCGTAAATCATGAGCCAGACGAACAGGATGCAGAGGAAGCAGGCGCCGAACCACACGAAGAAGATCTTGGATTGCAGATTGGCGTAACCGTCTCCGTAGTTGACGAGGTACGGAGTCGCATAAGCAATGGCCCAATTCAGCAGCCAGTTCGTCGCCGTGGTGATGCTCAGAGACTTGGCGCGAGTCTTGAGGGGGAAGATCTCGCCCGTGACGACCCAGGCAAGGGGTCCCCAGGTCGAGGCGAAGAAGAAGATGTAGATGCAAACAAAAGCCACAGCGGTCTTCTGCCCAGCGAGACTCGTCACGTAGATCTCCCCGTTGGCGTGCTGGCCGGTAGATACTGTGCCGCAGACAGCGACGACTAGCTGGGAGGCACACATGCCGATGGCCCCGAAAAGAAGGAGAGGTCGTCGGCCCCATTTGTCGACAGCATACAAGCCAGGTATCGTAGAGGCCACGTTGATAGCCGAGGTAATCATCGAGACAATGAAGCCGCTGGAGACTCCGGAGTTTTGGAAGTATTTGGTCCCGTAATAAAAGATGAAGTTGATACCTGCAAATAGAGTCAGTCTTGTTTAGAAGTTAGGCCGCCGGAAGACAACAGTCCTAGCTTGACGAGCACGACTGAAGCCGAGGGCTGTTTGAGAAGTGGAAATAGAAAGGTTGAATCTACCTGTGAGCTGCTGTAGCGCCTGTAATCCCATGCCCGTGAGCTGTCTCTTCAGGATTGGTGGTCTGAAGCAATCGAGATAGGAGCCTTGTCCCAAGGTCATCTCATATTGATGGGTAGCTTGGATTTCTGCCAACTCGGTTGCAATGGCTTCATGGCCTTCTGGCAGGCGTCGAAGACGGCTAAGCGCGAGTGCAGCCTTTTCTACCTTGTCTTTCTTGATCAAAAACCGAGGCGTTTCGGGGAGGACCAGCAAGCCAAAGAACAGTATAAGTGACCATGCCAGCTGAATACCAACTGGGATACGGTATGACCCGGTATCGTCCCGGTGCGAAGTAGCGTTGTTGACAAGGGCCGCGAGGAGCAGGCCAATGGTGATGGCCCATTGATACGTACCAACGATAAGGCCGCGAATCCATTTGGGAGCCGTTTCGGATTGGTATAGTGGGACTGGATCAAACGCTGTCAGTTTAAATCATCACACGGCGCATCGAATGAACTGACTCTGTGCAGATATCAAGCCGACACCGAAACCGGCAAAAAAGCGGCCTGCTAGGAACATCGGGATGGCCGTGGCAACGGTGTGTAGGACGACGCCGAGATTGAAAACCCACGTGGAGACGATCAAGCCCAGACGACGGCCAAGATAGTCTGCCAAGAAAGGGGAGCAGAGGGCACCGAAGAAGGTGCCGGCCGAGAGAATGGAGACAATGGCGGACTCCTGGGAGGCAGTGACATTGGGGTTTCCTTGGGGATCGACGTAGCCCGTACTGAAAAGTCGCTGCCAGTAGGGCATAGCCAGGATCCCGCTGATTGTGCCAGTATCGTACCTACGAGTGGCAAAAGGTTAGCTCGGATGGACTTGATTGCTTTCACCGCTCTCACACGGAATACTAGACGCACCCAAAGAGAACGCCGCCAAAGGCTACAAACAAACCCACGGCGATGGCAGGCCATGTCTTGCCTGCCACATTCTCAGACCTGTTTAGGGCCAGGCTCTTGAGCACGCTCATCGCGTCGGGGCTTTTGAAAGACTTCTTCTTAGATGTGGTAAAAAGTGCCGAGAGGGAAAGAGGAAGGCTTGGAGGATGTGGTCGGGAGCAACTTGGAGATTTATGTCGATAGGAGGCAGCGGCACTACCCCTTTTATCTCCATAACTTCATATACCATGGCATTTTACGTCGTTGGAAGACTACTGATCCATTCGGCGTGACCGAAGGATTGTCGAGAAGGAATCACTCTGCCCCTGAAAGCATGTCCTCTCGCATTGGGACGTCCTCGCATCGCGACACCCCGGTGAGAACCGTGAGATACGCAGCGGACCTTCCCGTCTTGTCTTCACCAGCCTCGCGCTTCCCCGTCGCGGTCCATTTCGCCAGGGCCGGGGTCGGGACACGACCAGCGCTGGACACGGGCGTCGGTGGAGCGTCCAATGAGAGTTTGATGATTGTGCAATTCCGCGGGGCTTGTAGTCCAGCGCTGGCGCTATCTTGGTCAACGGTTTCAAAGCAGCTGGACAACGACAAACAAATCCGCTCCCTTCGCGTGCTGGTGCTGCACGTGTGGCCATTATTGACTCTCATAACATGAATGTCCCCACTGCATCAGGCGGGTTCCCGTGCAAGCACGTACATATCGGCCATCCCGTGTGCCGTTCATTGGTGTTTTCGGGTAACCAATGGCGACTTGTGATAGTCAACTTACCATACAGAACAGGACAGCTCAAGCCCGGTCGTCCCTGGTAAGGGTTGCAGTTCTCGAAGCCTTCCTTGCAGTTCTCGAAGCCTTCCTTGCAGTTCTCGAAGCCTTCCTTGCAGTAGTGCGTGCCGTTAGAGTACTAGCTGGCCCAACTAAGGTATTCGGACCGAGGCTTTCGCCGTGAGTCTAGTACATGTAACCCTAGAGGCGGGGGAAGGTGGGGGAAAGCGGGGGAGTTCCAGGTTCTCTTGCCGGGCTCGGCCCTTTATCCGCCAATCGGTTTCGAAGGTCAGCCGCTCGGGCCCCGATGCACTTGCATGGCCAAGCGACCTTGGCATGGTGGTGACCGTTGAAGTGGGTTCCCGAAAATACCGCAGCACGCTCAAAGAGAGGGGCATCGTTCATACGAGGATAGAGACGACGGCCGGGCAATCCACTCAGATGGTCACGCCATTCAGGAAGCCTCTCAGCAAGATTCGAAAGATTTCATTACTGATTATTATATAATCGCGATGCCGGCTTGTCCGAGTCCTTGCCAGATGGAGCATGCGGTTCGGCACCGTTTAGGCTACGCGCTATCTAGTCCCGAATTTAGAGTACACCCCTCCCCCCGCACAAACCAACCGCCCAAAAATGCCTACTTTTTCAAAGCCTTCGCGTTCACACCCAACGCTATAGTTAACGTATATAATAAGCGAGCGCCTCAGACAAGCGAGCGCCTTACTTAAACGGGATTTGGTGGCCCGCATATAAAAGAATGTTAGTAAATTATTAGCGAGCTTAGCGGTTCATATTGTTTTTTCGTGTGCGGGCCACCAAATCCTGTTAAGTGAGGCGCTCGCTTGTCTAAGGCGCTCGCTTATTATATACGTTAAGTGTTAAGACTAGGTATTCCGATCAATGATTAGGTTATATGTTAGTTCAAAAAAATTGGATTGAAAGGGTTATAGGTTATGTTGTTGCGATTCTGACTTATGTTTTTTAAATGGAAAATGGTCTTAACGTTTGCTGTGTTTGGGGGTGGGTGCAGTAAAAAAATCGGAACTAAATATCCAACACCGTCTTGCTGAGCTAGCCTTTGACGCCAGTGCCAAGTCCGCACATGGATCATTCCAACTGAAGCCGCGGATATGGGCATTAATACTCGGAGCAAAGGTGATATTGACAGGCTGCAGTGGTGGAGAATCGATTGGGAATGGAGGCCATGATCAACACCGAAACATTGCATGCCCGCAGACCCATTGCTGTCCATAGAAAGTATAAAAACGCACTCCTTCGCCCTCGACAACCAGCATAATAGGATTGACATCAAACTCTACGACATCAAGACCCAGCACCCAACCGACTCTGAAGAAGGTACTCAGCATGACGATCTCTTCCCACAAGCTCACCAAGCTTGGGTTGGCAATCTTGGCAGCCTCTACGGCGTTTGCTGATTCCGAACAACCAAAACGCCGACCTGACGAGCCCCTCAACGCTGGCTTCGAGGCTGGCAATCTTCAAGGCTGGCAAGTCGTCCATGGAAATGCATTTGGAGACCGCTCCGTTACCGACTTAGCGTCGTACTGGGGTGGCCCCTTTCACCAAGACAAGAAGTACTTCATCTTAGGCACCGCTCAGGCCGGAGAGTCTGCCGTCGGCGAGCTCAAGTCAAGCTCGTTTCGGGCGGGCTCTGCCCTGAGCTTCCTCGTTAGCGGGGGCTATGATCCGGATAATCTTTACATTGGCCTCGTCAGGGACCGTGACGGCCGATTGCTTCTGAAGCAGACAGGGATCAATGACGAGGCCTTCATCCGCATTGTCTGGGATACCAAGGAATGGTCCGGCCAAAAGGTCCACATTGTCGTCCACGACAACAGCACAAGCGAATCCTGGGGCCACATCAACTTCGACGACCTCCGCCTCGGTGATAATGCTCTCGGCAACGGACACGGGCTGACCTTCCAGCCCATCGGTCAAGCGAACCAACCGCCGCGACACAAGCAGCCAGCATGTTCACTCTACGCCAAGGACCCGCTGCGCCCGCAGTACCACTACACGCCGTACCAAGGATGGATCAACGACCCGGCCGGTCTTGTCCAGTGGAAAGGACGCCACCATCTCTTCAGTCAATTTTACCCAACTGCTCCATTCTGGGGCCCGATGCACTGGTCCCATGCCGAGAGCAGCGATGCGGTCCACTGGCGCGAACTTCCTGTCGCTCTCACTCCAAAGGCGGCAGGGCCCGGCGATGACTCTGGACGCTTCACCGGCAGCGCCATGGTTCATGGGGACGAGTTGCATCTCGTGTTGACCGACTATGTCGACACGAGGGCCCACCCCGGCGCAGTTCAAGAAAATGTCATTGTCGCCAGCAGCAGAGACGGTGTCAACTTTACGCTGTCCTCTCGCAATCCCGTCATTCCCGGCCCTCCAGTGGGAGCTCCTGCATTTTTTCGTGATCCCAAAGTCTTTCATGACCCGACAGACAACTCTTGGAAGATGGTTATTGGTGCGACGAACGGTGCCCAGGGGCAGGTTCAGCTGTACCGTTCCGAGTCCTCAGACCCGTTTTCCTGGTCCCACGTCGGCGTCATGTACACTGGAGATGGGAGCACCGACGCGCTTTGGGAATGCCCCAACTTCTTCCCCCTCGGCGACAAGTGGGTCCTCTTTTATGGTTCGAAGGGGGTGGGGTGGTACGAGACGGGGAATTACAATGGCTCCGTGTTCCTGAGCGAGAAGCGTGGTCTCGTTGATGCCGGCCCGGCGAGCTATGCGATGCAGTGGTACAAGGACGAGTCCGGACGCAACCTAGCCATCTCCTGGATGGCAAACTGGCCAACCTCCAAGTGGCCGAGCCGTGCCAACGGCTGGGCCGGACAGCAATCCATTACTCGGGAGCTGTTCCTCAGGGCCGACGGCGGCTTGGGTAGCCGTCCCATTGCGGAGCTCGACAGGCTTGCAAGTGGTCCCGCCAAACGGTTGGGCCCGCTCCAGGTCAGCGACAAAGCCGTTACCATTGGGAACACCAACACAGCGAGGCTGAAGCTCACCATCGACCTCGGAGCGACGAGCGCCTCCTCCTTGACGCTATCCCTGTTCCAATCTCGGGCAGAGTCTACGCTCCTCACCTACAATACCGGAAGCCAAACTCTGACCTTGGATACCACCAATGCTGGCTACGGCCAGGCAGGAAGGTGGGAAGCGGTCCTAGCTAAACCAGCAGACAATAAGCTCACGCTGGACATTTTTCTCGACCGCTCGGTCCTGGAGGTTTTTGCTGGAGATGGTACTGTTATGTCAGCGACGGTCTGGCCTCGATATCGAGAATCGAGAGGTATTAGCGTCGTTGGGTACCAAGGAACTGTGGCCTTGAGGGCCGTCTCGGTCACGCCCCTCGGTTCGAGCTGGTGCTAAACACAACTCGAAATGTCGGCCAACTGTCTCTGGTGTAGCGTCCAAATCCTTGTAATTAGTCAACCACTCACAGCTGAACTCTGTATATAGCGCATGCATCCTGGCCACGTAAGGTTGGAGAATTGATCATTGATGGAATACTTTTTCTCTGATGCAAATGAGCAAGAGTGATCAGTTGGGCTGGGGCTTGCCGAAAAAGGATCAAGCCTCCCCATCCGCACTCCGTATGTACTCTACCACAGGGGTAAGTTAAACCTGTGGGGCATGTACCAATCCAAACAGGGGTTAACACTGTATAATATAGTTGCCCAATCTATAACGTGCGTGATAAGCGAGCGCAACAGACAAGCGAGCGTAACACTTTTTAACACCCTACCACACAATTACATAACCACAACACTAGGAAACTACAATAACTGAATCAGAAATAGATGAATCAGATGATTCTGCAGCCTCCTGTGAAGGCGGAGTCACAAACCACTGCACTGTGAGCCACCTTTGCTACCAAAAGCGTCAAATCAAACAAGCTGTCAGGGCTTGCTTGATTCAGTGGTTATATACGTTCACAATGGCCACTGCTGCCACAGCTGCCCCGCCACGGGTCCAACCCGCCAACTACCAGCCAGTGCCGTGACAGCGATGAGGTTATTGACTAGGTTATCGAAGGTCTGTGTCACAGTGCCATCCAAGGACTAGGTAGGGTTTCTTGTTATTGCACGAAGGAGAGAGAAAGAGGAGCGAAGCTCTCTCCGAACTAGAGAACTAAGTCTGTGCACATGTGGTCCGAGTGCCTTGATCCCTGCTATACCGTATGACTAAGCCACTATTCCTCGAGGTTGATTTGGTGCCGTGACAGTCTGGGTAGTGGGATGGCTCCTGTGGTTGTAGTCTAATCTAGCTCGCTGGGTCCCTCTATGGTTCTGTCCAGTGCGCCGAGCCGTGGGCTAGAAGGACTGGATCGCCGGGTCGTCTCCCATATCGATATCCTGACTAGTTGGCTCTATCAGGACTGTTGACGGCGGTCGGTGGAGCTAGAGGGGTGGCTGGTGGAGCTAGGAGGTGGCTTGTGCTGCAGGGGTAGCTTATCGATAAGCTCGACAGTCTGAGCGCGACAGTTTTTGAAGCGGTCAGTTGCGTGTTTTGAGAGGATTCGATCGGTGTAGGTTTCAGCTGTTTTGCCGGCCCTGCGGGCGAGCGCACAGCGTTTCAAGGAGAAAGAAGTTTTTAAGAGGGACAATATACCTCTGATACTTCTCGCTATTGATCCCACCATATTCCTTTTCCCACACAAAAGACGGCCCTTTCATACGCCCGCATATTGACCCCCAGAACATCCAACCGTGAGGCTTTTGCCGTATGGAAGCCCAGGCCTCAATATCTTCCAAATCGTGTATTGTAAGCCACCTTTTCCACATGTGGTTATTAGTGGCCCAGGTCTCATCACTGAATAATACCGTCTCCCAGTCTTCAGGGCGAGGGCATACTGCCAATTGCTCGCGAGCAAAGGCTAGGCGAGCCTTACGGTGGCGCGCGGTGAGCTTGAGCCTCCGCGGTTGGCTTCGAATTGGCCCAGGTCCGGTAGGAAATTGAAGTTGTGGGAGCCTTTGAATCCGTAGCCGGTAAAATCGCTCGGCTGCAGGTGTGTTGTGAATATCGCTGTGGTTGACAAGAGCGTTGATTTCCATGCTGTTGGGTGTAGGCGTTGGTGGGTGTGGTCAGTTGCAGTGGTGCAACGCGAGTGGGCTCGCAATTTCCTTAAGAATTGAGAGGTACCCCTGCCATAGAAATTACTGGCAAAGTGACTTAGAATTTGATAAGTTTCGGTCTTGCGTATGTGGCCGCGGAGGATCAACATTGCCAGCAATAATTTTGTGGGGCAAGTCACACGCTAACATTCATTACCCTGGCGTAGGTGTACACTACAGAGCTACCCCAAGAATGCCAAGTCTGGGGTCAGACGCTACTGACCCAGTTGGTCACTCGCTTGGGGTAATACCCCGCTCTCGGGAACTTGCATTTGCAACAGCGGTGCAAGTACAAAACCCCAGCCTTGCTTGACTCGTCCCTCGTGTAACTTCAAGTTGTTTTGTGACACTCGGTGATTCTGCTCCCTCCCACCGAAACACCACCCAAGCCGTCGAAATGGGCGACACAGCAGCTGGTCAGCAGGTCAAGCCATCAGTCCCCGGCAGACTGACTCTTGAAGCATGGTCGCAGGGCTTCATGGTCGGCGGTTTGGTAATCATGTGTGGAATTACCCTTGCAAATATGCGGCGAAGAGTCCTGCTCCACAAACTTATCTTGCTTGAGGTCAGCGACCCTTTGGAATTTCAACCACATAATGGTAGTCCCGTGCTAATAATGGCCTCGCAGCTTGTACTCGCTCTTCCGAATGGCTTCTTTATCTTTTTCGAACCTCCAGCTTGGGGCTGGTTTCTCTCGTCCACCGTCGTCCCGCTCATCGCATCCTGGACACTCCACAATGTCATTGCGTGGATGAAGAGCAGGCCGTTCCTGGGACGCCGAGGCAATTTCATCTATATTGGCAGCGTCACCCTCGTTCAGCCCTATTGGGTCCTCGAGATATATGCGAATTTCGCCTACTTCAACGGCAACCGCAGTCATCTCTTCACTTCAACACGACCGTACGAAGCCCTTTTCCGGTATGTAACGCTGCTCTATATGTAAAGTGGTTTCTCATCCTACGGTCTGCTGATGTGCCCGTGACTAGAGATCCGTGGTGGATATTCACCATTGTCAATCTCTTCTGGAATATCATGTTCCGCTACGAGCTGGGCTTCATCGAGATTGTCCGAGTGTCTCCTCGTTTCGGCATCCTGCTTCTCTGCATGGCTCTGAGTGTTATTAGCATCATTGTCGACCTTCTGTCCGTGACCCCGGTGATTCCAATAGGCGTCATCAACCCGTTCTGGAAATTTGCTTTTATCTTCAAATGCTTTACCGATAGCATTATCCTCGATGACTTCAAGTCGGCTTTGGACAAACTCAGTCACCATCGAATGGCTCAGATCCTCCCTTTCAATGTTCTAGAGGACACAGAATCGGAACGGGGCGGCATCCCTCAAAGAGAATGCAAGTGGCCAGGGAGATATGGCGGAAAGCCGGATAGAAAATCAGTCATGGAGATGGACACGATTTCCAGGAAACTGGGCATTGAGTTAGACGATGGTGGTCTTTGTTCTCCGTCTCCAGCTGTCATTCATTACGTAGAAAACAAAGCATGCATATGAGTGTGAGGATTATCTCGATTTCGAGTGCCAGGCTCGTAGTCCAGTGATTGCGCACACGTAAGAGCAGCTGTAGGCCAACATTGGCGCAAGGTCAGCCGTGAGGCGGTCTACGATTGCCCCGTGTTCTGCCTTACGACAAGAACGGCAGGTTGTCCATAGCCGACACTCCATTCCGCTAGCTACGCAACGCTCGCCCGAATGCCACCCGGGAGGCGCATTCGTTCTAGGTACGCTGCGGTGTAGATCATCCGCTCCATGGCCTTTTGGAATGCTCGTTGGGTTCTGACGATCTTAGGCAGCTACTCCTTCGTCCTGTGAATCCGACCTTCCGGGACGCGCTGTGAGTGGGTGTTGTTAAGGGCTTCGTGCAGCTTTTGCGACGTCTCGAGCCGAGCTCCGTGGGGGCCCTGAAGAAGCATATTACTCCCAATCGTCTCAGAATGTGGCGAGACAATCGCCTTCGTCTTCAACCGAATCGCTTCCCGCAACAGTATAGGCCTGTGCTCCGCCCCGGAACACCCTACCCCCGAGGGCCGCTATCACTGCCGCAACCGGTCTACCTCCCAAGCATCTCCTTGCCAGAGGGCTACTCTAGGTATGTTCACTATTTATCCTCCAGCTACGCTGACGATTCGTAGGCAAAGCGACTTTCCGGGCTACAGTCTTTGGGTCAAACAACGGCGCAACCAAGTCGAGGAAGACCTGTTAACAAGAAACGTAGCTGAACTGGCTATTGAGTAGCCTCGTTGACGCCACCCAAACCGTTTTGTTCTTATCAGGCACATCGCTTTAAGATGGTCACGGCCACAATTGCCAACGTCTTGGCGCATGCCGCCCTGATCACAGCCGTAAAGTCGGGATGGGAGCTGTTTCAGATGGTTCGCAAGAAGCGGAAGGACAATCCCGTGCGCAGTGAGACTCCGTACTTGTATGCAAAACTCCAGCGAGCCCATATGGAGAGTCTTGTCAACTCCTCTGAGTATTCGTACTGGCGCCAGAAGCTCTGGAATGCTGAGAAGGATTACGACTGTGAGTCACGGACGAGATCGCCTTATACATGGCTGAGCAATAGTAGTTCGTACCTTGCGGGCTATTGATACGTACCTAGATGCTGTGTTTGATCGGTCGAAGATGGGAAACCCTGGCAATTGGGAAGAGAAAAGGAAGTCCGGGCAGGTACGAGGTTGATTAATTCGTGGTGTCACTGCTTAAAGCAGGGGATGACTTGCAAACTATGGTCTAAGGATGGTTTGTTTGGCTCTTATATTTAAGTAGTCTAACGTACATTATAAGCGAGTGAGCCATATAAGCGAGTGAGCCACTTTTTCGACGCGACGCGACCCTCCACCTACAACATACCACTCGACAACAACCAACTATGCCTGCCACCTTATAGGAAGCTAGGGTAAACTTGGCCCTTGAAGCTCTTTAAAAAGACGAAAATCTAAGTGTACGGGCCGCTGCTAAGATCTATAACATTGATCGTATGACTCTTTCGCGGCGACGCGCTGGCAAGCCTGCACGACGCGACTCCACGCCCAATTCGAAGAAGCTCACTTAATCAGAAGAGGATGCCATTGTTCAAAACGTTATTGAGCTATGTGCGCGAGCTTTTCCACCAAGATTGCGTGGTGTGGAAGATATGACTAACCAACTGCTACGTATACGCGACGCGCCCCCTGTTGGCAAGCTCTGGGCACATAACTTCGTCAAACGCCAGCCACAGCTCCGTACGCGTTTTACGCGTAGATACGACTACCAGAGGGCCAAATGCGAGGATCCAAAGGTCATGGCCGAGTGGTTTGCGCTTGTACGGAACATTATAGCCAAGTACGGTATTGTGGAGGATGATGTCTACAACTTCGACGAGAAGCCAACTCACAGTCAACGCTCATCAAGACTCGCATTGCCAACCATCAAAATAGCTCCCCGACTTCAATGTTGGCTGCGGTAGACCAGCTTGCTAAGAGTACAACGGCTGTGATGCACCAGCTGGCTCTCCTTCGTGCAGAGAACGCTTCACTTCGCAAGGCTAACGAGGCCTTAAGCAAGCGCCGGAGAGCTAAGAAAACACGTATGCAGCTTAGAGGATCACTTACTGTGCAAGATGCACAAGGTCTATTGGACCAGAAGGCCGTAGGTGGTGAGGGAGTACAAGAAACGCAGCTGGATAGTGGTAGTGCAGGGGGGGGCGTACGAAGGTTCGGTGCTGTGGTGTGTGCGGCAAGCCTGGCCATAATGCACGCACTTGCCAGGAGGCTGCAGAATCATCTGATTCAGCTGTTTCTGATGTAATTGTAGTTAGTTCCTAATGTTGGTGTGTTACAATTGAGGGTGATTGTAGTAGGGTAGTGAAAAGTGGCTCACTCGCTTATATGGCTCACTCGCTTATAATGTACGTTAGGTCTAAATATGTTGCAAATGATGCAAGCGATACCCTTCCGCCTTAAGTTAGCATAGACGTGTCTTGATAGGGTTGAGATGAATTGCAGGCATCAATCGCCAGACTACCTCGGCTGAAGGCGATGCGATAAGATAGACAGTTCCACGCAATGTTTCGAACGCGTAGAAGCACGGCAGATCCTGCAAATAACGGGAACGCTGAGATGCAGATGCCAGCAGACGAAACCATCGATCAATTTATCTCTGCATTGAGGAAAGGATAGCTATGGCTATCTTAGGAGATCAACAGCCAATCCAAGATGTATCAGGGCTCTGGAACAACAACCCCCTCGATTAGCATTCGTTCAAGTTCCCGAATAAAGACGTCAGCGCCCTCGAACCAATCCTCAACCGAATCTCTAAAGGTTCCAATATCCAATGCTGCCTGTAGTGCGAGGAAGTGCCCTGTCTCAAGCTCAGTGGCGCCGAAGCGATCTTGCAGAGCGTGTAGTACCGGTGAGAAGTTGGGTTGCTGCGAAAGCCACAGCATCTGCTCCGCCGACGCCCTCACTGTAACAGCAGGCGGAGAGAGCTCCTCCCTCTGACTTGCTCTCCAGCCGTCATTGCTATCCTTGAAAATTGCTCCTCGGTAAAAGCCGGCTCTGTATCCACACGATGTGATATCCTCTGATGCACGCAGCTCTAGGATCATCCCGCTATCGTTCGTCTCTTTGCATATTTCTTGGAGACGCCATCGTAGGGCACGTATTCCTAAGTCTAACTTCAAGTCTCCTAAGCTTCTTGCTTCGATGGCGGCAACTGCATTTGCAGCCGCCACAGCGAGGATCTGTGGAAACGACCAACTCTTTGGGGATAGGGAAGATTCAGCAAGCTCCCAAAGGGTGTCCTGATTATGTTGTCGCGTTGCGAGCCACGCAAGTTCTTTAGAGCTTGCATCTGTTCTAAGAAATGCTGGGCAGTCGAACGCCGGAGAGTACGTTTTAACAACTTCTTGAAGGCGTTCTGCATGACAGAAGAGAATATTCTGACCGATCGCTAGCACACCATCGATGCAGGTACAAATTAAAATATCAGGGACTGGATCGTGCACTAGCTCGGGCAACATGGTCGACAAGCGGATCTGTATGGAGATGACAATGTGTTTGGTGGATTATCCAGTCCCTTCTACATATTTAAACCAACAGTAATATAATAGATCGAGTTCCCGAAGCCCAGGCCAAGGAACGCCGAACCCGGGCTAAAAGCGCCGAAGCCCGGGCTAAAGGCACCGAAGCCCGGGCTAAGGGACGCCAGGCGGCACCAAAAGACTGGGCTGGGGGAACGGAACTACGGAGCGTGGCAGGGCAGCGCTGTAAGGCTTACTGGGTCTGCTACTTGTCTATGGTTTCGGACCACAATTCGGCTATTCAGCGGGTTGTGGGGTCCCCATTGCTACAGAAATTTGCAGAGCCGAGCGCTTCTACTGTGGCCGCTCCAGGTGACAGATCGTCAATCACTCGCCTAGCAGTTTTTTTCGCCTTGTTGCCAGCATACTCTCAATAGCTTATTGCCTCCAGGCGCTCTCCGAAACGAAAATGAGGCACGTCGGCGGCAACGCAATCTAATTTTGGCTGCACTGCCAGCCGCGCCGGCCACAGCATCATGGCTAGCCGCGCGCGATACAGCAGGCACAAGCGAACCCTCAATGTTCTGGGAGAAAGATACAGTCGGGAAATTGCATCGCGTTAATTAGCATGATCATCGTAGTTGTCTTGGCACTAAGTGCATAGTGTAAGGGCTCGTTGGCCTCTGGTGTATGCGGGAAGAGCGTTGACAACGCCTATGCCGTGGGTGAGTTTCCCCAGGAGATTGTAGGAAGTGTGAAAACACGTAAGGCGTCTGGCTGGAAGCGACATCGCCCTGGTTTGGACGTTGGTAGCGATGAAAGGTTCAGTAGGGCTATTTTCAATGGGGATGTGAAGCTATCCACGCCTAAGGTCGATAGGGTCGAACTGAAAGAGTTAGTACTACCCTGAAAAATGCTCCAATGCCGCATACCGGGTATTCTGAGGCCATAACAGAATAGTAGCGGTCTGTGTTGTTGGCGCTTAGCCAGATCTGGGTCGGGTGACGAGTCGGACGGCCGCTTGGACGGCGAGGTTTAAGCAGATAGGTAAATGAGCGGCGACAGGGAAATGGCACAAGAGGAGGAGGGGGAGCGATTTTATGTACGCAGACGGCTGCGTGGCATGCCTCGCTGGTCTGGCCGTCTTGCTGCGAGGACCAACAGGAGGTGAGATGGGACAAGCTGTTGGAATTCATGCCTTGATTCCTGAGGCAGTACTGCAGCAAGCCAGGCCAGCAGACGCTATGGTCGCGAAGCGGCCATGGCAGAAAGGTCTTGGCGAATTATGGGGTATTAGATGGTTCCCACTGTTATCCTTCCGACAGGTCTTATCCTTAAAAAGGGGTTCTTAGGGTAATCAATGAAATACAACGCTTTGATCATACCTACTTGATTCATTCAGATCCACAAGCGGGATTTCAACACAAGCCGCCCCTGCCTCGGATCTGCTTCGGCCTTCCTGTCTGAGAGGCGAGGCTAGAATTCTTGATCACCTCCGCAGCGGCCCTCTCAGATCTAGACCAAATTCCAACCACACCTTCCAAGCGAGAAGCTTTTATGATACACACTTAAGGGGCCAGTCTCACTTACATACTTGAATGCAACATAACCCTAACCCAACACTCACTGATAAGCTCAAGCTGAGGTGCGAGGTAGTGCGGGGCATTCGCACCTGTTTTTCTTCTGCGAGAACCCCTGCTTGCTGAGTGAGACCCTTATTTGACTGACGACATTGTCTGAATCCATCCAGTCGATCAACAAAACAACGAGTGTGAGGGGAAAAAGGGTCAGGAAGGAAGAACCCTCAGCTACCTTGTTCAATCCCATTCAACGACCGTCAACCACAGTCCAACATGGTTGCCCTTGGTCCCAAGCCTCCCTCCCCACTCTAGGAAGGGTACTGGTATGTGCAACCTGAATTGAGTTACATTTTCGCCTAACCCCTCTTCCGCAGCAGCTTTTGAAGTGGGTGTGGACGCCTCATGCCGGTCATTCCGAGCGTCTCGGTTGGTTGGTTGGGCATTGGAGGCCAAGGTAGTTCCTGACCTCTCTGTCCAACCGATTTTGACCCGACAACGAGTCAAAAGACTAGCGTCCCTGCCGCCGTCCCTCATCTCGGCGTGCCCGTGTCGTGTGCCGACTAAGCAGAGAAGGATTCGGAAATCACGGCTGCCGCATTTAGCGGGGGTTGGAACCTGGGATCAAAGGGCTTAGTGACATCGTCCGCCTTCACAAGCTTCTCTCTGCAGCATTGCCCCGATTGCTCTTCTCCACCCGACCCCCCTTGGCATCCTCCTCCAGCGGCATCCAGATTGCTCTATTTCCTTTACCTTGGTGTGAAAACCCTACCCTACACTCCCCGGATCAGAATGTCGAGCTTCACACACCTGAGGAACCTCCTTTATCCCAACCACCACCGCACCCAGAGGCACTCCTATCACCACCACGACCACAGCAACCCGAACAGCCGAAAGGGCAAGGCCTGTGTGCGCTCGCGCCCTGCTTGAGTTAACCATGGCCGTAGGCTCCCTTGCCGATGCGCCGAAGGACCTCCTCAGCGAGATTAAACACCTCGAGGAGCTCTTTACTATCGACACGGCCAAGCTCAAGGAAATCAGCAGCCACTTTGAGATTGAGCTTGAGAAGGGTGAGTGTAGCCCGATAAGGGTTTCACAACTCTTGACTAACACCAGGCACAGGACTGAGTGTCGAGGGAGGGACCATTGTAAGCCTAGCCGACCCCGACACCCAGCGTTACAACCAGTTGCTAATTGCTGACTGCGACGACAGCCCATGAACCCAACATGGGTCATGTCCTATCCCACCGGCCATGAGACGGGCACCTACCTGGCCCTGGACATGGGCGGCACCAACCTGCGCGTCTGCCAAGTCACCCTCACTGAGCAGAAGTCTGGATTCGATATTATCCAATCCAAGTACCGCATGCCCGAGGAGCTGAAGACAGGCGATGCTGAGGAGCTCTGGGAGTATATTGCCGACTGCTTGATGCAGTTTATTGAGACGTACTACGGTGATTCGACCAAGCTCGATAAAATTCCCCTCGGTTTCACCTTCTCGTACCCAGCCACGCAGAACTATATCGACGAGGGTATTCTGCAGCGGTGGACCAAGGGCTTTGACATTGCCGGTGTTGAGGGCCACAATGTCGTCCCTATGTTTCAAGCTGCCCTTGCACGTCGGGTAAGATTAGTCGTTCTGGCGCCATGAAATGTGTGCTGAGTTTGCTCTAGGGAGTTCCTATCAAGCTTAGTGCCTTGATTAACGATACGACGGGCACGCTCGTTGCCTCGGGTTACACCGACCCTAAGATGAGAATCGGCTGTATCTTTGGTACCGGCTGCAACGCTGCCTACATGGAGGACTGCGGGTCCATTCCCAAGCTTGCCTACATGAACCTCCCGCCCGACACTCCGATGGCGATTAACTGCGAGTGGGGAGCGTTTGACAACGAGCATAAGGTGCTGCCGATGACCCCGTACGACATCATCATCGACAAGGACTCGCCGCGCCCTGGCCAGCAGGCCTTCGAGAAGATGATTGCCGGCCTGTATCTCGGAGAGATCTTCCGTCAGATTATGGTCGATCTTTATGACAATAATGAGGCCCACATCTTTGCCGGCCAGGACATCTCTAAGCTCCGGAAGCCTTACAGCCTGGACTCGTCCTTCCTCTCGGCCATCGAAGAGTATGTTTCCTCTTAGCTCGGATGAGACGTGGCTAACCAGCGTGTACAGGGACCCCTTTGAGAACCTATCCGAGACCCTGGGTCTCTTCCAAGACAAGCTTAACATCAGCCCCAACCTGCCGGAGCTCGAGCTCATCCGCCGGATCTGTGAACTGATTGGCACTCGTGCTGCGCGTCTCTCGGCGTGCGGTGTGGCCGCCATCAGCAGGAAGAAGGGCTACCAGAGCTGCCACGTGGGCGCCGACGGAACCGTCTTCAACAAGTACCCGCACTTCAAGGCCCGCGTCGCTGCCGCCCTCTGCGAGATCCTCGACTGGCCTGACAAGACGGACCCTAAGGAGGAAGATCCCATCGAGATTCTGGCGGCTGAGGACGGCAGTGGTGTGGGTGCTGCGCTGATTGCTGCGCTGACGCTGCAGCGCGTTAAGGACGGCAACATGCACGGCATTCTGCACCCGGAGAACTTCAGTTAGTCGGCCTGGCATTCAATCCGGTGAGCCGGTCTCGGGTTCTTTGAGCCGTGAGGCGCTTCAAGGGTTTGGCTCGGGGGATGGATACCGCTATGAGCAAATGGTCATTGCCGAGGCTCTTGAGCAGGTGAGGAAATGATAAGGTTGGCGGTTGGCCTGTCCCAGACAAGGAAATTCACAACCGATCTCTGATATTTCTCTGCTACCAATTCGTGCGATGCAAATGAAAGCCAAAAGCCACTGGTTCGCCAAATGCAATGGGCAGATACCCCGTACCTTCCCATCTGACCCCTTTTAACTTAAGCAAATTGGACAAACAACCCCCCCTACTGCTTCTCCCCTTCCTCCTCCTCCTTCCTCTTCACCTCCTCCTTTTCCGCAAACCTCAACGCCTCCCAAAAAGTCTCCACCAACTCCTCCTCGCTCTCCAACCCAACACTCACCCGCACCTGCTCCGGCCGTGCCCCAAACGAAGCCAGATACGCTGCGGCTTCGGGCTCGATGCCCCAGATGGCGTCGTTGAAGGGGAAGGCGAGCGTGTGGTGGGCGCCGAGGTGTGGGCCGTGGTAGACGGAGAGGTTGTCGTAGAAGGCGCGCGCCGTGGTGAGGGAGGTGAATTCGATTGCGAGGAGGCAACCGTAGCCTGGTTCGGGGAATGAAGGGGTCGGGGGGCGGAGGACGGAGAGGTAGGGGGGGTAGAGGGTTGCTGTGATGGGGGAGGTGGGGGACTGGGAGTCGGCGTGGAGGAATTTGGCGAGGGTGTGGGTGTTGCGGGTTGAGGATTGTGGAGCGGGCGTGGTAGTCTTGTGAGTTGGAGAGGAGCTTGACTGCGTCGGCGTAGTAGTATTCGTTGCGGAAGTTGGTGGTGAGGGTGGTTTTTAGGGGTTTGTAGTGGGAGAGGAGGGGGAGAGGGTGATTGAGCCGCCCATTACCTGGGGATGGTTAGTAGTGTGGGAGAGTGATAAGGTAGTGAAGGGACTCACGTTGGCGTAGCCGCTGAGAGACTTGGTGGTGGACGTGATGACCACGTCGGCCACGGGGAGGACGTCGATGTTGCAGAACGAGCCAATGGTGTCGTCGATCACCACGGGGACGTCGTACTTGTCAGCCTGGGCATGTCAGCCGTGTCTTCACCCTCCAGGACACGTGACAACTTACCAACTCCCTCAACCTCCTCAAATCCACGCTCACCAAAATCGGATTACTCTCCACTGTCCGGATCACACCGCCCAAAATGCTTCATCCCCCCCTCCGCCTCCCCCTCCCCAAACAAATGCCAACTGTTATGAAACACCGACCCTAGCACCACCACCGTCCCGGCAAAGAAGATTGGATCCACATCCAAAATCTGGCCGAGAAAACTGACCAGATGGGGTTGGATGTTCTCGACGAGCACAATCCGGCCAGCGGTTGTAGAGGTGGCACCCATCAGCCCGGCCAGATCAACCTCGGCTACCGTTAGAGGATTCGGTACCGATTGTCCGTTCCGGGAGTAGTCGAGAGTAACGATGGTACTTGCAGCTCCAGGCCTACATCTCAAATAGTCGGTTAATCCAGTGACGTAAGGGTTGGTTTGACATCGAGATTGGATAAAATCTCTGTATGATCCTTGTTCGTAGTTTATTCTCTTCGTTAACCCGTATAAGGATAGCGATCTGAAGGAGAGGGAAGAAGTATGTGTAAGAATTAGTTTAAGGTTTGTGGATCCCCGTTATAAGTTTATATAAGCGTGGAAGTCTCTAAACCTTAGATCGCTGTTTTGTTAAGAACTCTCGGTGCCTAATTATTGAGACTAATGCACTTTGTTCGACTGCCTTATGTAGTGCGATATGTATATCGCTAATATTACGTGTAGTTTGAAATGTTCGATTACTCCAGGTTGTGGCGTAGTAGGTCCTCTGCCCTCGGCTGCCTC
Source organism: Triangularia verruculosa (assembly GCA_033296885.1). Taxonomy (NCBI): domain Eukaryota; kingdom Fungi; phylum Ascomycota; class Sordariomycetes; order Sordariales; family Podosporaceae; genus Triangularia; species Triangularia verruculosa. The sequence goes on from MU863893.1 coordinate 355,474, forward strand.
GTAAAGTGCCTCTTTATAGGCCGGCCATTGTGCGTCGCGTAGTACGGTATGATTAAACCTAGTATAGACCTTATCTTTGTTATATAGTACTGTATAATTAGCTTATGAAAGTTAATAGATATAGGTAGCTGTAGGAATTATAGTAATAGTTTAATGCCTAATGTAATAGCGGAATAGTTACTTAGCTCCTTATCGTTACTCTAAAAGCCTTTGGCTACTAATTATCTTCCTTATTTAACTTCTATATTATTTACCTACGAGTCTGTTAACTTTTAAAACGAAGCCCGATTATAGTTTAAATACTACCTTTTATACCCTTTATTAATATATTTACTACTTCCTTTCTATTTATCCTATTTATATAGGCGGCTATATAAGCCCTATTACCTCTACAATTAATATTTTATTTAGTCGATTAATAGAATACTACGCTACTAATATACTATAGATATACATTTATAAACTCCGTTCTAAATAAGCGATAGTAATATTATAAATTAATTATTATAAGTGAAAATTAATTAAATAATTAAGGGGGCTATTAGCCTAAATTTTAAAAGCGCTTTCGTTAATAATATTTAGTTTAAATTATAGAATAAATATAACGTTATAAGGAAGAAACTAAAAGAATTTTATAAAAGTATTTTTAAGTATAAAGTTATTAATTATTAAATTAAAAGTAGAATTAAATAGGTTAATTTAATTAGAAATTTACTCGATTAGCGCGAAAAAGCGCTTTTAAATTATAATTAAAAGTAATTTAAAAGTTTTTTTAATATATTTGTTTGCTGCGTTGCCCTATAGGCCTGTAATACAGTGCCTACAGGGGAGCTACAGTGAACTATGCGCTGTAGCAGTGCGTAGCGGAAGCGGAA